>JARHVA010000164.1:2547500-3147500 GCA_037957365.1 Torreya grandis | reverse complement strand
TATAGACATCCAAGAATATAATGATGTATCTTGACACATGCACCAATGACTAAATTTATTGCCATATAGGATAAGATTTACCACTTCAGCATTCACATTGATATTGAAGGGACAACTCAACATGACATTTATGTGGAGACCAATAGGGGTGAAAACTATAAAGGCAAAAGGTTATGAACCAAGTATGTATTTCATTATTGCAAACATTTTACATGCTAAATTTCTAGAGTTGAGCCATTTTATACAACATAAAAAGAAAAAAATTCTCATTTCCAATATTCTTTAACCATGGATCATTTGTAGCTCATCATAAACTTGACAAATGCTCAAAATGAAGCAATGGGATTTGATTTTTTACTTCGATAGACAAAATATACTGATCTAGAGTTGTTTAACTATCTTTAAGAGTAAAAATAAAAATTCTTCTGACTAGATCTAGTGGATGTTGCACAATCACTTTCTCTTGTATCCCCACACCATTTCTATAACACTAACATTGAGTACTTGATTTAGATGCCTACCTTTGATAATTTTGGGGAGATTGTGCAAATCCTACTCGACCACTAAAATGAGGGCAAAATTTACATTGGCCCTAATACCACCATCATCATCAACACTAAAGCAATGGCCAGAGCTTTGGGTATGTATGCACGAGGTGATTCTCTTTCTCCTTACAAGTCCAAAATTCCACTTATCCTTTAAGAATTCAAAGACATATATGTATATGGGTCTACAAGAATCCCAATTGAATATGTCCAAGATGAACTAGTATGTATCTTGGTCGAGTACATCACACATCGATTTTGGCAGATGACCAAATTAGCAAAGCAAATCCCCAAAGGAGTGGTTGACATTGCTCATCGCATGATCCACCACAATGAGTAATTTAATTGGAATGATTATTTTTTACAAGAGATACTTACAAATATAGATAAATACCACATGAATTTTAGGTAAACCTTCTAGTACTAGTTTTTAATCTTTCTGCTATGTTTCATTCAATGGAAGTCCCTTAAAGGAGAGGTGTACTCCAACACTGACTAATGGCTAACACAGTAATTTTTCAATTTAATATGGACACATGAGCACGATGCCCTAGATCATGAAGGAAAGTTCAAAACATGGTGGGAGGAGTGTTTAGAGCTCCTTGATACACATCCATGGGTGCCACCAAACATTATACAGTACCTGGGATAACATGTTATTATCACATTGATTCCAAAAGGCATCTTCATTCACATTCACGAGCTACTTGTGTTTCCATTTGGAACCTTACAATATTTTTTCACCATGGCCAGGGTGCAAGTTGAGATCACTAAGCAAAAATCATATACATCTAGTTATGCGACACCTCTTCAAGCTATACCACCTGCCACAATAATTCCTTCAATGCAGCCACAACCTAAATCCATAACCTCACAACAATAGAAAGGAAAGTGTAAGGTTTCCACTGAACAAAAACCATCACATCCACTAAAATGTAAGATGAGGAGTATAGTAACTTGGCTAGATGATCCCAAGGTACGCCAAATCGTAAGCTCCTATGACCTACCTCAGATGGGGATGGATGAGTAGGATGTCTACTAGGTGATGATTACAAATATGATAGGTGAATTTTATGAGAAGGAGGAGGAGAAAGAGTTATTATTTTGTAAGGTAGTGTGCATACTTCAAGTGCATAAGAAGGTCCTTCCAAATCTTTGGGTAGAACTACCACCATGCCCCATATCCAATATTTTCGATACTATGTGTGAAGAGGCTGAGCAAATGCAGAGAAGGGCCAAACTCTTTGAGTGGCAACCCTCCACCAATTTCATAGATATTGACATATTTGTGCCACTACCTAAAAGTTTATAAGGGCCTCTAGTGTGTAGACTAATAACTTGATGAGAGGCTAGGGTTTCTCCTACCCTTAAAGAATGTACATTTAGCAAGGCAACCAATACGTAGGAAGTAAAAACTTCTTCTCAACTTCACCACCACCCAAATATAGGCTAGTTACTTTAGAGTGGAAGAAAGCATTTATGTCTAGTTTTATTGTATATCCGAGTAATTCACCACCCTCATAACAAACCCAAAAGATTAAAAAGTTGATACCAAGTTAGCCTACCATTGAAGATCAAAAGGCTGCATGGGAGGAAGCATCTTGTGCAACATAACAACGAGTCTGACAAGGAGAAAATTAGATATAGAAGGAGTAGGCCTAATAAAAACAATTTTAGTAATCACATTATCAAGCTGAAGAAGCTAAGGCCAAGCAAAAGGCCTATGATGTAGAATCTGATCGATGATAGGATATCAATGAGGCAAAGAAGGTACAATAAGTTATTGATTTAGAAAAGTAGGCATAAGAGGCACACCAAAAAAAGAGGGATGAAGACCAAAGGGATAAAGAGGATACACTCGCTTCTAATGCCAAGGTAGATGAAGATAAGTAGCACCAAGATTTAGAGGCATAGGAAAAGAAGGATCTAGAAGATTCCACTCTCGCATAATAATAAGCCAATAAAGCTATGAGGAAGAAGAAGAAAGAAGAAGAATATGAAGCCCTACATAAACAACAAGCTCAAACACAAGAAAAACAAGTATGTGCAGCTAAGGTACAAGCTAATTTAGAGGCATAAACATAGGTCAAGGGTAAACAAGATAAGGTTGTTACACTTGAAGAAAAAAAAAAGGAAGAAGAGCATGCATAAAAGTAGTAGGAGGAAGAATAAGAAAAGAATAAAGCTAAAAAAGAGGAGCTCAATAGAAAATCAACGAAGGAAGCCAAGAGAAAACAAGATGAAAATGTTGTGCAACAACTAAATACTGTAGAATATGTTACAACACAATAATAAGTGCCTGAATAACAACCAGGTGGGTTAGAGTAGCCAGTGCAAGAAGAAAATACATCTGCAGTTACAATAGGTGAGCAATAACCAGCCTTACCTTTGGGAGGAATCTAGATATGGGATGTTCCAATTGTGTGTACTCAATGCACTACCTTCTCACTTCAACTTACGACCATGCCACAACCTAATCCTTCAGCTACTATGAGAACATTGGTAGCATTCCCACTTCACTAGGAAGCATCGTTAGATGTTTCTAGGTTACCATTGAAGAAGTAATTAAAGGGTGTTGTGGTATTCCAAGAGTCTATTGCATATACGGTTGCCTTACTAGAGTAGGAGGTTGATCAATCTAAGGTTGAAAACATTGAGTTAAAGGCTTGACTACAAAAAGCTGCAAAGCTCATCTAGGATACTTGTCTTGAGTTGGTCACTAAAGAAATCAAGGACTAAGTAATGTTTGACCAATGCAGACTCAAGACACTTTTCTCTGAGTTAACAAAGGATTGGTGCACAATGCAAAAACTCCATGTAGTGGGAAAATTGGGTCAAGATGTTAAGGCTAAGGCTACCATACTCATCACTTTACTAGAGGAATACCAAGGAATGCTTGATGTCTTTTCACTTTAAGCTCAATAGGTCACATGAAGCTTGTTAGATTTGAATCAATAATTAGATACCACATTATCCAGTTCTAGTATGGACTTTGCAAAGGCCACCATAACTAAAGAAAAAATGTTAAGTCACACTTCATATGGGGAGGAGAAGGATGAAGCACTCTAGTAATAACTAAAAACAAGGGATAATGTGCATGACAACCTTCTAAATTGGTGGAGCCAACTATTATGTAGTTCCTTCACTAGCCTCCAAGCTCAAAAACACACTAGAAAGATGGAGCAATTGAGTAGAGAGATTAAAAAAAGGGTTATGAACATGAATGCCACCTTGGGCATAATTGATGATGCAGACCTCAAGTGGATCAATGACTTTCACACTCCATTACGTACCCTACTTCATCTAATATAAAAAGTGATGCTAGATCAAAATGTATACAAAATAGATTTGACTATGTTCACCAGCTTAGTTGCAAATATTTTCAATACACCTACCTATAAGCCTCCATCAAAAATTCAATAAAACATCACATGGCATAAGGTTGCATAGTCTCAGTCCAAGGACTCTTCCGATCAACCCTCATCTATATCCATGACACCACCATTAAGTTAAGTACTACATAGAGAACAAATTTTGAAAATTTTGTATAGCATTTTGTATTGGGGAAAACTTAGTGAGATAAGCAGGGCTAAGTTGGTTGAAAACCTATAAAAGGAGGACACCTAGTTATGCCAGCCTATTGAAAACCTAAAAAGGGTGGTAATTTGGTATGATATTTAGTTGAAAACCCAAAAGGGTAGCTAAGTAGTACACAAGAGGTGAAAACCAAAAATAATGCCCTGAGGAATTACTATGAATCTTACTAGTCCAACCATTTCTTCATCTCCCAATAACTTGTGCATCCTCAGAGATCTTGTGACATTGTCTCAAGTGAGACAAACTTTTAAGCTTGAGAAAGTGTTGGTAGAATAACATGGATTCTAACGCTGTGCAGGACATTTGTTTCAGATTTGTGTATTATGCACTCATTTTGTTGTTGTATAGTCTATTTTGTCTTATATTCATGACTTTTTATTAGAGGTACAATCACTGAGAGAGGGGGGGGGTGAATTAGTGATCCCAAATAATTCAACTTCAATTTTAATCTTTACAAACACTTAATCAGTTACCACAAGCATTCATGAAGCATACACATCATTTATAGCAATGAGCAAGAGAGATAATGCAAGATCAATCACATAACACATAACATATGCGGGAAACCCTATTGGGTAATAAAACCCACTAGAACCTAAAATTATACTACTATATTATAATAAAAATATCCAATTTAGACCATATATAAATTATCAAGGAAATATAATCCCTATTTAGTGAGACTACAATCCCACAAGGTGCTGCCACACCTGTCTAGATAAGCTGTAACAACAACCAGATCTTTTAGTAAGTTTCACCTTGCAAGGAGGCTGACCAACTTAGATTTTGATCTTCCAAAACAACACTTATGAACACATCCACCTTTGCATTGATGTCTTCCAAACTTAATGATGGACCTCTGATTATCACTCTCTACCTTTGCTCATACCCAAACAATAAGAGCACAATTATCCCAAGAGAATTATGACCAATAGCTCATACAAAAAATCATCAAACTAATCTAATCATTAACTCATCCTTAGGGAACTCCACCCCTCCTTCACTCTACAATCCACACACACAAGCCTCTCTAAAATCTCTCCCAAGTCTGTCGCTTACTAAGTCTAGAAACCATCATCTTTGGTTCCACTATTTATAGAGCAATCATGATATTCAATGCCTTAGTCAGCCATTAGGCATGCCTTATCCCTTAAGGCATTTATAACATGAATACATAACTCAATACAATCTTCATATATCAGCCATAGCATCTATGGGTCACCCTTAAGCAGCTACACCTTTTAATAACACCCTTGTAACTCTTATAGGTCTCATATGAACCCATTCACTCCTTTAACATTTCATTGAACAAAACAAGAAAATTGGACCACTATAAAATACATGGGTCCACTCCTTATGTCCCTTTCATCATCCTCAAATGATCATAGTCATCTTAGCTCACTTTTGTGTATGCTCAAACAACTCAAATACTGACTTGGAACACATGAACATCATGAAAGAATACACAGTCAACTTCTTAAGTATAATTCATACTCAATATAGATTTATCACACCTCCAAAATCCACATAAATCATTCTCATGTATTCTAAAACACTCCCCAATAGCCAATTATTTAATAGACTTCAAAACAATATCTATATAAGCTCAATTACTCTTCTCGGGTCACTTGTAAGATAAACACGAACACATAGTCAACTTTGAACATTAATATATTTGATTTTACACACTTATAGATCTAAAAATCATGTTTATTAGATGCACCATGGAGTCCTCTTCATATTTTATTTTTACATCATGAGCAAATTTGTCTTCTATTGAAAGATATGGACAAATTACTAAGCATTGGTTTCTCCCTTAACAAATTCAAATATTCAAACAGTTAAACTTTGAACATAATGCTCGAATCTCATGTCCTCTTAGCTCAGATTAAAACATGTACCATCAATCTTATTTGATATTTAGCATATGGGCACCAATCCTCAAATGTTAAACCTTAGTCACTTTGACCTCATGTCATGCACCCTTGCAATGTTGACTTATTACGTACCATCAATCTGTATGGATCAATCAGGTATTTAACTAACAATGCTCACCATTTTATCAGTATTTATGAATACCCACTCATTTTTAGATCCATATCCTATACCTTTTCTTAGTCATTGAACCCCAAACACTTCTTACCATCTTGATCAATATGCACCATTAGATCATGATTTGTATGATCACCCACACACCATTAGATCTTCATTTGGACCTGATCTTTAACTTTTCTAAATAGCTATCACATTGACCCATTTGAATCGAAATACATTTTTGGATCTGTAATTGTAAACTCTTGCATACCATTGGATCTCCACTAGGTCCATATCTTTAACATTATGTAAATTGACTATGGTTACCAACTACAATATGCTTGGAAAGCCTACTTTAGCCTTAATAACTTCTTCTGTGCTTAGATGCATGATCTAAAATTTGGAACTCATGATCACCTTTCAAAGGAGAATCCATGCATATAAAAAACTACTCCTAGAAAATTTATGTGTGTAATATATAATTCCATTAAAATGCCTTCTCAAAATCTTCTATCACAGAGCCAACTATGCTTAGAACTTGTTTGGGAGACTAACTTTGCACATGCATATCTTTTGATGCACTTTTGCACATGATATAAAATTTAAAACAAAATAAACTAGGCTCAAAATTAAATAAACCCATATGATCACATTTTATTTAAACTTCAACATGTGTGAGATATGCCACCATTAAAAATCTCACTTGGCTCTTCTTGCCACTTTGTAAATTTGGCTAAGTATAGGAAAACATTGAATTTTGTCTAAGAAGCCAAATTTTTACCCTCATATCTTTGACCATGCTTAGATGCATGACCTAAGATATAGCACATAAAAAATAGGGACTAATTTGATCATAACCATATGACCAACTCCCCCTGATTCATCTACTCATGGAAATTATGATGTCATCAAACTGCCATTAGACCCAAAGTGTTTAGATGACAACAATGATCAACCAAATGAAATCCACAAGTGCACACAAGATTTAAAATCATATAAAAATTCTTATACGACCCCATTCACATTTTCAATACTCTATACTCATCGTTGAACATCTCTAACCATGCCAAAATTGAAGATCAACCAAACCAACTTCAAGTACGCTAGGACAAGCACATTGCACACTTTGTCATTGTCACATAGACTATCAAGTCACTTCATCCACTCACCTATAAACCTCCATGACATAACCATGACACCATCATTACAACTCTCCAAAAGTCTCTCCCTTTGTCATTGATGTCAACAACCATCGATTTATAACAATATATAGCTCACCTTCCTTCTCTCTCTTCAAGCACTTTGTAATGTCCCCTTCTCGAGCATGATCTTTCTGGTGACCTTTGGCCTATTCCTGAGACCCGTAGGCTAATTGAAAGGTAAAATTAGGGTTTTTTGTTTTAAAGGATGCTCTTACTCGAGGTTGGTTGATTCAATGGCAGATTCTTTCTGAGTTTTCAGAGAGCTTCACAGTGATATGTTCTTCTTGGCATTCTGAGCATCTTCAGGAATTTACTATTTTTAGTAAATTCTATTTAAGGTAGTGGTCCTATTATTTTTGGCACGGTTGAATTTCCATTTTAGTCTGATCAATTGGCTTACTCATTTTTGGGCTTTGGGGAACAAATGGAGAGATAAGTCGAATTATTTTGATTAAGTCATGTTTTAATGTTATATTTTAACATTGACTTTCCCCTTGGCCTAGCTACTTCACTTTAAGTTGTTTTAAAAGATGTTCTTTATGATTGGGCACCTCATTAAAGGAATTAATTATAATTCTTATTAAGGATTTAATCCAAGCTTAAGTTGGGTGCCAACTTCAAGGAAGAAATAAAGTTTATAATATAAAGTCAAAGTTTTGCTTGGGAAAGTGGGACGCCATCTATTGGAGAATTAAAGCTTGACTCAAAAAAAAAAAAAAGAAGATTAGGGTTTCGAGAAGGGTCAACCAAAAATTATAAAAGGAAGCCATTGGTCCTCATTTTCATTATATTTTGGCTACAGGAATGTTATGTTGTCGGATTGGCTTTGGGATTGCTTCGAGAAATGAAAGCCTCTCAGCTTGGCATTGCTTCTCTCTTGAAAGATAGTGACTAGTGGTGAGATAGTGTAGTTTGATTGTTTTGTAGTATGATTTGTGCATTGTAGTTAGTGTGTGGTTTTATAGATCAGTTTATGCAGATTTAAGAATTCATATTCTTCATAGCAGATTGTGTTTTTTATTCATAAGTCAAAAAGGACAAAAAATTCATTATGGGTATTGTCTATATCTCTTAGTATGTGAAGGGCGAACCTTTTCTGTAAGTCGTAGATTTTTTTAATGAAGGCTGTGATTTTTAAAGGCAAATCGTCCCTCTTGTTGGGTCGTACCATCTGTGTTTGCCTTGGGCTTCGTGCATAAATTAAATAGAAACCTTTGGGTCTATTTTGTGTTCCAATCTTGGGCACCTTCATCATTAGGGTCTTTTGCGTTTCATTTCACGTCAATTGGATGAGTTGTGTGAGAGATATGTCCATTTTAGTGTGATCTCAGGTTGTTGGTTTTACATTTAAAGGTGTAGATATGAACAAATCAGAATCTTGAATCTATTTTTTTTGAGAAGAAATCAGTCTCGATATTTCCATTAAGCAAGGAGAATTCTCTATTTAAATGCTCATTGAATTGTTCCAACTCTATGCTCTTGGCAAGTGAATTCTCTATCATATTGTAAGATGATAGTAGTACTAACAATAGTTCTTTAATCTTGCTTAATCATGATTTGTAATGCTTGTCTTAGATTCTGAAATTGCATTGTAATACTTTATATCTCCGTCATATGGTAGCTCCCATTCTGTCTCAGGTTGGAAAGTGCATTCTTGACATCGAGTATTTCAGCATTCTTGCTTATTTCCCTTCATATCATTGTAATTCATAGCACTCTGCCATATGGTCGCCTCAACTCCATATTGGATTGGGTAGCACATACTTTGTGTTGAGTTTATTTGTAGTACTTGTAGTAATAGAAGATCCTCTGACCATATGCTCGCCATCATTGGTGCCATTCTTGGTTAGATTTCCTTCCAGCTCTATTTTTGCATTCAGATCCTCTGACCAATGCTCACACCCTGCCCTCTTCAAGATCTTGGTGTACATTCTGGTTAGAGTTGCTTCAGTATCATTTTGGTTTAAGGCTAACCCTAATGACTGTGTATTTCTCTGTTGATTGTAATTGAAAATTTTAAAAAAAAAATGGCTCGAAATATTTCAGTGGTATCAGAGCTAAGTATCCCACCATCTTGTGAACAAACCATCTATGAGTGACAGATAAAAGACATACATAGCAAGGGAAGATAAGAAAGTTGCAAAATAGTTTCAGCCATATCAGGCTCCAAAAGGTTAGACAGCTTTAGAGGTCTTGAGTGCTCATGGGAGTCTTCTTAGGAAATAGATATGGCAGAAGGTGAGAGGTCAGTCGGGGGTAATGAGAGGTTTACCAACAACAAAGATGATAGTGGGAAGGGAAGAGAGAGATCGATAAGTCCCAAAAAGAGATTTGAAAGGAAGATGGATGGCTTGATGGATATGGTATCTCTCATGATGGGGAAAGTGGGCCAGAACACAACTCCACAGAACAACCCAGGATATAAAGGGGAGCACAGTGACTCTAACTAGCATGATGGACGTGTTGCTCAGCTTGTTTCAAACAACACATACATTTCTTCCAGGCCATTCAAACCCACCTTCTTGGCACTAGTAAACACCCAACCTAATCCTGAAGAGAATGCTTCATTTGTGGAATAGTTGAGACTTGGTCGTGTGGAGTATGATTCTCTCCCTGATGACATCAAGATGGACATGTCCTATAATGACTTTATGGATCATAAGAGAAAGAATAAGGGAAAAGGGAGACATTATGAGAAAATAATAACAATAGTTCAAGGGGATTTGTATCAAGCTATCAACAAGGTTATAATTCCACACTATGATAGGAGTGATAATAGTTCAGCTCGAGCTTGGATACAGAAGCTGGACAACTATCTAGCTCTTAAACCCATGGCAGAAGAGGAGGTGATTAAGTTCAATACGCTACACCTTGATGGGGTGGTGCACGTGTGGTGGTACCATGGCCTAGTCACCTTAGGTCATCGGTCTATCACTACCTATGATGAGTTCACCAATAGGCTCATCGAGAGATTTGAGAAAAAATATCTTGAAATACATTTCAGAGAATTGGCATAGTTGAAGCAGTATGGCACAGTTGATGCCTACATAGATGAGTTTCAGAGACTTTCATTAATGGTCACTGGCATCAAAGAGAGGTGGTTGGTGATCCTTTTTAGTGAAGGATTGATGGAACCAGTCAAGGGTTGGATTAAAGCCTTTGATCCACCATCCTTATAGGAGGCAATGAAGAAAGCAAGAAACATGGAGTGGGATGCTCCTAAGGCAAAGTTTCAATCCAAACCATTCTTTCATAAGGGGGATAAAGGAAAAAGACCTCATCATAGACCTCCTTTAAGACCTTAGCATAAGGAGTTCAATTAGCATAATCCTCATGTCACAAGATTGGATCCTGAGACACTGAACAAACTCAGAAGAAAGGGGCTATGTTTTCGGTGTAGAGAAAAATGGTCTCAAGATCATGTTTGCCAAAAGGGAGTCAAATTTCACCAGATTGAGTACTATTTAGCTGGTGAAATTAATTCTAATTTTTTAGACCAGGAGTCTGATTTTGAAGATAATGAAGTGGAAATAGCTCCAGAAGAGTCTGAAGATGAAAAGGAAAGTGGAGGCATTTTGGCTCAACTTTTGAGCTTCCAAAGGAACAAATCCTTCAAAGTTCAAGTGATGATTAAGGGGCAGCAAATAGTTGATTTGATCGACACTGGAGCAACACATGACTTCATTGATGAAGTTGTGGTGGCAAAGAAGGGGCTGCAAATAGAAGATTTTGAAGGCTTCAAGGTCAAGGTTCTTGATGGGTTCCACATCTCATGCACCAAGAAGATCTCAAACATGACTATGCAATTGGGAAACTATGAAGTCAAGGATGACTTATATGTAGTCAACATTGGAGATACGGATGTCGTTATAGGCATTCAATGGCTGCATTCACTTGGAGAGATCTCCTTAAATCTGAAAACTATGGAGCTCAAGTTTCAATCCGATGGGAAGAGGATAGTACTAAGAGGAATGTCCAATGGGGGACCTCGGGTTGTGTCATTCAAGAGAATGGTAAGGCTGATATTTCATGATCAAGCTGAGTGGGTTGCAGAATGTATGATTCTTCCTGATAGTCTGGTTGAAACTAAGAGAGACTATCCTCCTGATGTTCAGTCTCTACTCAGAAAGAAGAGCAAGGTATTTACTGATTTGCCTCCTGGACCACCACCTGAACGGGGTTTGGAACATATCATAGAGCTCAAGGAAGGAGCTAAACTAATTATTACAACTCCATATTGGTACCTAAAGAAGCAGAAGGATGAGATTGAGAAAAACATTCAGGAACTCTTGGAGATGGGCTTCATTCGCCCAAGCAAAAGCCCCTTCGCTTCAGCAGTGGTTCTTGTGAAGAAGAAGGATGCTACCATGTGCATGTGTGTGGACTATCATGCTTTGAATCAAAGCGCCATCAAAAATTGATACCCCATTCCAAGGATAGATGAGCTCATTGATGAGCTACATGGAGCCAATTTATTTTCAAAGATCGATTTGAGATCGGGCTACCACCAGATTAGGATGAGGGGATCAGATGTTGAGAAGACAACTTTTAGATGTCACTATGGCCACTTCAAGTTTCTAGTCATGCCATTTAGGTTGACTAATGCTCCTGCTACTTTCCAGTCTTGAATGAACAGAGTTTTTCAGAAACAGCTGAGGAAGTTTGTATTGATATTTTTTGATGATATCCTGATTTTTAGCAAGACATGGGATGAACATCTCAAGCACTTGGAGGAAGTGCTTAACATCCTAGAATCTGAGAGCTTGCTCACCAAAGCATCCGAATTTGAATTTGGAATGGAGGAGTTGCTATACCTTGGTCACATAATCAGTGCTGAGGGAGTGAAGGTTGATCCAAAAAAAATCAAGGCAGTTGTTGATTGGCCACCACCTGAGAACTTGACTCAATTGAAAGGTTTCTTGGTTCTTTGTGGATTTTATAGAAGATTTGTGAAAGGGTACTCATATAATGTTGCTCCTCTTACTAATTTCATAAAAAAGGGGCCTTTTGTTGGTCAGAAAAGGCTCAATCTACTTTTGATAAGTTTAAGAGGATCATGAGCTCTTGTCTGGTTTTGGCTATCTCAGATTTCTCCAAGCCTTTAGAGGTACAGTGTGATGCATCTGGTGAAGGAGTTGGGGCTGTTTTGATGAAAAACAAACATCCCATAGTGTTTGAGAGTAGAAAGTTAAGAGGTGTTGAAAGAACCTACTCCATTTATGACAAGGAAATGCTTACCATTATGCATGCATTAGCTAAGTTTAGACATTATTTGGTGGCAAACAAGTTTGTGGTCAAGACTGATCATAACAGTCTCAAGAACTTTATGCATCAGAAGGATCTGAATGAAAGGCAACAAAATTGGGTGAGTAAGCTCCAAGCTTACGATTTTGACATTGAGTATATCAAGGGGAAAAATAACATTGTGGCTGATGCTCTATCTAGGAGACCCCATTTAAGCTCACTGTGTGAGCTTACTACTGATTGGAAGGACATGTTGCTTGCTGATTATGCTAAAAATTAGTTTGCAACTAGCCTTATTGAGGGTACTTTTCATGATGAAAGGTACAAGGTGATTCTAAGCTCAAAAAGAAGATTTTGTTGACATTTCATAACATTCCACTTACTGGTCATCAAGGATTCTTTAAGACATATAGGCAGATCCAAAAAATATTTTCTTGGAAAGGGTTGAAAGGGGAAGTTCAACGCTACATTCAGGAGTGTCCCACTTATCAAATGAACAAGAATGAGCATACTCTACCAGCCGGATTGCTGCAACTTTGCCCTATTCCCAATCAAAAAAATGAAAGCATATCGATGGACTTCATCACGAGATTGGCCAAGTTCTAAGGGAAGGATTGTATCTATGTTGTAGTGGATCGACTAACCAAATTTGCTCACTTCTTCGCCATTACTAGCTCTTTTTTAGTATCCCAAGTTGCAGATCTATTTTTTCATGAGGTGTTTAGGTTACATGGGCTGCCAAAAAATATTGTGAGTGATAGGGACAGCAAGTTCTTCGCACTTTTTGGCAAGAGGTCTTCAGAATGAGTGGTATTGTGCTTACGCCAAGCACTAGTTATCACCCCCAAATAGATGGACAAACAAAAATAGTGAAAAAGTTATTGGAAGGCTATTTGAGAAACTATGTTTCCAAGTAGCAAAGAGCATGGGTGAAGTGGATTCACATAGGTGAGTAATGCTATAATTATTCTTTCCACATGTCAATAAAGATGTCACCTTTCTTGGCTCTTTATGGTTATGAAGCTCTTAGCTTTGCTGATTTGGTGTTTGGTGATAGCAAAGCTCCTCAAGCCAAGGACTTATTCCAACAGTGTCAAGATATCATGAAATCATTGAGGAACAATCTTCAAATGGCACAAAATCAGCAAAAGATGTATGCTGATCAACAACATGTTGAGCTCTTTCAAGGTTGGAGATATGGTTTATCTTCTATTACAGCCTTACAGACAGTCTACTCTCAAGAAGAGTAGAGTTGAAAAACTCAAACCTCATTTCTATGGGTCATTCAAGGTTATCAAAAAGGTTGGAGTAGTAACTTATGAGTTGGAGCTACCTTCTAATAGCAGAGTACACAATGTCTTCCATGTGTCTTGACTCAAGAAGGCACTTAGACACAATGTTTTTGCTTCATCATAGTTACCACCTTTGGATGAAGAAGGATAGTTGGATTTAATTCCAGAGGAGATACTTGATTACAGAGAATGTTATTTGAGATAAAGAACAATCAGATAATACTTGGTGAAGTGGAAAATTTTGCCTATATACAATGCAACTTGGGAGAATGATGAGATTCTGTAGCATCCAGGTTTGCAATTGCTTGAGGACAAGCAATCCTAGGGAGGGTGGACTGTAATGTCCCCTTCTCGAGCATGATCTTTCTAGTGATCGTTGGTCTGTTCCTGAGACCCGTAGGCTACTCGAAAGGTAAAATTAGGGTTTCTTGTTTTGAAGGATGCTCTTGCTCAAGGTTGGTTGATTCAATGGTGGATTCTTTCTGAGTTTTTAGAGAGCTTCGTAGTGATATGTTCTTCTTAGCATTCTGAGCATCTTCAAGAATTTACTATTTTTAGTAAATTTTATTTCTCGTAGTGGTCCTGTTGGTTTTGGCATAGTTGGCTTTCCATTTCAGTCTGATCAGTTGGCTTACTCATTTTTGGGCTTTGGGGCACAAATGGAGAGATAAGTTAAATTATTTTAATTAAGTCATGTTTTAATGTTATATTTTAACATTGACTTTCCCCTTGGCCTAAGTACTTCACTTTAAGTTGTTTTAAAAGATGTTCTTTATGGGTGGGTGCCTCATTGAAGGAATTAATTATAATTATTATTAAAGATTTAATCCAAGCTTAAGTTGGGTGCCAACTTCAAGGAATAAATAAAGTTTAAAATATAAAGTCAAAGTTTTGCTTGGGAAAGTGGGGCGCCATCTATTGGAGAATTAGGGTTTGACTCAAAAAAAAGAAGATTAGGGTTTTGAGAAGGGTCAACTAGAAATTATAAAAGGAAGCCATTGGTCCTCATTTGCATTATCTTTTGGCTATAGGAATGTTATACTACCGGATTGGCTTTGGGATTGCTTCGAGGAATGAAAGCCTCCTAGCTTGGCATTGCTTCTCACTTGAAAGATAGCGACTAGAGGTGAGATAGTGTAGTTTGATTGTTTTGTAGTGGGATTTTTGCATTGTAGTCAGTGTGCGGTTTTATAGATCAGTTTATGTAGATTTAGGAATTCATATTCCTCATAGCAGATTGTGTTTTTTATTCATAAGTCAAAAAGGACAAAAAATTCATTATGGGTATTGTCTATATCTCTCTGTATGTGAAGGGCAAACCTTTTCTGTAAGTCATAGATTTTTTTTAATGAAGGCTATGATTTTTAAAGGCAAATCTCCCCTCTTGCTGGGTCGTACCATCTGTGTTTGCCTTGGGCTTCATGCATAAATTAAATAGAAACCTTTGGGTCTGTTTTGTGTTCCAATCTTGGGCGCCTTCATCATTAGGGTCTTTTGCTTTTCATTTCACGTCAATTGGATGAGTTGTGTGACAGATATGTCCATTTTAGTGTGATCTCAGGTTGGTGGTTTTACATTCAAAGGTGCACATCTGAAAAAATTAGAATCTTAAATCTATTTTTTTGTGAGAAGAAATCATTCTCAGTATTTCCATTAAGCAAGGAGAATTCTCTTTCAAATGCTCGTTGAATTATTCTAACTCTATGCTCTTTGTAGATGAATTCTCTATCATATTGTAAGCTGACAGTCGTACTGATAGTAGTTCTTTAATCTTGCTTAATCATGATTTATAATGCTTATCTTATATTCTAAAACTACATTTTGATACTTTATATCTCTGTCATATGGTAGCTCCCATTCTATCTCAGGTTAGAAAGCACATTCTTGACATCAAGTATCTCATCATTCTTTCTTATTTCCCTTCATAGCATTGTAATTCATAGCACTCTGCCATATGGCTGCCTCAACTCCATACTAGATTGGGTAGCACATACTTGGTGTTGAGTTTCTTTTCAGTACTTGTAGTAGTAGAAGATCCTCTAACCATATGCTCGCCATCATCGGTGCCATTCTTGGTTAGAGTTCCTTCCATCTTTGTTTATGCATTCAGATCCTCTAACCAATGGTCACACCTTGCCCTCCTCAAGATCCTAGTGTATATTTTGGTTAGAGTTGCTTCAGTATCATTTTGGTTTAAGGCTAACCCTAATGACTGTGTATTGATCTATTGATTGTAATTGAAAATTTAGAAAAAAAATTGGCTCGAAATATTTCAGTGGAAAGATCATGCTCGAGAAGGGGACATTATACACTTTCCCAATAGAAACTTTCACCCCATTTGACATAATGACAAAGTGGTCACAATATGATTTTGAGGACCTGAAAATACTACCAATATAAGTATACCATATTATAAATATATTACACACTCCCCCTTACCTTGATCCTACCACTTATTTCCTTGACAACTTCCTCTTGCTCCATGCCAACACTCTCTTCACCAAGCATTGTAACCCATGAAGAAAGAACACACATGAATACATAAATCTGATTGAACATATCAATAAACAACTGATATGGAATCTCCCTAATTTTTTTGAGCCATTTAATCACTTGAGCATCATCATATCTCTACACACAATGAAGAATCACCACACATGCTTATTAGCATTCTCTCTCAAGCTACTATAAGGACCATCAATAGAGCTTCATACCACTCAAAAAATAGGAAATATGTAATAATCCAACCTAATTAATCTCATTGAAATAAAAAAACCTTGTTATTTTGGATAAACTGAGCAAAAATAACTCTTCTTCAAACTAGACCTGTCTAGCCTCCTTGTAGCCCTACCTGGAAGTTATAGAGCCCAAAATTTTCAGTAGACACATCTTTGGGACCTAAAACTTCATATCTGGATAAATCTCATATACCCCCTCAATCACACTAATTTTTAACACCAATATCATCCTCTACAACATACTTCCTTCACAAACCTACTACCCAATTAGGCCTCCAACATGACAAAAACTTGAATAAATTGAGAACCATAAACCTCTAATTATTTGTGAAGCTTTATTTGACCACCCATTTGGCCCATTAAACATATTAATAATCTTTAGACCTAAAATCACAAGGTAGAACACTTTTCTAGCAGAGCCCAAAACCCTGAAATCTCAAAACAAAAGAGTTCAATACAACACCTTCTAGTCAATGCACACCTTTGAAACTTCTTTCACACATAGATACACCCATCACATACTTATGGACCAAAAATTGAGCCATCATAACTTTGGGAACGTAGACTTCCTATAACCCATTTTACGCCTACTTTCCCTTAAGTCAAAAATTGAGAAATTTAAGAGCACTCAAAAAATATTCAATTGGAACATACATACCTTCAAACCTTAAAAAAACTTGGATCACATCACAAATAAATGCATAGACCTTTCATAGCACCAAACTCTTCTTGACATTTCATCAATCTCATTATGCCATCTGGATATACCCATTTTGACCCTGCATAATAGCTCCTTCGCAAACCATTGGAGCAAGATCATGAACTTGTTGCTACCCCTTAACCAAAGACCTTCTATTGATTGTCATTATCATCTTAAGTACACAAAATTTCTTCTCCACAAAAAAAATGTCTCATAAGAAGCATAGGTAGAGACATCCTCTACACCACAATGCTCTACCATGATGTGAAACCAAGAGTTGCCCACAACTCCTCATATTCCTTTTCCTCCTTGGTCATTTGATACATATAGTTATTCTTCTTCTTATTCTTTGAATTAAGAAAAATAACTTCCTCATCCACTACAACATTCTTCTTTTATTCTATTATTGGATTGACAATACATGGAGACAACATAAATTCATGACATACCTTTTCATCTAGAGAATCTTCCTTGCAGCTTGGAACCTCATCATCAGGAAAAAACAATTGATGTTATTCACATGATACATGCTCAAAAACATTAGGATGTTCACTTGGATCCATACATACCTCAGGTCTAGTTTCAACCAGCACCTTGGTCTTCTCTTTGAGCTTGATCTCTTCACTCACAACATGAAAAAATATTGAGATCCCTTAGAACTCTTCAAATTTTGAAGCATTCTCCACCATAACAAATAGATTACTTGGACCTGTAGTCCCATCATGACTCACACTTATCAATTTTGGCTTCCATGTATTAACATGCCTTCTTTTTTACACTCTAGGAGAATGATTAAACCTATCTAGACTTGTAGAACTTTGCTTGCAGAACCTAGAAGTGTGACCTTTCTATTCATTATTGTAGCACACCATGCCCCTTGATGGAAACACACTTTGTCTTACTATGTTTGGATAGAAACTTATAATATGTCAAGTGTCATGACAAACAAATCAACCTCCCATTTTTGAAGAGGACTCACCTTGTCTAATCTTACATGGATAATGGTTTGTAAAATGTCCCACATCAAGATAGTTGAAGCACTTAATTTTCATCACACCTTTTGACTAATGATTCCCATCATAGTCCCATGCAAACTCATTTCTAACATATCTCTTGCATTCTCTAGCTTTATGCCCAAATTGATTACATGTGAAATAATGACCATTGAATCTTGTATACCTCATGGCATTTAGCTGTTTGATCTAATTTATCTTCATTCTTCCAAAACCTTCAATCCTTATCTAATGATTTATCTTCAAAATATGATTTTCTTTGTTCACAGTAGTCTTCATCTTGCCTTGAGTTACATTCTTTTATTCTTATTCATATCCAAGACCAGTTCTATCGCTAGCATGCTTTTGACCACTCATAATATTGTCTAGATTACATGATCTTTTTTCAAAGCTCACAAATGTCTTTACTTTACTAGTAGATTTCTCTAACTCATCATTCAAAGATACAATCTCATAAGCATACCTTGATCATTCTTCTCATGTGGCTTTTAGACTTTCAGACATAGATTCCAACTTAGAATTAAGGAACACAACAACACCTTCATGTTCCCTAGAGTCTTCAACCAATCTTGCCTCAAACACACTAAATTGATCCTCATAGTATTTAATCTTATATATCATCTTCTTATTTATCTTTTTCTCAATCTTTAGTTCTTCAAGAAGATTTATCAATACAATATCACAATCTACCTCATCTTCATCATCATTTGAATCACTCCAAGTAGACACCTTCTGATGTGAGCAGCTTCCTTCCTCAACCATGAATAGGGCTTCATCTTCATTCAAACCATCATCTTCATGATCATATTCTAAGTCACTATCTTCATTATCATCTGATAAGATATAATCTTGTTAGGTGTAGAGACTCTTCTTGTTCTTTAAGGACTTCTTATTGCTAAACTTTTTGAATCCTTTCTCCCTTTATGTCTTCTTATCTTCATCTCAACCTTCACCATATTCTTCATCATCATTTTTCTCATGCTTATGAGGGAATTTCTTAGCAAAATGTCCTATCTCTCCATAGTTGAAACATTTTAAGGGTGGTTTACCCTTATAATTTCTTGAGCCAATGTTCAATTTCCTAGTAATCAAAGTAATTAGTTCATCCCTATCAATATCAAATATGTCATCCTCTTTGTATTTCTTACCTTGAAATTTCTTCTTAAGCTTCATCTCTATCTTGAAGGTAGCTTCCTTCTTTGGAGGTATATCATCATTTACTCTCATCTTATATGAAGTAAGGGTGTCATGTAATTGATCCATCTTCAACTAAGTAAGATCATGACTTTCTTCTATAAAAAATACTTTTGGACCAAACTTGAGAGATATAGAACTTAATACCTTTTAGACTACAATAGCCTCTTTAAGATTCTCTCCAAGACCTCTGATGATGTTCATATTCTCATCAACTCTCTAAAAAAATGATGCCACATAATCTTCTTCCTTCAAATTGCTTTATGTGAGTCTGCAACTTAGTAAGCTTGACCTTTGAATTTCCTTCAAAAATGATTTGCATTTTGTCCCATATCTCTTTAATATATTTACAATGGATTGCCTTGGTGTATTCATTCTCTGAAACACCACAAGTGATAGCATTCATTTCCTTGGAACTATTCTCAAACAACTTCTTGTCTACAACACTAGATGGAGGAGTAATAGGAGCAACATAACCATCTATAATAGATTGCCATACATCAAACCCTAATGACATAATGTATGTCCTCATCTTTTCACTAAAAAAATGATAATTGGATACATTGAACATCGATTCTTTCTTAGTAAAGAAACCTTCTTGATGACTACCTATATTGTACCTTGGATCACCTTTAAGTTGTTAAGCCTTTACCAAAGAACTAACTCTGATACCAATTGTTAGAGGTACAATCATTGAGAAGGGGGGTGAATCAGTGAGCCAAAATAATTTAACTTCAATTCTAATCTTTACATCCACTTAATTAGTTACCATAATCATTCATGAAGCATACACATCATTAATAGTAATGTGCAAGAGAGATAATGAAAGATCAATCACATAACACATGACATATGTGGGAAAACCTCTTGGGGAATAAAACCCAATAGAACCAACAATTTGACTACTATCCTATAATAAAAAGATCTAATTTATACTATCTACAAATGATCAAGGAACTACAATACCTATTTAGTGAGACTATAATCCCATAAGGTGTTACAACACCTGTCTAGATGAGCTGCAACAATAACCAAAAATTTTAGTAGGTTTCACCTTGAAAGGAGGATAAAACCATCTTAGATGTTTATCTTCCATAATAACAACTATGAACACATCCACCTTTGCAATAATGTATTCAACACCTAATGATGGACCTCTGATTATCACTCTACACCTTCACTCATACCCAAACAATAAGAAAGCAATTATCCCAACAAAATTATGACCAACAAGTCATACAAATAGTTTTCAAATTTATCTTCTCATCGACTCATCATCAAGGCACTCTATCCCTCCTTCAATCTAAAATACACACACATAAGGCTCTCAAATCTCTCCCAATTATCTAGAAACTATCATCTTTGGTTCCACTATTTATAGAGAAATCATGATAATCAACACCTTGGTTGGCCATTAATCATGCCTTAGTCCTTAAGGCATCCCTCACATGAATACATAGCTTAATACAATATTCATAGGTTGATCGTAGCATCTATGGTTCACCCTTAAGAAACTACACCTTTTAATAAGGCCTTTGTAGCTCTTCTAGGTCTTATGTGAACCCATTCACTCTTTTAGCACTTCATCAAACCAAAAAAACACATAAACAATTTAAAATACATGGGTCCACTCCTTATGTCCCCTTTGTCATCCTCAAATGTTCACAGTCATCTTATCTCACCATTGCATATGCTCAAACAACTCAAATACTAACCTAGTGCACAGGGACATCATGAATGAATACATAATCAACTTCTTTAGCATTATTCATACTCAAGATAGATTTATCACACCTCAAAAATACACACAAGGCATTCTCATGGAGTTTACAAAAATCCTCAATAGCTAATTCATTAAGAGACATCAAAACAACATCTATATAAGCTCAATTACTCTTCTTGGGTCACTTGTAGGATAAGCATGAACACATAGTCAACTTTGAACATTAATATATTTGACTGTACACACTTCCAAATCTTTAAATTAGGTTCATTAGAAGTTCCATGGAGTCATATTCATCTTTATTTCTTACAGCATGAGTAAATTCATCTTTTATCAAAATATATGGACAAATTACTGAGCATTGGTTTCTCCCTCAGAAAATTCAAATATTTAAATGGCAACAGTCACAATTAAACTTTGAACACAGTGCTTGCATTTCATGTCCTCTTAGATCAGATTAAAATGTGCACCATCGATATTATTATATATTTAACACATAGGTGCCAATGTTCAAATGTTAAACCTTAGTCACTTTGATTTCATCTCATGGACCCTTACAATGTTGACTTATCATGTACCATTGATCTTTGCAGATCAATCAGATCTTTAACTAGCAACACTTATCTTTAAATAAATCTATACGAATACCCTCTCACCATTAGATCCTTTTACTTTACCTTTTTTAATTAATTAAACCTTGACCACTTCTTACCATTTCAATCAATATGCACCGTTAGATCATGATCTCTATGATCACCTGCACAACATTGGATCTTCGTTTGGACCTAATCTTTAACTTTGCTAAATAGTTTCCATATTGATCCATTTCAATCTACATGCACCATTAGATATATAAGTATGAAATCTCATATACTATTGGATATTCACTAGGTCTAGATATTTAACATTATGCAAATTGACTAAGTATGGGGACCAACCGCAATATGTCTAGAAAGCCTACTTTGGACCTTAATAACTTCTTTTGTGTTTAGATGCATGATCTCAAATTTGAACCTCATGATCAACCTTCAAAGGAGAATCCATCCATATAAAAAAATACTCCTATTCCCTTTGCATGTGAAATATATAACACCATTAAAATGCCTGCTCAAAATCTTTTGTCATAGAGCCAACTATACTTAGAACTTATTTGGGAGACCAACTTTGCACATGCATATACTTTGACTTGATTTAGTGCATGATCTAAAATTTAACATAAATAAACTAGGCTCAAAATTGAATAAATTGATATGATCACCTTTTATTGAAATTTCCACACATGCGAGATATTCCACCATCAAAAAGCTTACTCGATTCTTCTTGCCACTTTGTAAATTTGGCTATGTATACGAAAACATTGAATTTTGTCTGAGAAGCCAACTTTGGACCCTCATATATTTGATCATGATTCACTGCATGACCTAAGATCTAGTGTATAATAATTAGGGACTAATGTGATCACATCCATATGACCAACTCCCCTTGACTGATCCACTCGTGGCAATTATGATGCTGTCAAATTGCCTACTTAGATTTTCTGCCACTAGAAGCAAAATGTCTATATGTCAACAATGATCAACTAGATGAAATCCACTTATGCACATAATATCTCCTAACGTATAAAACCTATTAGCTCTCCAAACATATAAAACCTCTAATAGGACCCCGTTCACATGTTTAATACTCCATACTCATCCCTGAACATCTCTAACCATGCCAAAATTGAAGATCAACCAAGCCAACTTCAAGCGCACTAGGACAAACTCATTGCACACTTTGTCATTGTCACATAGACTATCAAGGCACTTCATCCACTCACCTGGACACCTCCATGACATCATCATGACAACTCTCCAATACTTGTAATAGGATATAATATGAAGAGACTCCACTTTTAGTGCCAAGTATGAGAAGAAGATGAGCAATCATAGTCTGGAAACATCTATATATAATTTTGTTTATAAGAAGAAGATTGTTATACTTTTATTAGAGATCAATAGAAATTATATGGTTATGGTTACCTATATGATTTCTTGTTATGTTTCTTGGGTGCATTCTCGTGTGTAATGTCTTGGTTACTTTTTGTCTGGACTATTCTGAATGCATTATTCTAGTTTATACAATATTGGTTGTTTTTAATTTCTCAATAACGTAGAATAATTAATGTTTCTTATGTTTCTATCATTCAAATTATTATCTTGTTATGATAAACTATTCATCTCACATGAAGTATCTCAAAACTATCCTTGTCCTTAGCATGTTCTAATGCTTCAAGAAACTCTGCTAACACTGGAAGTTTTACACATGCCAAAAAATCTTACTTTATTTATCACGATAGGGGAAAATCATATCACAAATATCAATAATTCATAAATATCATAAAAACCATTCAATTCATATGAGAATAACAAGTATGAGAGTAGATTTAAGACCATTTAAATAGTATATATGAATTATAATACAAATTGGATAATTACAATTGAAATTTTCCCTAATTTTCCTGTACTCAATACAAAGATAGGGTTCTCATGTATTTTTTATAATAATCACAAGGTAGGGGGACTCACTTGGAAAACAAAGGTAATCCTATGTTGGTAAGACTTGTCAAATAATAGTGATTTATTATGTATTATATGCTCCACATGCTTTTCTAATAGGGAAATAAGATAAAAGGTGAGAAGCCCAATGCAGTGACTGCATTTTCTATTCCTCCCCCTACCAATAACATACTCAAAGTATTTATGTGCTAAGTAGGACCCCTTTCCTTGTGATTACTACTAAAAATATATGAGAAAAATATAGTAAGGTAATGAAAATTCGCAAAGACCATCTCGAAATGACTTAAACACACAAGGATAAAATCCCACAAAAATTAATAATATAATTAAATTGTCAATGGAAAAAATCAATAACTTATGACCAAGCTTTGTTTAATCTCTTAATTTCAAAGGACTAGGCTTGGAAGGAGTTTTTAAAAGTTATATATTTTTAATAAATAATTTTTCCATCTTATTTTTTAAATATGAAAATCAATATTTTCTATTGGAACCCTCATCTTTTGAGTAATTTGGTAAAAAGTTACATAAATATAGTGTATATAGAGAAAAGAAGATAAGAAAGAGGAAAGAGGAAAATAGATGGCACACGATCACCTTCATTCATTGACCAAGTACCAACATATGTTATTACATGTAAGCATCAAGGGGTGATGTGGCTAAGCATTAGTGCTATGACACTTCTATCGATTTACAAAAAAGTTGTTGGATAATACATAAAAACAATTGTTGAATGGTGTATATAAAAATATATAGAGAAATAGATAAAAGTACTAGGACAAAGAAAAAAGAGATCTATGAAAACTTAACAGAGTGATCTTGAGAACCTGAAACAACATCTCCACCTCCAAAACCAACAACCAAATTTTTTACCTTTCTTATTAGGGAGACAGTTATGCATGACAACAAGAGTAATCTGGGTGATCTCAAACTTTGAAATAAACTTGTCATGTCATTATACAAACTATGTAAAGATCTTCCATGGAGCCAATATGAAACTAACATCAGCTGTGAAAGAGACTTGTACCTATTTTGACAAGTTTTTAAAGAGTCTTGGGTGGCCCAACCAAGATGTCATTGATATCTAGGTTCCCAAGAGGCTTTCCTTTGTGTTTTATCATCCATTCCTCCACGGACATTCCCCTAAGGGTCTCTTCATTTTTCCCATTCTATAATTTTAATCAAGGGAGGTCATCTACTTTGTTTTATACAGAGGAGGAGGAGAAACACTTGTAAATGGTTTGGTTTTCCTGACATGACACATGATTTTAGGTGAAGGAAAAATCACTTGGTATTGGGAGTCCCAATTATAAACCCATTTTTCAAGCATAGTGACCATGTTCTCCAAAGATACAAAATTATCTTGGGCTAATCCTTACCTTTCTCAACAAAAGGTGGTTTCCAATTAGGAAGTTCCTCTTCCAGTACCTTTGGTTACAACAAACTAATGCCCTCATCTAAATCTAGTAGGGCCGAGGAGGGCTTAAAATTTTTCCATGTTGCCTTCAATTTTATACTATAAGGAAAGTTGATGGAGGGAAAAAAAGATTTGACTAGGAATTCAAATGTACAAAATGAAGGGGAGATGTTTAGACAAGAAACCATCACAGATTGTAGTGATAAATTGATCAACACATAATACATTGGTATTACCACTCCACCCAAGGACATGCCACATTAACTCTTCCCCCATACCATCCAAATCAAATAAAATTCAGAAGTCGACTTCAATAATAAGTCCTTCCAACACTTCGTCCAGATATGAGGGTCCAACACTTTGAAAAATTGCCTAGATTTTTTCATGCATTAGATATAATAAGTTTGCAGCTCGATTGGCCTCTAAAAAATTGCCTAGCTTTTCTCATGCATTAGCTATAATATATTTTCAACTTGATTGACCTCTCAAAAGTAATGAGACAAAAAGAATGGGAAAAATAATGAATAAGTTCCATAATTGATTAGAGTATGTAGTGGAGCTTATAATTAAGAAATTTATGTTAGCTATGGCATTTTTTATTATTGTGTCTCTTTCAATTATCATATTAGTAATATCTTAAAAGTTTGGTGAGTTAGAAGTCTATGATGAGACCTTAAATTTTTACCTAATTTATGTTAGCTATGGCATTTTTTATTATTGTCTCTCTTCCAATTATCATAGTAGTAATATCTTAAAACTTTGGCGAGTTAGAAGTCTATGATGAGACCATAAATTTTTGCCTCATTTTTTTTTTGCTTGAGATAAACAGGAAGCAACCACAATGAGATTTCCCAAATGCATCTTTAAGAAACAACCCAACCCTATAATTCTTTGATTTCCTCTCAAGACTCCATAAAATTCTAATTTGGTCTAAACACCTTCAGATTCCCTCCTTTTTTGTATTTAGCCTATCAATACTTTAAACTCTTAACCCATGAACAGGGGTATTTCAAATCCATTTGAATATTAATTGAATACATATATAGGCTTTTAACACTCTTTAAACATTGTCAATACTTTCAATTTAGACAAACTTTTGAACTAAATGAAAATCATGGACTCCACCTCATATTTCCATGACTCCTTTTTCATAAAAAATAATTTATCATTATCATAAATAATTAGTCATCATTATGTTGAGAGATTATCTACAATAAGATCGAGGGATGGTGGTGGGTTATAACATAGTGATTGTGTTTATTTTTAATTCTAATCTTAAATTTAACATAGATTTGACTATAATTTAAATTGTTTTCTTTTTTATTTAATAATCCAATTGAAAAATCATAATATTTTAACTATATATTGAATTTTTAAAACCTTTTTATTTTTCATAAATATTATTTTGAACTTGACACATTGATATAGTTAGATTAATATAATTTAATAGAAAAATTATGAAAAAAAATAAAGTTAATAATTATTAAATATAAAAAATCCATTTTTTTTTTTCAATTTGATATCTTTTAACTTTTTTTTGATTGAAAAGTGTTTATATTAAATCATTAAAAGGTACAGTTAATCATATAAAAAAAGGGTGGAGAGGTCACACTCACATATCAAACTGTGCCTAACAACCACATGAAGAGTATGAACAAAGCTAATAAACGATGCCAACCAAATAAAGGTAAAGAAAAGACATAATTAAGCCACTACCATAAACATAGAGGAGGGAGGTAGTGGAGGTGGGGGGATATCAGGTTTTCCTCCCCACCCCACATTAGCAAGTAGATCCTCAAAGTCTGAAAGGGCTTCCAACCACCAATATTGTCTTTAATTTCATTCTTCTCTTCTCCAATAGACCTCAGTGGGGAAATGGCCAAATCCAACCTTGGAAACTTGTTTAGCAGGGGAAGAGAAGTGTTTCACCCATCAAGATGGTCTTTGGTAGGAGGGGGATCCCCCCAACCACCCGTCTGTGGCTGAGTATGAGGTCCCTAGCCATCCTGATGACCATGAATATTCAATTTAGCACCACGCAATAAGCTTCTCCTTGGTAGAGACCTTCTAGGACCATGCGAGGACAAGGAGCACCCTCTCTATCCTCTAGAACACTACGTCCTTGAGCCATGACCAAACATCAAAGCTGAACCATGATGAGAAGTAGATAAGGGAGGCACCCTATTAATAACACAAGGGGTACCCACCCAATACTCCACCAATGATTGAAGATGGGAGAACTCCCTTTGAACTGTATCAATTCGGTCAAGGAGATGAGGATACAAATTGGAGATAACATTAACTTTATTAGCAATTGAGAAATTTCTATCTAGATGTTGCTTGTTAAAGATAGCATTATTTCTGTCTTTCCATATACAAAAAAGAAGAAAAAGACAAAACTTGTATTTTGCAGGCAAAAGGAGAGTAATTTTCTAGGTGAAAGGCTCAGGGCAAAAGGGTCCACTTCTAAGTCAACTGGGCATAAGGACAAAACCAGAACACATGCTTAATTGACTAGCCAGGCACAAGGGATTGGCAACCCCAAATGGTGAGCAATTCAAGATTTTGGACATTCCCTTTGTCTTCCCCAACTAAGCTTTAGACTTATGTCATTCAAAGGGTGGAAAATAAGATTAACTATGGGGTTACTAAACCATTGTCCATGGCAGGCAAGTCCCAAATCTGTTCCAAGGTATTGAAAACCACCCATGTTTATTATTCTACATGTTGGGCTCCGTCTAAAGCAGTGTATGGTAGATTGGAAAGCTTCTTCAGGACTTCTTGTGGCTAATGCTGATGGGAAGAATGGCTTTCATATTGAGACGCTGGGGGGCTTGGTCTCATTGATGTTAGGATTCAAGGGTTTGCTCTCACTGCCAAGTGGGTTATTCGTTGTCAAGCATTACCCAGGGGGTTCCTCTTGGGAAGTAAGCCAGGAAAGGGCTAAACTTTCAAACCATTCTTCTTACACTGGTTAATGTGAAAATTCAAGGCACTTTTGTTGTCAAAATCATTTGGAAAGCTTGGGAACTGCTCAAACCCTTACTGGTTTAGAAAGGGGAGGAATTTAGACTAGGTCTTTCATAATGTCCCTTTTGCCCAAGTTCCTTAGATTAAGAGCCTTCATCTCTTCAGATGAGGGATCAAAACCATTGGGGACTTGTTTTATCATCAGACTAGGGATTGGATTCCCTAGGACCAACTTAAAAAGAAAATTCAATTTGCTCAATAGTGATGCTGAATCCATCCAAATTCAGGAAGCCATTCCAGATTCTTCACAAAATTGCCATTTCCACTAAAGCTCTCTTAACATTTTTGAAATAAATATATTTAATATTTTTATACTGGTTGAATAATATTATTAGAAAAAAATAATTAGTAAATAATTATAATCAGTGATGCCCGACCATTATTACTCTCGGACAACTCCCATAATTATAATAAACATAACATACATTTATTTTTAAAAATTACATTAAAAATAAAATATTATATCAACATATATACTCACGACTTTTTTTTTATTTTAGTTAAAGTCCACACTTCATTAAATTTTTGAAATTCGAAACTCTTAATATTATTATGAATACTTTACATTTAAAATTTAAAAAATTATTTAATTTTTGGGTTGGTAGGGAAGGGCGAGAAGAGGACATTTCTCTCATTAAATATATAATATTTTTTTTCCAATTATTGCGAAAAAATTATAACCACTAACAATTAAATAAATGCAATTAATCTTTTTTTTTAAAGATTTGACCCTATACAGGTTGGAGTACATTCCACTGCGTTATCAACTCATCTAATTCTCATTAACATAAAATTACAATATTTTAATTTGTTTGTTTGTTTTTTTTTTTTTTTTTAAATTACAATATTTTAATTAGTTTTTAAAAAATGATTTTTAAATTCTCATAATTTATCAAATTTTTAATATTGTCGACAAGGTTTTATATAAATTTATAATATTTTAATTGTTTCAAAAAAAATCCCAAAATTGTCATAATACAATTTTATAACTTCAAATTATTATTAAAATATTTTTAAAGCATTGAGTCAATATTATTGGACCACGTTAATATTTAAAGGGTAACCAAGGCCTCCTAACATATAAAAGACTAGCATGATGATTATATGTTAAAAATATCCTTTGCTCAAATCGAGCTACCCATTATTCTCACAATCTGCATTAGCTATGTAATAGGTTTGTAAATATCTACATCTATACAAGTATGATACTACCTCAATATATTTAAGGGTTGAGTTCATAGTGTCTTTTAGTTTCATCGATTAAAACTTCTGAATATTATAAACATTCATTTTTGAAGTGGTTGAATTTATCCCTCTTAATATTAAGAACAATTTTATTTTTAAACTTGTTTGATCTTCTCCAATCCTCCTAACTTATACCAAGAGCAATTTTCGTTGTAGACTCAACATTTTTAATCTTTTCCAATCCTCTTAACTTGCAGCTAAATACAACTCATATGTGTAGAAAGCATCTATCCTAGATGAAGTAGGAAATTAAAATGCTTCTTTATTTTTTCAGTGACTTCATGTTTCCATGGCATGGGTTCAACGAAAAGACCTCAAACTTAAAGAAACCTTAAAATCTATATGGGAAAAAAAAATGTTATACCTCATGTTTTCTCTTCCATACATTTCTTTGTTATATATTAAAACTCAATAACACCTACCAATTCTATATTTTTCTACTTTGACATGACGGATTTTTTTTGAATTAGAAACTTTTATATTTCTTAAATAAATGCATGAAGATATAAAAATGGGTTCCAATTTTTGAAAATTTGTACAAAGAAGTTGCAGCCCCTGGGATGACCTGTCCGCGGACTTCTTTTACAGGGTCGAATGCATTCAAAGTTTGAACCATACAAAATGGATAATCCAAAAAGGTAAGATGCAAAGAACATAATTCCATATTTGTGATTGTGGATAGATTTTATACAACATAATAATCATTAACTTCTAGATCATTTTTAATAGACACAACATTCATAGAAAGAGTATCATCATTCGATAGAGCATAACTAAAGGGTGAGCCACTTTGCTTTGCACATTATTTACACCAAAAAATCCACTTGCATTTGAATTGTTAAGAAGGTTACTATCCATTGCAAATCCAAGCCATTTCCAAGATTAGAGGCTCAATTTTTAATTCAAATTCAAATAATGTGTACGCGTTATTTTGAAATAACACAAAATAAACAAATTTTATGTTTATTATAAGGGAAAGGTCCCATTAGCTATAAAATCACATTAGACATCAAGATTTTTTACCTGTTTCAAGGTCATAACTACTTATAACTAAGGTTTCAAGGTCTAACACATTATACATTTTACAATATAACTAATTTTATCATGAGAGGTCATAAAATAAAAATTTTAAACCTATGATCAAAACTTAACCTTTAGAGTACCAATTATTGTGCATTAGAGTATCAATACTTGACTCTTACTTGTCAAGATGTGAATGGTTACTTTTAATTTTATAGAATAAATGTTGAACAAGTATTAGATATTACATGTTCAACTTCTGGTGCACTTTAATATTTATATACACCAATATGTTTTGTCAATAGAAGACATATTAACAAAAGCCTTGTTTGACAATTGGAACATGCACAACTATTGGGACCTTTCCCCTAGTAGGGCAAGGATATACCTTACTACCTTACTTGCCTAAAATCCCATTTGCCTTTCTTATTGATATTATCCTACTTGCATAAAATCCTATCTTACCCTTTTGTTGTTTTTGATATCTTTGACCAGGCCCCCTTATTTATAAATTTTGAACTAATTTGTTTAAGTGGTAAACCCATTGAATTGGACTATGTATTATAAATAATCTTGTTTAAGTAGAAATAGGAATTGAGCCCTTTGTGTAACAGTGCATCTCTTAAATATCTATTTAAAGAATGCTATCTAATGGAGCCCAATACCTATGAATCATGCTTTGGATTGTCCCAAAAGCATTCCTAAAATGTGTTTAATAAAGTCCCTTAAGTTTCCTCCAAGGTCACTTAGTGCATCTAATTCAATATATGCATTTTAAGGTGCCAATTGAAAGTCTAACAAGAGTCTTCTATTGTTACAATTATTCAAGATTCCCCTAATGTATTCAAATACATTATTCAAAATTTTCCTTAAGATCTCTTATGAAAATATGGTTAATCCTCCAATCCATGCACCTCCTTCATCTAACCCTCCATCACACATGGGACAACCATCAACCACTCCATCCATTCCCACCTCATCTCAAGAGTGTGTCTTTGACATGGGACTAGTCCTAACCACACCATGGATGCAATAATTACAAGCTCAAAAACAAGCTAGACAACACTTGGTGCTTATCAATACTATAGAGTTCTATACCTTAATACATATAATTGGGATGGTAATATAGGAAATTAGGATGATGGTTACAATGTATGTACATTTTTTTCTTAAATATTTTGGTCAAGTTGGGTACACATTTTATTTTGTAGAAGATGTGGTTTTGAGCTTAATAAACTTGAAATGGTCACATGTATCCATTAGTGATGATTTGTTTTTAAGATGTTGTTTTAAGATGTGGTGCTTTTAGTGATGAATGTATAGCTTAGAAAATATCTAAATGCACTAGGAACTATGTTCAAGACCATTAAGGGATGGCTATGCTTTAGAAATATAGGGTGGTGTAGACTTGACATTGACCAAGTATGACATATATATAAGTTACCCCAGTTCAAAATCTATTGAAATTATTCAAGATACATTAAAGGTGAAAATGTCCCCTAAATCTGAGACCTACTTCCCCTTAAGGATGATATTGTAGAGGGACCCAATAATTTTTCATGTGGATGATGAATTGCTCACCTCATATAGATGGTTGATCAAAATCGAATACCAGTGTCCACCCCCTCACTAAAGGTTTCAACATTATATATTTTATACATATGTCTTCAATCATCTTGTTCATATTTCATTGTAATGAGCTTAAACCTTATGATGTGGGATGCAATAAAGTAGTACATCTCAATTCTTTCTCTGGCTTGGGATATGAGGTTGAGGAGTCCATTGCTAAATTGTGTTCTCTCCTGCATGTAGGACTTAATATGAATGTACTTTGGGATCTATAGGTAATTCAAGGTAGAGGGATCTAAATTTTATATATATATATATATATATATATATATATATATATATGTATGTATGTATGTATGTATAATGTTTAGTACTTGCTCAATTCAGATGGAACCTTAAAGGGATCTACATGATAATTTTAGTATAATAATGGCAAGTCATAAGATCACATCATGTGAATTATTTACTAGACATGAGTTTATTGGATCATTGTCAATCTTTAAACATTATTGGCTTATATGTATGTATGATAAATTTGTGAATAGGTCCTAGTTGGATTGGTTAGAGGTGATGGGACATGTCTAGGTATGAAAGATGTGAATATCTAAAAAATATAACACTTATCCAAGTGTAATATACTTACACATGTGGAAATACTTGATTGGATTGAGCTTCTTGAGGTTCTGACAAATCTGATGCTTCTAGGACAAGTGATAGTTAGGTCTCTAACACAAGTATACTTGTGTACAAGATACACACATGGTGATGTATCTAATTAAATTAGGCTTCACATGGATCTAATATCTCCTTAACACTTATAGAACTTGACATATCTAATAGTGATGACACTTTAAAACATGTATGAGGTACACATGGTGATATATAATTGGATTTGGCCTCTCAGGGCATTGTCATCTCTAAAACTTCTAGGACTTGATGCATCTCTGATAGCTTTCACACTTTTGGGTGTACAAAGTACACACGTGGCACAACAATGTTAAATTATATGGTTAATTCAATCAAGGAGGTATGGGAGGCCAATTTGAACCCCTTCTTGACATAGCTATAAGAGTATGATAAATGATTTGGGATAAAATTAAGTACGATTCTATCTATCATGAATTGAACCAATTATTCAATTGGTTCAATTAGGGATATTATTTGGGCAAAATTGAGCCCCTAAACCAAATTTATGTCCCAATCAATTATTTAATCTAGAGAAACATGTATGGCTTAACTGACCCTAAATTAATCAGAAATGCAAATACGAACACAAATGTGGCCAATTTCAACCCATTGAACCTAAATTGGAGTCTATGATGTGATTAAGGGGTTGAATTAGGTCACGTTTCATGACATGTTGATTATAAAACCTCATTTTACCCCTTGAACATGTGCAATTCCCTTAATCCCTAATTTCATGACATACACATGTGCAAACCAGTTACACTAAACCCCTAACCCTAAATCCTAATTTTATAACAATCACAACCTCTAAGTTCCTTGATTTCATCACAAATGCATAAATTCATGAATGTGATTAGAGCCAATTTGTGAACTTGTTATTCACCTAGTTTTTTAAGGACCTATGATTGGATTTTGGGTAAAATTAGCTCATTTTGTCTTATATATTGAGCCTTATTGCATCATATGATAGTTTAATTGCTTTATAGTCTTATCAAAAGTCTTACTGCTTCATGTATTAGATATTTATGCATCATATTGGGGATTTATGCATCATATTGAGCCTTATTGCATCATATTGGAGATTTATTGCATCGTATGATAGTCTTATTCCATCATATGATAGTCTTATTGCATTATATGATAGTCTTATTACATTGTGTGATAGCCTTATTGCATTATATTGAGCCTTAATGCATCATATGATAACCTCATTACAACATATGATAGTCTTATTGCATCATATTAGATATTTATGTATCATATTATAGTCTTATTGAGTCTTATTACATCATATTATAGTATTAGAGGAGATTTTATGCATTGAATATGAGTCTGTGTGCTTGTTTTTATATTATATGCCTATACTTCAAGAAATGAGTACGTGTTTATATAATGTGTATGAATTCCTTGAAGTAAAAATAAAAACTTAATTTTTAATATATATTTTTATCTCAAATCGAGATTACTATCCCCATAGACATTCTTTGTGTACTCTGTGTTTTCTCTATGTACTTTTTTTATACTTTTTTTGGACCCCATATTTTAAAGTACATTCTTTGTTGCTTTTTTCAAAATGGGATCTATTTCACATTCAAGTAAGAGGAAGAAGTTGAATAAAAAAACATCGGAGTAATTATAAGATTTAAGAGAAAAAAAGGTATGAATGCAAGCATTTCATTCTAGACAAGGTAAAAACACTACCCCCGATGGGCCAAATGCCTTAGATAATGAGGCAATTGGAAATAATTAATTTAATAATGATGAAACTGAAAATAATGAATTTAATTATGGTGAAATTCATAATAATGAATCGAATTATGATGAAATTGACAATAAAAAACTAGATGATGTTAGAAATTCACATTCAAAGTTTAAATTTTTTGATTTTGTTGATGAAGAGCCTATGCATGATACTTTACCCACCAACAATGAAAAAATTTAATGGACTCAAATAATGATGAAATTAACAATGAAGAAAATTTCATGGAAATATATAATGAAGAAACAAACAATGAATAAAATTTCATGGAAACATATAATGATTTTGAAACACCCTCTAAATGGCTTCCACCAATAACAACACCTCCAAGAATTGTGCATAGAAAAGATAAGTACTTAATTGAAGTTGATGAAAATATTTTGAATCAATGCATAACAAAATGTCTGATTTCCATTCAAAGAGACTAGATAAAGAAATTTGGGATAATTTCTTTCATATATTGCAGTATGTTAGTTAAAGATGTTAGTTATTTGTTTCATTGATGAAATTGGTTAAGATGAGACCTACAATTTATGCATTAGGTCTAAGAACATCTAACATGGATGATGAAAATGATGAAAATATTGAAAATCTACATGATGCATATAATATTGTAGGCCCTAAACAATGCAACAAAGATTGTAATACTACCCAACGTATAATGACAACTCGTGCAGTAAGTGTTGAAATAGGAAAAAAATGATTGATTTCAAAAATAAGTCAAACACTTGATATAAATCGAAAAATATTAATGAAATTAATTGCAACACGTGAAATACTTAATGAACCCACTATGAAAGAGCTTTAGTAATTCTTTGGTAGAGTTTCATGAAATGACAAGGCTATAGATGATACTTTGAAAGACTTACTTGCACAATTTTGGAAAGATAATACAAAAGTTTCATCCAATGCAAGAGATGTAGAGAAAAAAAAAGAGTTGGTTTTCATAATTGTGAACTACATCTGAAACATTTCTTGGATATGACTCAAACACAATGGTACTCTAAGTTTTTATAAAAACATCCACAAATTGTTATTATTCAAATATTTTTTGAGATGGTCAAACCTTTTTATATAAAAATAAAATGCACCATTTGTTGTTATAGGCAACATGTTAAATTTTTAATGCACTATAATGTTTTTCACCATTTTCATTGTAATTTGCATACTAACAACATTTTATAGGAGTGTGGCATAAAAGTTTCACCAAAATAAGTCTAAGAATTTATTTCAAATATTTTTTTGAAAGACCATATGGACAATTCTTTTATAAGAAAGCATTTTTTGATGGAAATTGTAGCATTTGCAGTGGATTGCTAAAATTAAAAAAATGTATCCATGAGGAGTGTACAAGTGAAATTGGATAGAAATTAGTTGGTTTGAGCAAATATAAATTTGTGACTTATTAAGTAAAAGATGGCAAAGAATCTAAAAGGTGTGAGCTTGTTATGAAAGAGATACCTGTTTCAGAATTTGTAATCAAATTTATGGAGATAATTGTTTATGAGTATGTAAGGCACACACATAGGGATAAATTATTAGATGAATATTTCAAGATAAGAAATGACACATTCCAACTTGATTCTATTGTTTCAGTAATCGAATTTTCTAAAAATTATGCATTTAAACCACAAATGGAAGTTTAATCCTAGTATTACAACTCAACACAAATTTTCATATTCATGAATATAACATTTGTGCATGCACCTGATAGTACAGAGGAAGATCAAAAAATATTAAAGGAGTAACATTTCTATATTAGTGATGACCGATCACATTGTACAAAGTATGTGCAAGGTTGTTTTGAGAATTTCTATGGATAGTTAACTCAAAGAAACATTATTTTCAAAAAACATTACATTGGTTAGACAATTGTAAATCAAAATTCAAGAATACATAGATGTTTTATTAGTTAAGTGGGATGTACATTACCACTGGTGTAGAACATATTTAGAGTTTCACTAAGACTAACCATGGAAAAAAGGAGCATGACGATGCTGGATCATGTGTAAAAAGAGCCATTTCAAGGGAGGAGTTAAAATTTGACAATATTTCTAATTTGATTGATATAGAAATTATGGTTGAATAGTGTAATAAGAACATATGTCATGATGTTCAAGTAAATTATATTATTCATAGATATTTTTGTTTAAACTATGAGGATTGTATGACTTTAACAGGTTCAAGTGAGATTCACTCATTTCGTAGCTCAAATATAGGTTCATATACTATTCATACACAACACTTGGCATGTTTTTATTTTACATGCATGGCCTCTGTTTGGAATGAGTGTGAGTCACAAGAGTGGGTGGATGACTAGAGTTCTAGACCTCTAATTCCAGTCAAAACATATTAGGTTCCACTAGCATTACAGTTTATAGACATGGCATCGTCACATGACTTTGACCATATATCTGATCTAGTACAACCATGTAGAAGATTAATCTTTATGTATTATTTATTTCATAATCTATCTTTATAGTGTCAAAAATTGTTTTTTATGATACAGACCATGTTTTTGCATTTATTGTAGATGAGGAAAATGAAGAGGGAACAAATTACTACTTATGTTAGAGTGGAGATGGAAATAAAATTGACTTCCCCAGTCATAGATGGAAAAAACATTGATTATCCCACTAGGTCTATGGTAGTCACTAGAACTTGGATTCAATGATATTCTATTAAAAATTCAAATGTATGATTGTTTGAAGACTTTCACACATATAGGAAGATACTACACTATGAAAATTTTATTCTTGAAATGAATATTTAATTTCAAAAATATCATGGGAGGCCAAGAAATAAGAATCTATGGAAAGTTCATGAGTCAAACCATGAAGCAATTATTGATACTATCAAGATTAGAGTAGATCTAAGTGGTTCATTGGATTGAAATGCGTAGGTATGTTGACTTGTAAAATGTATATGCAATTAATTTTACCAAATGTTTTTTTATTTTATAGGTAGTACGTGCATAAATTTTATTTTTAATTACTTACTACCAACATTTTTTTGTAGGTTAGTGGTGTGAAATCAACTTCCACCTTCATGTCGTTGGCACTGATATTAAATAATGTCATATTATTGAAGATAAGAGAAGCTTACTAAAATTACTTGGCATTTCCACACTCCTGAACAATTGCTCATGACAAGTTTATTTCTCCTTGTAGCCTTCCAAACATATTTATTGTCAGTGTTTTTATGCTCTAGAAGAGTAGTGAAAATTCACTTACGGGTGGAATTGGATGTTATGGTTATTAGATCATGTGTAATTTTTATATATAGATGTACTTGAAGAAATGTATTTGCACATGCCAGTCTTAGAGGCAAAATTGCTAGTTGGAGGTCAATAAGGTGTCTCTTCGCTGCCAAAAGTTACATTTTAAGACCTGTTACTCTAGCTTCTACCATGGTTTGCTCTTAGAGGTGATTCATAATAGATTTAGGTTTTAATTAGAGGGATTTACCATGCATAAGAGGGATATTATTATTCCTCCATATGACTTAAAGTTTTGGTTTTATGCATGCCTGAAGTTAGGCTAAAAATCAACATCTTTCTTGTATTGGGAAGGGCATTCTTGAGCCCGAAATGGGTGGTGGGTTTATCGAATGGGCTAGATGGGAGGCCAAGAACTTGGTATTAAACATTATCAACCTTTTTTAACATGTTTTAAATTCCATTTTTTATCCAATAAGCATCTAAAATTGAGTTCTCAGATCGTAGCTTCAACTTTGACAACATTTATAGTCAGTGTTTTCGTGTTCTAGAATAGTAGTGAAAATGTGTTTATGAGTGGAATTATATATCATGGTTATTGGATAAAATGTAATTTTAATATATATATGTTCTTAAATCCATGTATTTTCACTTGTCGGTCTTTGAGGTAAAATTGCTAGTTGGAGGTCAACAAGTTGTCTCTTCATAACCAAAAAGTTACATTTTAGGACCTGTTATTGCAATTTATGCCATAATTTGCTCTTAGAGGTGATTCATACTATAATTGAATTAAAATTAGAGGTTTTTAACATGAAAAATAGAGATCTTATGTTTTTCCATATGACTTACAATTTTGGTTTTATGCATGCCTGAAGTTAGGCTAAAAATCAACAACTTTCTTATATTGGGGAGGGCATTCTTGAGCTCGAAATGGATGGTGGGTTTGTCGATCAGGATAGATGGGAGGCCAATAATCTGGTATTATATGTTATCTAACCCTCCAAACATTTATTTTAGTTCCAATTTTCAGCCAAAAAGCATCATAAATTGAGTTCTCAGACCATAGCTTCAATTTTGATAATATTAATTGTCAATGTTTTCGTGTTCTAAAGTAGTAGTGAAAATGCACTTACGGGTGGAATTTTATGTCAATGTAATTGGATAATGTGTAATTTTCATATATATATATATGTGATTGAAGTATTGGATCTTTAATTTCTAGTCTCAAAAGCAAAATTGCTAGTTGGAGGTCAACAAATTATCTCTTCACTGCCAAAAAGTTGTATTTGAGGACTCATTACTGCAACTTCTACCATGGATTGCTCTTAGAGGTGATTTAGAATATATTTGAAGTGAAATTAAAATTATTTACCAATAAAAATAGGGATCTTATTGTTCTTACATATAACTTATAATTTTGGTTTTATGCATGCCTAAAGTTAGGCTAAAAATCATCTTTCTTGTATTGGAAAGGGCATTCTTGAGCCTAGAATGGGTGGTGGGTTTGTTGATTGGGCTAGATGGTAGGAAAAAAACTTGGTCAAATATTTTATCCACACCTAAAATTGTGTTGGTAGTTCCAATTTACATCTAACAAGCATCAAAAAGTGATTTCTTAGACCTAGCTTCAACTTTGATAACATTTATCATCAGTTTTTCTAAACTCCATAACAGTAGTGAAAATGCACTTGTGAGTATAATTGGATTTCATGGTAATTATATCATATGTAATTTGACTATATAAACATTTTAAAAGTGGTATATTTTCAACTATCAATTTTGGAGGCAAAATTGTTAGTTGGAGGTTGACAAGTTGTCTCTTCACTGCCAAAATATTGCATTTTAAGATGCATTACTACAACTTCTGTCACAATTTTATCTTAGAGGTGATTAAAACTATATTTAGGGTAAAATTATAGGGATTTTACATGCACATTATGGATCTTAGGGTTCCTCCATATGACATACAATTTTGGTTTTATGCATGCCTGAAGTTAGGCTAAAAATCAACATATTTCTTGTATTTGGAAGGGCATTCTTGTGCCTAGAATGGGTGGTGGGTTTTTCAACCAGGCTATATGGGAGGCCAAGAACCTGGTCCTAGATGTTATCCACCCCTAAAAACATGTTTGTAGTTCCATTTTTTAGATAACAAGCATCATAAATTGAGTTCTCAAACTTTAGCTTCAACTTTGACAACATTTATTGTCAGTGTTTTTGTGCTCTAAAATAGTAGTAAAAATGCACTTACGGGTTGAATTGGATGTCATGGTCATTGAATTACATGTAATTTTACTATATATACATGATCAAAGTGGTGTATTTTTACTTGTCAATCTCAGAGGTAAAATTTTTAATTGGAGGTCAACAAGTTATCTCTTCACTACCAAAAAGTTGTATTTTAATACCAGTTACTAAAACTTTTACCATGGATTTATAGTAGAGATGATTAAAACTATATTTATCATGAAATTATAAGGATTTATAATGCACACTAGGGATCTTATAGTTCTTCCATATGACTTACAATTTTTTTTTTATGTATGCCTGAAGTTAGGCTAAAAATTAACATATTTCTTATATTGGGAAGGGTGTTCTTGAGCTTGGAAATGGTGGTGGGTTTGTTGACCAGGCCAGATGGGAGGCCAATAACATGGTCTTGGACATTATCCACCCCTTAATAAAAATTTTTAAGCCATTTTTTATCCAATAAACATCAAAAATTAAGTTATCGAATCGTAGCTTTAACTTTGATAACATTTGTTGTCAGTGTTTTCGTGTTTTGGAATAGTAGTGAAAATGCACTTGTGGGTGGAATTAGATGTCAAAGTTGATGGAGCATTTATAAATTTGTTATATAGACATGCTCAAATTGGTGGATTTACACCTGCCATTACTGGATGTAAAATTGCTAGTTAGAGGTCAACAAGTTGTCTCTTTACTGCCAAAAAGTTGCATTTTAGGACTCGTTACTGCATCTTCTGCCATGAATTGATCTTAAAATTGATTCAGAATAGATTCAAGGTGAAATTAGAGAGATTTTCCATACACATGAGGGATCTTATGATTCCTCCATATGACTTACAATTTTGGTTTTATACATGCCTAAAGTTAGGCTAAAAATTGTCATCTTTCTTGTATTGGGAAGGGCATTCTTGAGCCTAGAATGGGTGGTGGGTTTGTTGATCGATCTAGATGATACACCAAAAACCTAGTCCTAGACATTATCCTCCCATTTATATGTGTTGAAATGCCAATTTTATAGTTGGAGGCCATTACGAAACCAAGATGAGCCTTTTATGTGAAATGGGATGTTTGAGTGTGTTGGATAACTTAAAATGGGAATAATGGTGTTTCATTGAGGTTCCATGAGCATTCAGGATCAGTGTGGTCTTAGATAATTTGAGAAATGTTCCTTAACACTTAATGCTTTAGTCATAGTCAAAATTTTCCACCTACAGTCCATCCTTCAGGTTAGTGTGCATAGATAGGACATTTGGGTTTCTACAAAGTCAAGCATGCTAGGAGAGGTTTCCAAAGAACACCTGCAGTAATACCCTCAAAACATGCACATATAGCTAAGGAAACACAATCATGAATTTAAGATTGTCAATGGTGAAGTTTTAAGGCCAAAACAATATTATGAAAACATGTACCTACAACCATCATAGGGATTGAACATGAAGATGTAGTATAGGCCTTTGTATGGAAGTTGACTTTGTGAGGTCCAAATGCCTTACTAAGTGGTCAGAACATGTTAGAGGAAGGTTTAAGGGTGGTTTCCAGTGAATTAAAATTCCTAATGGGGATAAATGGGTGTGAATTAGACTAAATACTCCCTTTTCTTATAGCATAAATCTCTAGGTATTATTGACATGCAGTCATATGAGGTTTCTTGAGAAGGTACAAGGTGACATGGAAGATTTTGAGATAGAAAATGAAGGGTGGAATCATGTAAGGAGAGGTTACATGATATTTTAAATTAAAACTCATCATGCTAAGAAAAAAACCAAGTTAAAAGAGGATGATGACTTATTTGTGAAATTTGACCAAGCAAACATGTGTCATTAGCTTTTGCCAAAATGGGCCTACAGACCAAAATATGTCGGATCTAATCATGAAATTTGGTGGAAATGATAATTAGGAAATAATATACCCATTAAAAATATTTTTGATTATTTTTGAAAATGGGAAATATTCATTTTTTTAGCATAGTCAACCCTATGTCGAATCATAGTCAACATTGGATCGTGCCTTGGAGAAATTGGTCAATTTGGGGAATCTAAAGGTTGATAAAAAGCACAAAATTTGGTGATAATGGTATAAATAACCTAAAAAAACATTCCATTCCATAATTAATGTCATATAAATAGTGTAAGTTCCCACTATTTTGACACAATCCCCTTGCAGTCAAGAAGGTAGCCATTGGAGATTTTTGAAAGTTTTATTAGTTTTGAATGTCAAGAAGAAATTTGAGATTTGTATAGGTCTTAAAACCATATAATATGATTTTTTAAACATATATTTTCCTATATAAGTTATTAAATTCAGGTATTTCATGAATTTTTTTGAATAAATACAAGATTTGACATGGAGGAAGCATGTAGGTAGCTGAAGGTAAATTGTGGTAAAAAGGGTCTATAGGTCAAAGGACATATCCAAATGACTTAAAAATTGGTAATAATGGTATTAATGACCTAATATACCAATAAATAATACTGTTAAGATAATATGACAAGACTAATTTCTTTTTGTTTTGTCACAGCCCGTCCATGTCTCATAATGGTCACTATTCATGTAGGCTTAATTTTTAGAATTTTAAGGTGTTTTTGAGGGTTCCATGTTTATGTAAGTATTTTAAGATTTTTTAAAACCTATTAAACACATTGAAATGGTATTCAAACTCCAAACTTCATGCAATCCCCATAGACAGGCTCAAATCTCCATAAGCAGTCTCAAAGGCATAAAGGCAAAGTTGGTTTTTTGATCATTGGAAAGGTGTTATGAGATTGTTTAGATGTAATTAGGATGTTTTAAATAAAATAATATCAGTGGTAAGGTCAAATTGGTCCTTTGGAGAGTATATACAGGGCATGGGAAACCCTAGATTAGGGTTTGGGCTTTTTTGAGAGATTTAACCATGGGGATTTAATTAAACTTTGTAATATTGCTCCCATATACATTTAGAAAATGAATCAAAAGGTTTTAACATGGTATTATATGGTTGTGTATGTATTCTAGGAATGAGGGTTTGGAATAGGGCTAATTAGGCCTAAATGAGGGTAGGCTAATGAAGGAAGTGATAGTCAGAGGTGGAGTTGGGCTATGAAATTTGACATAGACATGGAAAAGGAAAGAGTGTAAATATAAATACCCTTATAATATATTTATCAATAATATATTTTTTTTATAAGGAAAAATATAGTCAAAAGGCTACAAGCCTTGAGAGAGCATTGTGTCCATAAGGTGTGGGATGAGAGTCAAAGATTATTTGAGTACTTGAAATGGGTTATACCAGGTATGTTATGATCATATAAGACCATATATGACAAAAGGTTGAGCTCTTAAAACATATATGACAAAAGATTAGTCCCAATGTTAGTATAAACAATTCAACATAAACAATGTGTTGAACATTACCCCTAGAAAATAGGTGACAACTTAACAAACAAATAAGATGAGGGAATAGAAGAAAATGAAAGGGGTGGCATGAGCTGTCTCCACATGCACTAGGCAAGTATAAGTTGCCTACATAGTTCTATGGATGATATATCCAACAAAACTTTAGGTTGAATGTAGTTCTCTTAGGAAATGGGATAGAAGAAATTGATGAAAAAAAAAACATGATGGATGTGATAAAAGAATAGGAATGATCTTGTAAAATGATAAGTGCATGGGATAAAAGGCCAAAAAAGATGGGGGAACTAAGTGGTAAGTGATTTCTTGTGACTTAGGAAGGGTTCCCAGAATCCTTAAGGCAAAGAAGTGGTCAATGTTTTTAGCTTTTGGTAAATGGTTCTAAAAAAAATTAGATTTTTTTAGGTGTTTCAACTTGATTGAGAATGATGAGAAACTAAACAATCCAAGATCTCAAAATGGTGAGAGCATGGAAAAATTGAATGGATGCTCATAAAATAGCGAGAGTGTAATGGAAAAGTGGGACTAATCTGACCTCAACAAGTATTGAGCATAACCCACATAGTCCAAAATGGCCCTAGGTCACAGTAGTTATACCTTACAACAGAGGAATCTAACTAGCATAGCAACCATTCAAACAAAATAGGCATAGTTGGTATATTGGCACAATACGGCATAGGAATGTCAAGTTGATATGTCAAGGAACAATAAATAAATGTTGCCCCTAATTTTCCCATAGGCGGTTATAACTAGGATACAACTGATCATATCAATGATATTAATTTGCCCATAGTTGGTTATAATTAATAGCAAGACTAGTGAAACACTGATTTGCCCCTATAGTTAGATATAATCAGGCTCACATAAACAAACATGATAAGAAGGGAACAAGAAACGAAGGATGTAATAGCCAAAACTTCTATTATACTACTCTAAAATACTGCCTCTATTTGAAATGTTTGAAATAACTACTGAAATGGTTTTGATTCTTCATACTAAAAACATGAAACAAATGGATGAACCAAGGTTAAATAAGATAGGATAGGATGGATCAAAACATTTTAAAGTGATAGAATGGATAAGTGATACATTGGTAGGAAGGTATGATACAAAGAAGAAAATTGATAATATGGTATAAATTAAAATGGTCCTCATAGACAATACATCATATGACTCAATCATAGTACTGATTTAGGTGTATAAAGTTCATAGGATCATCAAGTTCATCCCCATATGGTGTGGAAAGTTGGTATGGTCTTGCACCATAGTCTACAACAATAATGAAAGGACTAACCCATTTGTGTTTGAACTTGCCTTTATGCTTATTTTCTACTTTGGTATTCTTTTGTGTTTTCTTTGAGGACAAGATCACCAAGTTTGAATTATCTATGTTTCATGCACTGATTTCAGTGGCCACATAGCTTATTTTGATATGATTGAAGGTTTTAACTATGTCTATGCATTTCTCATTAAGTAACTCTAGCTCTTGCAAGTGAGCTACTCGATAGTCTTCATCATCTAGGACATAATTGAAAGAGATGCATAATGAAGGTAACTCGACCTCAATAGAAAGAATGGATGCAATACCATAAATAAGTGAGTATGGAGTGGTTCATGTTGGGTTGTGGTGATTGGTACGATATTCCTAGAGAGTGTGAAATATTTGAAGGTGTCAATCATGATCAGCATCATTGACAATATTTTTGAAGATGTTGACAATGGTTTTGTCTTATGCTTCGACCTGACTATTACCTTAGGGGTAATATGCTATGAAAAAGTGTTGTGTGATATTGTATTGGACACATAGATTTTTGACATCCTTTTTATTGAAATATCCTCCATTATCAGATATAATTTTAGAAGGGATACCGTAGAAATAGATGAGATGGTTGAAGATGAATTTGGAAATTTTCTTTCCAGTCATGTGAGGGGTATAGCTTCAACCCACTTAGTAAAATATTTTGTGGTGGTAAAAATATGTTTATGGCCATCTAATGAGGTGGGTTTTATCTTCCCAATGAGATCAAGGCCCCATGTAGCAAATGGTGATGGTGTCAATGTTATTTTTAAATTCTTGGCTAGGGCATGTATCAGATTAACATGCCATTGACATTTATCACATCTCTTGACATATGCATCTATAGTTTCTTCCATCATTGGCCAATAACAACTAGTATGCAAGAGATTTTTGGACAAGATGGCCTCACTAGTATGGGATCCACATACCCCTTCCTAAACTTCTTGTAATGCTAGTATAGATTCTATCGAAGGTAAACAATGAAGCAAATTTCCATCAAAACTATGGTGGTAAAGGGTTGGTCTAAGTAAGGTATAACATTGGGAATTATGGATGAATGCTTTAGTTTCTTTATGGGTTAAGTTATGTGGTAAAACATGGTCATGTAAATACGCATATAGGTTAGAATACCAAATAGAGCTAGGACCAATAATATCACAGATCATTGCGACAGTTGATGGTTCATGGGCTGGTGCTAATAGATTCTCAATGAGAAATTGGTAGTCTTTTACCATGTTTGTATGTTGAATGAGTGACCCAATGGTAGTCAATTCATCTATTGTTTTGGTATTGGATCTTGGTATATACTCAAACTAGATGTCAACAATTTATTGCTTGAGAGTGTTGACCATGGCCTTGTATAGAACTAGCTTATCATCTTTGGTCTGAAAGTGGTATGTAACTTGATTGATGATTAATTATGAATCACCATAACATTGTAGATGATATATTTTCCATTGTACTTCTTATTAAATCCATGCAACAAGTGATCCCCCTATGGAGTGTTAAACAAAAGGCCTACCCCTTATATATGTGCTATAAATGATCCATAAAAATAAAGCTTCCAATGTTTCTCCTCAATAGGTGTGTCAATGATGGTCATGATGGATTCACTTGTATAATGGAATGTGAGTGGCTCTGTGTCTGCAAGGGGTGCTTCAACAAGTTGATCTACAATAACCTGCCCCTTGATGGCTTTCTAGTTTACATACTCTATCTCAAACTCACTGAGAAGCAAGATCCATTTGACCATGTAACCTTGTAGTGCTATTTTGGATAGTATATACCTAAGTAGATCTACTTTTGAAATGAACATGATTTTATTGTTCAACATGTAATGTCATAGTTTATAAGATGCAAAGACCATGGCTAAATAGGGGGTTTTAACGGGCATATAACTGTGTTCATACGTGACTAATGTATGGCTTAGATAGTATACTACATGCTCTATTCCATTATCATCATGTTGAGCTAGAAGTGCCCCCAAGGCTTTATCTATTGCTGATAAGTATAAAAGGAATGGTTTCCCTGGCATAAGAGGTAATATAACTGGTGATTTGTAAGATAGTCCTTTAGCTATTGAAAAGCATTCTGACAATTGTCATCTCAAATAAATGTTACACCCTTCTTCAGTATGTGTTTAAAAAGAAGACACTTATCGACTAATTGAGATATGAAATATCGAATGGACTAGATCTTGCCCTACAAACTATGGAGCTACTTCAAATTGGTCAGTGGTAGAATGTTTGTTATGGTTCATACTTTGGCTAGATTGACTTCTATGCCCCTGCGAGACATAATGAAGACAAGAAATTTGTTGAAAGTAACTCCAAAAACACATTTATTGGGGTTGAGTCTAACTTTGTATTCATGTAGTCACTCAAATATCCTCCTCAATGTTGTTGGATGATTGGCCCTAGTCTTTGATTTGCCTAGTATGTTGTCGATGTAATCTTTGATAATGCCATGCATGATATCATGAAATATGACTATCATGGCTCTTTGATAGGTGTCCCCTATGTTTTTAAGACCAAATGGCATAACCTGATAACAAAATATTCCCCACATAGTGGTGAATATTGTTTTGTGTTGATCTTCTAGTGATATTCGAATTTGATTATAGCCTGAGAATCCATCCATCAGTAAAACCATCTCATAACCCATTGTGGAATCAACAATCATATCAATGTTGGGGAATGAAAATTCATCCTTGGGGAAAGCTTTGTTTATGTCCCTAAAATTAGTACAAATTTTGATTTCATTTGTATTTTTAGTGACTAGAACTACATTATAAATCCATTTAGAGTAGTCGATTGGCCTAATACATCTCACTTCCAAGAGATTTTCCAACTCTTTCTTGACTAATACAAAAATTCAAGAATGTAGCTTGCGTAGCTTTTATTTCACTAGTTTGTCATCAAGATGTACCACGAGGTGGTGAATAACCGAAGTGGGGTCTAAACCAGGCATGTCATAATATTCCCATGCAAATATATCAATAAATTCTTGTAATAGGGCTGTACGGACTTCACGCTCCTCCTTAGTGAGGGATGCACCTAATTTTATCCATTTTGAGTCATACAGAGACCCTATGTTTACCTCTGTTGTGTCTTCTATTAGAAGGGTTGAACCATCTTCAAGAATAGTGGGCAAAGATTGAAACTATTTGGCTATGTTAGAGTCCTTTGTTAGGATTGGTTCTTCAATTTCTCTGAAACATGATCAATCAAAATATCCTAATGGGAGGGATGACCATGTAATAAATGTTGTTAGAAACTCCTGGATGATGTGATCAAATGCATGCTATTCTTTAAGACTAAATTCAAACTCATAGACAATTTTATTGGCATTGGTATCCTAGATGATTTGATTAAAATCCTATTATTCTTCAAGGCTAAACTCAAACCCATAGGAAATTTCATCGTTAGTGGTCTCCTAGTATATACTTGAAGAAGGTTAAACAACCCCATCTAGTGTTGCCTAAAATAGGTTTTCACCACTAGACCGACCTTTATCTTTACTATTTCCCAAGTTCAAAAGTGCCTCAAAGAGGTTTTCACTTTGGGATCTCAATGTTTTGTTTATTTGCTTTTGGCTAAGGGTGTTCACCTACTCTCCAAAATAGGCTTCAAGATCCAATTTGATTGAGAACCCTGATGTATAGTTCCCCAACTAAACATTATCCTTAAGGCCTAAAAAGTCATAAAAGGCCTTGTCATTCTAAAATTCATCAACTGACACATTTGATTCTTGTTGGTCTTATTCTCTCAGTTGGGGATAATATAATGGTAATGGATTATGCTGAATGACTAGTCAAAGGGTATAAATGGTGTAATGGTCAAACAAGTTAGTTTGGGCTAAATCATCGAATTGGTTATGATTAGACTCTGCTTCACTATCATCATCATCATCACTAGTCATTGGTGATGGAACTTGAATAAGATATGTGGAGTCACTCCCCAGTAGTTTATATCCAAGTCCATAGGTTATTTTGTACTTAGTCATAAAAACTATCTCAAGTGTTCCTCATTGATTTGGCCAAAAACCTCCTCTTTCATAGTCCTGATTCTCCATGATATGATTAGTGATAGGATACTTCACATTCTTGTAACAATCATCCAATTTGTTATTGTATAACCATGATTAATCACCTTTGAGAGGGTCCTTTTATTTTCCACAGGTTAGTATGAAAGTGACAGGTGTTGGATTGTGCAGATGGCCTTTGCCCCTTTCTTTGCCATTGCATGAGTGGTTTGGATTTTGATCTTCCAAAGGACTTGGGGTTTTGTGGAAGTTTAGAAATGTGAAATGTGTCATGGGTCAAGTATTCTCCTGGTTCATTACCTGAGATAGTATATTGATTGGATATTTTAGGAGGTAGAATGTGGGAAAGTGAATCAAGGGTTTCAAGGTCAATGTAGTTGTCCTCTAGTAAATTGAGAAGTATTACTTTCCCCTTGTCTTTCTTAGTAGCTAGATGCATGCCAGAATGGTAGTTATAGCCTTTAAACTTGGCCTCTAGATGTTTGCAATGATAATATGGATGAAAATCTCTTGGAATAGTCACCTCCATCCATAAATGGGAGAACTTGATACACTAGTGCAACATAGATGGGACTGCAAGAATCTTGTGTAATGAAGGTCTACCCAAAAGCATATTGTATGACAAATCAAGATCTAACACATGGCAAAGTGTATCATGGGTCAAAGTCCCAATGATAACTAGAAAGCTAATGGTGCCTTGTGATTCTCATTCTTCATTGTTGTAGGCTTTGATGGTGATTATTTATACTTGGAGATCTATTGTGATGTACCAAAGAATCTTGATAAGTTTTAGAGACACTATATTCAGACCCGATCCATTGTTTATGAGGAAACATTTGACTTTGTGCCTCTTTATGTAAACTTTGATGTATAATGGATTGTTATGCATCAGTCCAAGGGATGACATATAAATTTGGTTTAAGGTTACTTTTTGGGCTAGGGATAGGTGTCCAACCAAAGCTTGAAATTTGTTAGGGGATATGACATTTGGAACTATGGATTAACCAAGGAACTTTGTCAAGATGTTTTTGTGGATGGTTGACATACACAACAAATCTAATATGGATATTTGTGTTGACATATTTTTCAATTATTCCATAATGTCAAACTCTTTTCTTCGAAAGTGGTAAATGGCTTATTTCAAGTCAGAATGGCTAGTTGGATGATGGGTGAAGTGGTAGATGGTTATGGGCCTAGTATGGTAATTTTTGATCATCAAGTTATGATTATATAATTAAGATAGGGTAAAGGACCATTGTTTATAATAAATTATGGTGTAGGGGGACCAGGTAGGATAAGTCTCAATTATCGATACACATTTGCATGGTCATGGGCTAATGATGATTTATCAGTATAAAGTCCTAACATAGAAATCTTTGCTTGTTGGTTCACCTGTGTGAAGTCCCACGTCAAGGAAGGATTACCAGAATGGTTTGGTTGATTTGGTATGACTAGCAACGGTCTTATATGATTGATATTTGGTCTTAGATTAATTGAAATGGTTATAATGTGACCTCTTGTAATATGAACTACAACTAATTTGTCATGTACAATTGCATGGTAGGTCTATTGGTTGTTCGCATCGTTCTGACCTTAGTTTTGTCCATTATTTTGATGTTATTGGTTCTATTATTGGCTATGTTGAGTCTATTAGTTTGTCATTGGTTGTTGATATTGTTTTTGTTGATGTTATATTGGCCATTATTGTTGATTGTTATGTTAGGGAAAATGATTATGATAAATGTCAAGTCTCTGATTGGAGGTGGAAGTTCCATGATCCAATGTGATCTCTCCATTTTCCAACATATTATGAATTACATGTCTAATTTGAAAATAGCCTTGAAAATTATGGATATTGACCCTATGAAAAGACATAATTATTATAACTTGTACCTGTCTGGCATGTCAGCACCCTCATAAAATTATTCTTTTGGAATGGGCCATCTAATCAAGCTAGATGTTGTAAGCTTATGAAAGACTAATTCTATAGGCTCTCTAAGGTCATTAAAATCATGATGAGTACGTATGTTTCTCCTTAGAGGAGGAGGGCTTTTAAAATTCATAGGCATTTATTGTGTTTAATGTATTTATTATATTGGTCTAATTTATGCTTGTTACGTGTGATGCATTTGTTACAATTGCTAAAAAGGTTGTTAGTTAGGAGTAAGTTGGAAAGATGACATAGGCTAAGTAGAAGTTGATTTCACCATTTGGAAATGTTGTGACTCTATTAGTCCATTTCTTACAACATTATTGTTGTGATTAAAATACTTGGGTCTATCATTTTTATTATCTTGTGCTGGTTGTAATGTTTGCATTTGGACTAGATGTTGATTTTGGCCACTATTCTGGTTTTGGTTATGGCCATTTTTCTAATTTGATAAGGTTAGTTTAATTATCCCTTTGTTAATAAGGGCTCATTCAATCACTAAACTTTTGTCAATGATTTCTTTGAATGTATGTGCACATTATAACTCCAAATAATAAGATATCTCACTGTGTAGGTTTTTGGTAAACATAATGAATAGTTGCTTATTTTGGTAGACTGTGGGTAAATCAGATTGTAAGGGCTCTCCATCGCTATAGATAGCTTCCAAATCTTTCTCCTAGTTTTTTTTCTTGTGTCAAGCCTACTAATGACATCTCGTGCTCAAGTAAGACAAGTGCTGCACAAAATTGTCCAACAGATCATCAAAATTAGAAACTAAATTATTTGGTAATTTTAAGAACTATTTCAAGGATTTTCTAGCTAGAGTTCTTAGAAACAACAACAATAGATATATGTCACTATAATCCATTGGTTGGCATGCAACAAAGAATTCTATCATATGGGATTTGGGGTCACCTTTCCCCTTATATTTGTCAAAATTTGGTGGCTCATACCTTGGAGGAAATGGTATCTGTAAGTACCCCATGTTGAAAGGGTAATAAAAAAAATCATCCAAGTTGAACCTCTTAGTCTGTTTCCCTGCTTGCATGAGGGCAATTACTTCCTTCATTTATTACAGCTCTTGTTTGAGGAAACTTGTGGGAATATTGGCTTAAGATGATGGCTACGCTATCACAAGTGGATTACTTCGATTGAGGTGTGATGGAGGTATTTTTTGGGGAATATTGTATTGGTTAGGAAATGAACCAAGAATATGCATACATGGATTAGGGTATAATTATTGAAATTGCACTTGTGGTTGTATGATATTCTAGTTGGGATTGGGTATATAGGCTTGATGTTGGGAATATTGAGGTTGTGATGGTGGTATATGATTGTATTGTGCCTATTGAGGTTGAATAGGGACATGCATTGACTAGTCATACCTTACTAATTGAGAGGGACTTGTGAATCAAGACCTTGTCTTTGAACTTATGGCATGTTTTGCATGAAAGCCATCTTTTGCCTAGTGGGTACTTCAAGAACATTAGAACCTCCTGGTTAAACAAATCCCTATTGGGAAGTGGATGCATGTTGGAGATTCAACATCTATCACTGACCAATATTTACATGTTGTTGGTTACACATCATTTGTTTTTAGATCAGGATGTTATTTTCCCATGAAAGAGGTATGTTCGTTACTACTTGGCGAGGTGGAACATTAGTCGCCCCTATTGAGGTTCCAATATGTCTTGCCTCTTATACATAGGTACACTATATTGTGCCTTCTATTATCAAATATTACTCGTCACCTATTGGGGTGGAGTAAGATTCATCACATTCTATTGTGGAATGGCATTGCTAATTAGATGACTACTTAATCCTTGTTGTTGGGTGCTAGAAGTAGTAGTTAGTTGACGATTAGAAGTAGTTGGTGGAGGTTGGGATGTAGAAAATCCTACTCCCTGAGTTTGTGAACCACTAATGGTGTTAGTTAAAGGAAAATTTTGTTTTTGGCTATGTGTTTATGTGTTAACACCACTTTGGTTTGAATTGAATGTTATTGGTGTATTGTCCACTATGTTTTGCTCATTGTTCTGTGTAAAATCAGAATACACTTCCTTGATAGTTGGGATATTGAATATGTTTTTGACTGAAGTTTTTTGCATAAATGGGTATAAACCTTAATTTTCTTGACTAGGTAGTTCCATTAAACTCTTGTTGAAGGAGCTAAAAAAATAAGAGGTTTATTCGATATGGTCATCTAATTAAATTTATGCACTAGGTCTTGATATGTATGGTATGTTGTCTGCATTTGAATGAAATGGTCCTCTATAATTCCTCTTTACATGACAAGCATACGAGGATATTAATATGGTATAGGTACTATGACATTATGTTTGTTAGAAGAGGCCTGATCATTGTTCTGATAAGACATGTTATAAGGCCCTCTTGATATAATTTGCAAATTGTCATGCCCTACCTCATAATTTTATGGCATTACTCCATAATAAGGTTGTTGTTAAAGGACATTTTATACAATGATAGGAACACTAGCCAAACATTGGGCTTTCTATTCATGATCTTACTCTATGTATGGAGGCGTGCTAACCAAATAATTATCCAAAGGATCTTGACTTTGCTCCCCTATTTGAGTGTTGTATGGTGGATAGAAATTTATCTCCCAAATAATGACATCTCCGTAAGAGTCTTGAACAAAGTCTTATTGCATACTAACATTTCCATATCCTGGATTGTACACAGTTTCATTATGTGTATAGTGAGTCATGATTAAATCATATGGAAAATATTTCAGAACAAGTTTGATTAGAGTTCTGCAAACTCTGAAAATCTATGTATGAAAAGATAAAGGGTTCAAACATGATCTAGCTTGGTCAAGGGTGGAGTTGTATCTCCAAAAATTTTGATGCAAAGATTTGGTAAAAATAGTAAAACATCAAAATGTCTAACATTAAATGTTTTACACAAACAAGGTCAAGTAAAATGACATAAAAAAAAGATGCCAAACTCTAATGCTCAAACGTGTTCCAAATAGGTTTAAACTAGGAAAGGGAAATGTTGCCAGGTCTTTTGTCCAAACACAATCAAAAGCTAGGCTCAAACAAGTTGTTCTATGACTTTTGGTCAAATGTGGCATCAAAATCTAGGCTTGAAAAAAAGGATGATGATTATTCTAACAAACTTGGAACAGTTTGGCAAAGACTAGGCACATGATTCTAAACATAAATAGTGATCTGATTAGTATAAAATACTAAACAAAAGACACTTTGAATATGGACTGATTTTATCAAATAAAGGCACAAACAATAAAGTTTCCAAATTTGAGTAATGGATTAACCTATGTTACACAACCCAAAAGAGAAATATCTATGTATTAACCCCTACGTGTCAAGGCCTAAACTGAAATCAATCAATATTTGGATCTGAACTTGTAAAACTTAATCAAAGACTCAACCAAGGTAAACTAAGATTTGGTGACAACAAGCTAGGAAAATTTGAACAGACTGACCATACTAAACAAATATCCAACAAGGCTCAAGTGATTGGTTTCAATAATGATAATTGAGACACAAGATAAGACAAGTCTTTTGAAACAATTTGGGCAATGTAACAACGTTATCACTCCTAAAAGATATGATAATGTTTATTTTTCAAGGACTTATAAATCACAAGACTTGGAAGGATTTGGGTAGCATAATGGTACCCATCTCAATCACATTCCATACTCAATGTTTTTGACATGAAAGTTTTCTAAGTTAAATCAAGGTGTCAAACAAATAGCATAATGCTTCCTCAAACAATGGAGTAATGTTGGACACAAGACTCATTCATGACATGATTTAAATAACACAAGATTTAGTACTAACACATCAAATAATAAAAGAATAAATGACACAAATACAACTAAGTATATCATCTTAAATCATATCAAGGTGTGGTAAAGTGGGGTTGACTAAAACCTACAAGTTTTTGACCATCTAGATTGATCCCATATGTACACACTTTCACATATGCACACAAGAGAAGAAACACATCAATTGAGTCTACATCAATCAAATTATTGTGAAAAGGTCTTGTCCTTTTCAAAACCACTACATCTGTCACTTTCTCAGTGTAGTTTGATGTCTAGATTGATCATATGTCCCATGCTTAGATTGCCACCAACAGAGATCGTTTAACTGTTCAAACCACCATCCCAACGGGGTGATCCCAATTTATATACCCCCCATGGAGAGGGGTTGAAACACTACCAGGATATGAAGCCCCAGGTCAATACTTCCCTAAATAATTCATGAGAGGAAACGACATGCCCTTCACAAGTCAAAATGCATGAAAATAAAAGATGAGTAGAAAGACTTTAGGGTTACTTGTAGATCACCTAATACTATGCGATCTTGGGGAGAGCCTAGGAAACTTTATTTATACTTCTTTGACTAGGTAATAAATGCAATGGAAAGGCAATTTTAATCATATGATTTTTGTATATGGGATGGGAGGAGAACAGACACGCACTATCTTTTTTTCAAAACAAACAATCAAAAAATAAGCATGGCATAAAATGAACATGCTCAAAAACATGAAAAATATATGATGTTAATTTCATTTTAAGACACAAAAATGAAATATGTTGTGACTTTTGGCCCCTTAGATTAAGTGCAAAAATGGAAAGAGTTACACAAAACCAAGTTAAGCAAAAATACCTATGTTTGTTTTATGGCCAAAATCGAAGTGTTCAAGATTTGTCTAAAGTTTGTTTTAAATCACCAATTGGAAATGTTCAAGACTTAGGATTTTTTTAATCACTAAAAATGAAATGTTTCTAAGACTTAACTAATCCTATATTCTTTTTAAGCACCAATATCCAAATGCGCGGGATTTGTCATGTTCATTTTAATTCCCAAATTGAAATGTGTAAGATTTTACTAATTCCTTTTAAAACCCAAAATGAAATATTTGGTTAGTCAAAACAAGCAAATTTGGTGTTTAGCTTGATCTTTCAACCTAAAATTGTTAGATAATAAACCCCTGCTTTGAAGCATTTTCTTGATTGGGAAAATGATGTTTAAATTTTAGCTCTCAAGTTTGTATTTTATTTCACATAGTGACCATTGGCACTCACAGATGATCATCACCAATTTCAAAGAAACTGTGATGGTAGATTAACAAGTAACCACCATTGGTCGAGTAGAATCATCGCTGGTCGATAAAGACCATCAATGATAACTTGTGAACCTGAAGGCAAAACTACAAAGGATGAAACACATTAGGTTAGGCTTGGTTAGTTTAAATATCAAGAAAACCTGCAAGATAAACTTAAGTCTAGTGATCTAAAATCTTTTAAAATTAAGAAAATTCAATATAAAATGATAGAGAGAATCAAAATGGAAGATTTAAATAGATTTTCCCCCTATAATCCAACCGTCAATGGTCTCACAGAATCGGTGGTGATTGGGTAGAACCATGGGTGTTTTAGCCAAACCATCTGTGGTTACTCCTGATCATCGTTAGTCTCTGTGTAGATCCAAGAAATAAAAAGAAAACCAAATACAGCCAAAATAAGGATAGAAATGCAATTTTAAAAAGATTCAAGCATCTATTTCTCTGTTTAAGACCTTCATATTGATCTCCTTGCTATGTGGAATGCTCATGGTCCCACCGGGCATGCTATTTATGATCAAGGAATTTGACTCAAGAGATGAGGTTAGTATAGTGTTAGTTCTAAAAAGAATGAAATAAACACTCTAGCAAGCTAACATCTCTAAGCCTAGATCATAGGGGGAGCTTAGTGAGCAAACCAATTGAAACATAGCTAAAATTCTAAGAAATAAAAACTTTCCTTACCTTCCTTGATTGATCCAAATGATATGTTCATTGGCTTGCTCAAATTATGCTCAAGAAGCTTTCATCAATAGGGTTTGGCTATCTCCATCGCCTCTTGGCGCCATGCTTGGCTTGGATTTGGCTTTGATGTTTGCTCAAAGTGGATTGGCTTGGCTCAATTTTGGCATTATAACACTTTGCATTTATTTGATGAATTAAATCTTGTATTATAACTCTATTATGCTCCAAGCTCCCTAAATGAAGATCTCTAAGCTTACTTTTATAGGATTTTAAATGACTTGGAATGGGATAAATATTAACCTTGGTTGGCTTAGTTAACTCTACTAGGGTTGAAAGGTGTCAAATGGTCATGATTAACATGGAATAAGCATGGGTGGGATATTTTCCAAAAATGACAACTCACAAAAGCTAATGATGAAAACCTAGGATATTCACTGATTTTTGAAGTTCCCCTTTTGATAATTGCTTAATTGCTCATGGATGAATTCAATTAGGATTTGAATGTTAATTAATATCTTTTAGGATTTTATAATGTTTGAGATTTTGATTTAATTCAATGTGTGCATTTGAATTATTTAATTGATTTTTAGGCCAATTGAACATGTTATGAAGCCAAATTTGAGAGTTTTAGAGATTCTTAGGCTATATTTTTAGAGGTTGGTAAGAATTATTCTAAAATCAAGTCTAGATCCATTGGTGGCCAATTTTAGATGCCTACAATATTGAGCTACGAACTGTTCAACTTGCTAAAGATTAAAAATATTTTGGTGAGTTGTAGAAGCCTCATCAACATTATCTAACAATACTTTCCATATATTTGATGTCATTGACAAAACACAATTGGCATAAAAAATATGCCGAGACAAATCTTAGTTAAGGCCTTTTGTTGGTAAAGAATGGTTTTGTAAAGTAAATTAGTGTAAATTGATAGTCATATTTCACTTGAAATTAATGATCATTGGTAACATTTCATCTTTTGTGTACACAACAATAAGCGAACATAATTATATGTTTCTAGTGTAAGTGATGGTATAGGTGAGATTGTGTGTTCATTCATATGATGTGGTAATGTTCTGTGCGATGAGGACATGTTTTATTTCCCATAAAACTTGAGAAATGGTGAAATGGTGGGGAAGGAATAGGTAGTACAAAACATGCAAGTTGTGAAACATTTCAAAGTGAGCTAGGTGGTGAAGGTGAGGGGTAATGATAGGGTATTTCATGTGATATCAAACACCATAGAGCTAATATCATACACTAGACTTAGATTTAGAGTAGATAACTAGATTTATATGACTTGCACGCATTGTAAATGGGTATGGAGCTTGCAAGGTGGTAACATATTTCATTGGCCATTTTCTATTTCTAAGGGTCGATGAGGACGCCATGAGTATTGATATGATTGTAATAGCGCTCCACCTATGATGAGTGGCTCAAGTCCATATTACAATGTTGTTTATGTGTACATAAGATATTAAGGTACTAGAGATTATCTTGTAACTTATGTTTGTCCATGCTCAAACATATTATCATCTAGAGAAAATAAATATGGCTTAACAACATATGAAAACACCAAACATGGACCCTTAGAAGAAAGCACAAGGTAATAAAAAAACATGCAAGTGGTGAAATATTTCAACGTGCACTGGGCAATGTCAATGAGTGACAATGATAGGGGATATGAAATTCTAGTGGGGGCATATTGTATACCAAACCATATTCAAGGTAGTATCTGGAATTATATTACCTACATCACCCATTGTAAAGGAATCTGTATCTTGCAAGGTGAAAACATTTTTGATTTATTGTTTTCTATTTTAAGGATGGATGAGGATGTTACGAGAGCTAATTTGGGACTCCACCCCTGATGTGTGACCTGAATCAATGATGTAATATCGTTAATGTGGGAATAAGGGATTGAGGTCCCAAAATCTATTTTGTTACTTCCATTCATCCTGTTACTACTATATTTACACGTATAAAGTATAAAAAATAAAGTAAAATATTATAAAAATAAAAATTTGTTATGCTTTAAATGTTTTTGATTTTTAATAGTATGTTAATAATAATATATTATAAATATAATATAATAAAAAATAATAATATACTAATTTATAATATAATATAATATTATTATTAAATATTTTAAATTGTTATTATATATATTTTAATAATTATATATATTATTATACATATTTTTCTATTATTATTATTATTATTATTAAATTACAATATATAATGATGTAATATTTGTAAAATAATAATAATAATAATATATTATATTATGATAACATATATATGAACTATAATATTATATATTAATGTTATATTGTAGTATTAACATAAATATAGCATACAAAATGTAATATTTTATTTTGGTAAAGTTTGGTTTTGTAAAGTTAAAGATTGTAAATCGGTAGTCATACCTCACTTGAAACCCATGACCCTGACCTCGTCCCATTTTTTGTGCACACAACAGTAAGAAATAATAATTATATATTTTTAGTGGAGGTGATGGTATAGAATGAGATTGTATATTCCTTTATACAATATCACAATGAGCTATGCAGGGAGGAGACATTTTATTTCATAAAGAGCTTGAGCAATGACAAAGTGGTGGGGAAGGGCTAGGAAATACAAAATATGTGAGTGATGAAAATTTTCAAGGTGAGTTAGGTGGTGACGGTGAGAAGAAATGATAGAGTATTTCATGTGATATATTTCACCATAGAGCCCATATCATATACCAAACCTAAATTTAGGGTAGTGGTTGGATTTACATGACTTGTACATTTTGTAATAGGATATGTAACTTGCAATGTGGCAGCATATTTGATTGATTGTTTTCTATTGTTAAGGGGCAAGGACATCGTGAGTGTTGATTTTATTATGAAAAGGCTCCACATATGATGAGTGTCTTGAATCTACATTACAATGTTGTTTATGTGGGAACAAGATATAGAGGTACCAAAGACTATCTTGTAGTCTATGTTAATCCATATTGTAAATATATTAATATCTAGAGCAAATAAATCATGTTTAACAACATACAGAAACACCAAACTCAAACCTCTCGAGGAAAGGGCAAGGCAACAAAGAATATGGAAGTTGTGAAAGGTTTCAACATGTACTGGGCAATGATGGTGAGTGGCTATAACAAGGTATTTCAGGGGATACTATATGTTAGGGGTCTCATATTATACACCAAACAAGGATTGAAGGTAGTGGTTGGATTTAGATGACTCACATCACTTATTGCAAAGGGGTCTGTAGCTTTTAGGGTGACAACATCTTTGATTTGTTGTTTTCTATTGTTGAAGGTAGACGATGATGTCATTAACCCTAATTTTGATTGCAACAAGACTCTACGTCTGATATATGACTCAAATCGATAATACAATATTTTTAATGTGAGGACAAAATATTAAAATCTTATAATCTATCATATTGCTTCCATTCATCCATATTATCAATATATTAACTCTTAAAAACAAAAAATACATCACTTTCAACATTCCTTACACTATCTAAACAATTATAAATTTATGTACCCGTGATTTGAACACCTTAAACTAACCTTCAAAATTAATACCCAGGGAAGGCTTTCTTGAAATTTTTGATAAGCAATACGTAAACACGTATGTTATAAATTTTAATTAATCCGTGACAACGAAAGGTGAAAGAAGAAAGTGAAAGTACGAAAGTGCGTACGAAATGCAGTAAAAAAGGAGGGGGGTGAGTCACGGATGGAGGCTTCGCAGAACGTCGTCTGGATGCGTGTCATCTGCGTCGAAGGTGCGTAAACACCATTTACGGAATGACATTTTCCTGTGAACAAATTCATCCCATTGAAAGAAAATTCCAATCCACGTCGAATGTGCGTGAACCCCGTCCTCGAAGCTTACATGGAACTACTTTTTCCTTATTTCTAGTACCATCCCTAACCAGTTTTTCCTGCGAACAAATTCATTTCTGCTTATCTCGAAATTCTTTTTTATTAGGAATCAAAATGCCGAGATCGCTGACCGAGGCCAGTGATCGCTGGGTTATAATGGTGGCTGCAATGGTGGTGTGTTTGACATTTCTGTGCATATTTACAGTCCCCATTAGACTTGAAAATGAGCTTGGCTTCGCAGGGGCGACGAAAGTGATGGAGAGCGTGGGGTTTAAAATATTTGTGGTGATGGACGCCCTCAGTTTTTTCTCGTCGTTAGGAGTGGTGTCGGTGTTGTTACAGGCGAAGGCCATCGCCATTAACACTGTTAGATACAGATGTCACGTGAAAATGATGGCAAGGATGTGCAGTATAGTGGCTCACATCACGATGGGATGTGCCGCCATCGCATTCATTTCTGCAGCGATCACGCTCTAGAGACATCTCTAATCTTAATTAAATTTCTTATGTATGAGTACGAAAGGCACCACCTTTCCTTTGGAGGAGTGTACCCTTGGTCGCTCGTTCCACGAGATGAACACACAGAGTTTGACATGAATTTGGGTGCAAAGTTTATACTACTTGTATTACAAAGGTCTTCTTTATTATTGAAAAGTGTCGCAGTACATCTGCAAATTTGTTATTATAATATTTAATCTGAATTTTTATATTTAAATGTCGAAAATAAAGGTTTGATAGTTTAAAATGTTAAAAAATAATGTTAATTTTTTTTTGTTTAAATTTGGTACATGTAAGATGACGTTAAAATTGTGATGTCTACATTTATATTGAAATTACAATATAAAATCATTCAATTTTTAATTATGTTGTATTTTCTTTCAAGTGCCAATTTCAACATGTTATTTTTCAGTTCAACATTCAAACGTCAAAAATTTGACATTATGATCAATTACAATGTATTGTCTTTTGTTTCGACACACATTGCAATTCCAACAGATACATCAAAAATTCAACACCATTTTCAATTTTGATGTATTGTCTTTTATTTCAAAGTACATTGCAATTCCAACATATACATCAACAATTCAACGTGCAAGCCATATTTAAAAGAAAAAGGAAAAAAAAATAGTATAAATACAATAAGAAGGCCATAATACATAAGGTTATATACATCTATCAAAGCATAATCAAAAGTAGATATTTGTTAAATATTGTATTTGCAAACACCATGATAGACATGCATATAAAATATGGTAGCTTATACAAAGCATGTGAATTATTTAACAAAATGACTCAATGAATTTTAGTCGCATTGACTACAATGATGGACTAAAGACATTTACTTATGCTTTGTGAATAGGTAAATATCATAACATTATAGCATAATATAATAGTATTTTTAAAGTAGATGTTGCTCTCAATGCAATCACGTGTGAATATTGTAGTTTTTCAAACAATTTATGTCTCTTCTCTATGCTACTACATCTTATAACTGAGATTACATTAGATAGTTTGTGCTCTACGTATTTTAAAGTTTTTAAATAAGGTTATAGACATCCATCAAAACATTAATCGAAAGTAGATATTTGTCATATGTTGTAGTTGGAAACACCTTGATAGACATATATTAAAAAGGTGACCACATAACACAACTAAATATACTTTAAGCCTATCAATGTAGCCAATCTGACAGCATATTGTAGAACAGTTAATTAATTCCCTCAATTTCACAAGCAATGTGAAGGCATAAGGGCAACATCCACTAAATTCTTTAGCAAAATTTTTAGCACATAGCTAAATGTGGACCAATATTAGAAATTCTTACTTGAAGACATTACATATTTTAACCTTTGTCAATGTGACCAGTATATTTTACAATGGTCCAAGATTGTACCACATTTACATGTTGACAACTCAACAAAATGTGGTTACATGGATTGCAATGATGGGCTTAGAGCACTTACATATATTTTGTGGATAAGCATGGGTATTAGTAGTAGGCCCTGATATATTAGGGATTTTAGTAGATGTTGTTCTCAATGAAGAGACATATAAATGTTCTAATTTTTCAAACAATTTAGGTTGTGGACAAAATCAATTATTGGTATTGCATTGTACATCAAAATAAAATGTTGGTATATGTTGAAAAAAATCCTAATGAAACCCTATGGAACATACCCTAATGAGCTATATAATGAAATTTTTTATTTTACACACCCCAATACACATGGATGTAAAATATGTATCATGAAACAAGGCTACAATATAAGTCAACATACTGGATATTTGTAGAAGAACATGGATTGTAAATTTACGCATGATATTTGTTTGATATCCATGCGTATGCACTCATTTTGTCATTTATAGTCTATTTTGTCTTATCTTCATGACTTGTAATAGGCTAGAATATGAAGAGACACCATTTTTAGTGCCAAGCACGAGAAGAAGATGAACAGTTATAAATTGAAAACTTCTATATATAGTTTTGTTTGTAAGAAGAAGAGGGTTCCAATTTAAGTAAAGATCAATAAAGATTATTTGGTTATGTTTACTTGTATGATTTCTTGTTATGTTCCTTGCATGTGTTCTCGTGTGTAATGTCTTAGTTAATTTCTGTTTGGACTATTCTGAAAGCATTATTTTAGTTTTTATAATATTGATTGTTCTTAATTCTTCAATAACACAGAATAATTAATGTTTCTTATGTTTATATCATCCAAATTCCTATCTTTTTATGATAAAATATTATGTGGACATGAAGTATCTCACATCTATCCTTATCCTTAACATGTTATGATACTTCAAGAACCTCTACTAACAATGGTACGGTGAACATGGAACCTCTTTTTGGTAGAAATTATGCTAAGATGGTTACTAGGGTAAAGAGATATTGATGTATGGTTGGACCAAAGGATCTGTAATTTCACAAAAAAAGAATAAAAAAGGACTAGTCTTATAGTTCAGGAGATCATTCGAGAGCAAATTTATGAAATCTTCTGGTGCAAGTTACTTGAATTACTAGCTAATTAGTTAACATAGTTAGAATAATATTATTTGGAACCAAGGATGGAAGAAACTATAATCTTGACTGAAGAAAAGATAGACCAATTACAAATACTAGAAATCAACTGGATAAGGGCAATAGATCATTGGGTTGGTACTACAATAAACAAATATATAATTAAGTTTGAAATGCAAGGATAAATAGCTTTTGAAGCTATGAAGGACTTTTTTATTAGAGAAATTTGAGGGAATTTTTTTCAATGACTACCTTAGTAAAGATGTTGGTTGTGGACAAGGACATGGTGCCTACTCTAGCCAATATGGAGTAGTCATTTTGAGCATATGGGGGTGTGTATGACATGATAATGAATGATGATTAGATGAGTAGATAAGGCTTGGACATGAATCTAGAATGGAGACACAAGAGAATAAGAGTTAGAAGAAAAGTCTAGATTCAAAACGTGAGGTGAGATAACAAAATAGATGAAGTAAATAAAAAAATACCCAGGTAGCTACGAGCAGAGTTAAGATTAGAATTAAAATTAGATGATGAATGAGTACAAAGAAGTGATGAACGAGAAGGAAGAGATGAAAAACAAATAATGAAGAAAGATGAGATGAAATAAGAAGACCAATATCGATAGAAAGAAAGAAGTGATGAAGAGTGAGAGGAGAAGAGATAATCAAAAATGAAGATGAGAATCGTGTAGAGGTAGATCAATTAGATGATATATGTACTGTGACTCCATAAGCATGGGTGTTACCAAAAGAAGGACATGAAGTATTAAGAAAAGAAGTAGGACAAAGGTGCAGAGTAATCGCAGTTTCAATTTTGGAAAGAGAAGAAGTCACAAGAAAGAATCATTCACTAGAAGAGTTCACATCCCCACAATGTAATTTGTTATATTTTAGTAAAAATTTTCAATCAGAAGGACATACAAATAGTTATTGGGAAGGTCCATTTTTAGAGCAAGTACATCGATAGGGTACTAATTGAAACAACCTCAATTTGTAAGGCTTTGAAGGTCATAGGGTTCATTAAAATTAAGCATAGAAAAATAGTAAATATATAAAATTAGAGTGCACAGATAAAATCTCCCAATGCGTAGGTCAAACTTCTTAGTGCACAAGTAGGATCACACAGATTACAACCTCTCAATGTAATAGTTACACAAAAAATCTCCTTGACACTAGTTTATAATATGGGTGCTTTAGGATCATTTATCAACCTAACGACATATGATGGGTTTGCAGGCCCTTATCAATACTTGCTGACATGTGAGATGAGATGAAAAGATAGGGGTATTACCGATGAGGCCATAAAGAAGTGAAAATTAATAGGGACATTGAATGGAAGAGCCCTTAAATTTATATACCATATGGATATCACTCAGTTAAATCTATAACAGGTTAAAGAGTGGCTTATCATAGAATTTAAAATAAATGAATGTACAAATCAAACTATTCAAGACCTAAAGGAGATCAGGTAGAAGTCAGGAGAATTAGTTTATGATTATGACCATAGATTTTCAAATGTTATAAATAAGATGGAGTTTTCCTTAGAAGACAAATATAAAGTTATGTGGTTTATCAAAGAACTACATTCCAAGATCAGGTTTGCTATAGCTTAGACTCAATATGCCACTAAGACAGATGCTAGAGTTGATTCTCTCAGGTGGAGAAAATTGAATATTATGGGGAAGCTTTGATAATAGGTTCATAGGAATGATTTTCCTAAGATAAAGATAGATTTCTATGAAATTTTTAGAGTAGTAGGGCATGCAACAATGCAATTCCATCTCCTGTAACATTATGTAAAAAGCCCATAGAGTGTGTATTGCAATTTTTGTAAATCACAAAATCACGATGAAAAAAATTATAGGGCTTTAAAAGAGCTCAAAGATGATATTGAAAAGAATGTATTCATTACTATTATGCATCAAGTGTCCTCAGTGAATCAAATAATTCTAGGCCTAGAGGTTGATAATGGTTGTGTGAAATAAGCAGGTCCACAATGGATTCCTAGTTCACCTCAGTACTAGCTTCAAGGTCTATCATATTGACCCTTCCTTCACCGGGTTGGACACTACCATCACCGTAATACTAATACTCAGAACTTTGGAATTTGATAATGATACAACAAAAATAAATTAGTTGAAATTTGCAAGTACCCAGCAGCATCAGAACTAGAATATAGTGAAGAAGCAGGGAGGTTATAGAGGAGGTTATCATTTGAACAGAGGAGGATCTAGGGGTGGATATAGAGGGGGTTGTCAAGGTGATAGAGGAAAAAATTACCAATGCCCTCTTTTTCAATATTACTTATGTGGAGAGTATAACCATGTGCAATGTAATTGTCCTTTGAATCCCCAAAGACAATCTTACTACACCTATTATAGGGTTTATGAGCAGGATGAGATATAAGACTATCTTTATTTGGAAAAGCAAAGAAAGGAAAAGGCTGTCAGGAATGTTAACATGGTGAATGTCCAGTCTAAGGAGGATGCATTTCTAAATGTTGTTACAAGACACCAACACATAGGGAGAGGATTACCTCCTCTCAAAATGCCTCAAGACCAGGGAATCCAAAAAATAAAATAGGATAAATACCCGAACCCAATTGTAGAAAAGGGGTTGATGTATGAAGCTGCACAAATGTTGAATAATATTCAACATCAAACCACTACTGAAGGACATACTACAATAATAAATACCCAAATGTATGGTCAGTTGTGTGCATTATATACTAAGATGGAGTTGCTACTACATTGATAGATTTACTAAAGTTGCTAAATAAACTACACAATCAAGACATTTCTTAGAACATTACAAATTTGTTACATAATTTATTGAAGTTTGCATGACAAGGGCAACATAAGACATAAAAACTTATTTGGTATGTAAAAACAAAGAAGTTGTGGGATGTAAATGTGTGAATCGACATTGAAGTTATAGGATATAAAATTCTAAATGCTATTTTTTATTTTGGTAGCATGGTTAACATGATCCACAGGTCTACATGGGAAGTGATTGGATGGAAAGTTATTAGTTATAGCCCAATGACTGAGTTTAGTAGACTATTGAAGAGTTAAACCCATTGGCCGATTAGAAGACATTGAGATTAAATTTGCAAAACTAAGCTTGTGAGATGACTTTGAAGTCAATGATATGAAGACAACAAAAACTCATTATCTTGCACTGACTGGGAAGAAATGGGCATATGATGGATAGATGACTATCAATATTGTGAAAAATCAACTAGAGGTGCATCAAGGAGATAAGATTGTAATCATTATTTTACATAAGGTGCACAAACATTACATCATTCTAGCTAAACCAGACTCTCCTTATGTTGCACAAGAAACCATCTAGATGAAGGTAAACTTTGAGGAGAACTTAAAATCTCTATATGCAGTCGAGTGTAATTTCTTATATGAGCATAATAAACCTCAAGTGTAGTATTTAATCACTTAAAAATTAAATACATCTAAATAATGGAAGCCTAAATTAGTAGTTACTCAGCCATTGGCACCTCATTTTATTATAGACTATTGTGCGTCCATGTTTGCTAAATCACCTACTCATTTAGAAATTGATTTTCTCTATCAAGAAGATGATCATATAAAGGATTATATAGATCCAACCAGAGAAGGCACCTTACTTTAGGAAATATCTTTGTCTATAAGTGGAAAATAAGATATGAATCTACTCAATTGGGATCATGGTGATCATGAACTCTGACCTATTGGAATGGTCTTCACCATGAAAAGATAACTTCCTTCCTACTATGTGATCGAGCATATCAATCAATTCATCTTGTGCCTACAAGTTGATGTGACTAAAATCAGTCAACAGGTTAGTGCTTTAAATTATGCTTTGAATGGAGTTTCAGTGACATGGTGGATAATTCATAGAGATGATCAACTCAATTGGGATGATGCATGTGAACTTATAATTAGTAGATTTCAACTAACATAGGTAATCAAAAGTAATTGGCCTTATCTTTCAGAAGGTAGGTGCCCTCAAATCCGTATCCATAAATGTGTTGAGGTTTGGACTGAATAACATGTGTCACCTAAGTATTGGGTTCATATCTTTCATTACACACTTTCCCCCTTACCATTATCTTGGTATATGCATCAAGAATGCAAAAGGGAGATAAAACATTGGGCATAGGTGCAAAGTGACTTCATACAAACTTTTGTGTTTGAAGATGAGAATTTTATGGTTCATAATGCGCTATTTAAAATCAAACATTTCCTATGCCATGGGTGAATAAAGGATTTAAGCACCATGATAAAGTCTACTGTGTAGAAGAATATAACATGTGATCTAAATATAACACTACAAAGATATAAAGATGTCAAAATGGAATAACACTCTCTTATGCAACTATGCCACTGAATATATAATGAAGAAGAGGAAACTAAAGATTTAGATATTGATGGTGATATCAATTTGACTAATTTTTTTGAACCTGAATGGCCAGTAGAACCATTAAAGGATCTAGTTGTAGAACCCGCTAAAGAAAAAAAGTTACACAACATACAAATTCCAGAGCAAAAAGGTAAAATAATTCTATAAGAATCTATTACCAAGGAAAAATGCAATATTTATCATTAACCTATTAAAAATCATGTGGAAAACATTAAAAGTAAAGAGATTCTTAAAATGCAACATATAGGTAACTATTGGACTAAATTCAAAGTTTTAGAAGCTATGCAACTCTTGCTGGATTATCAAGATGTCTTTCCCACAAAATTTTAAGAAGTCAAAGGAGTAGATCCTTCCCTAGGTGAAATGCATATTAAACTCAAGGAGTGTACACGACCCATCAAGAAAAGGCCATATAAGTTGAATCCAAACATGAAGTTGAAATTGAAGGCTGAACTGGACATAATATAGGAAACATGTATAATCTATCCTGTGGAGAAGGCAGATTAGGTTAGTACCATAGTAGTGCAACCTTAAAAAATAGGGGAGATAAGAATATGTTTTGAATATCTAATTTTGAATGATGCATGTGTGAATGATCCATTTTTAATTCCCTTCATAGATGAAGTTTTAGAATCTATTGTATGTCATGAAGTTTACTCCTTCATATATGGGTTCATTGGCTAAAATCAAATACCCATTACATAAGAAAACAAAGCTAAAATAAATTTTTCCATGAAATGGGGGTCCTTTGCATATAAGGTAATGCCTTTTGGATTCAAAAATGCACTTGTAGTTTTTTCTAGAGTAGTGGCAATTACCTTTAAGGATTTCATTCATGACTTCTTGGAAGTATATCTAGATGATTGGGTAGTCTTCTCTTTTTTTAAAGATCACTTATCCAAGCCGTACCTCATGATAGAATAGTATCAATCTCTACGCATTTCCCTAAATTTAAAAAAGTGTGTATTTTTTACACCTTTTGTTGTCTTATTTGGTCATATGGTGTGAAGTGAAGGGATTTTGGTAGACTAGGCAAAAATTACAGTCATTCTTAGTATACCCCCACTAGTCAACTCAATGGAAGTGAGATATTTTCTTGGCCATATGAGTTGATATCATAAGTTTATCAAGGAATATGCAACCATTTCATCCCCAATGGAGTATTTACTATGCAAAGGTACAAATTTTATCTAGACTTCTAAGTGTCAAGTAGATTTCATAGAATTAAATCAATGATTGGTCATTGCACCTGTTCTCATCTTTCTAGATTGGAGAAAATCCTTTCATGTGCATGTTGATGATTTTGGTATCACAGTCGGTATTGTGCTTACACAACTAAGAGAGGGTGGATAAGACCACCCCATACATTTTTCAAGTCAAAATTTGTCTCATGCAAAAAAGAATTACATGACAATTGAAAGGGAAACACTAGCTATATTGTTCATACTATAAAAATTCTGACATTATCTTCTTATGACACCATTTGAAGTTTTCATGGATAATCAAGATCTATGATACCTGATCAATAAGCATATGCTCAGAGGATGAATTTCAAGATGGTTGATGCTTTTTCAAGAATTTCAATTTTGCATCAACATCAAGCCAAACTGATAAAATGTTAGGCTAGATCATCTCAATCGCATCATAAATGGGGAAGATCTAGAAGAACAACAGGAAGATTCTCTTGATGCCCATCTATTTCAAGTTTCTATGATACTTTATAATTTTTAAGCAATTGCTAATTTCTTGGAACAAGGGGTGTTCCCTACACACTACCAAGAAGAGATGAGAAGTAGTTTATCACTAGAGCCTTACCATTTACTATTATAAATGGGATCTTATATCATTTAGGGAAGGATGATGTACTATAGAATGTAGTCTTAGAACATGAATACTTGTAGCTCTTATAGAAAGCACATCAAGGAATAGCAGGAGGTCATTTTGCCAGAGAAGCTACTATACAAAAACTGCTATAGAGTGGATTATAGTGGGCAAATATTTTTTAGGATGCATATAAAGTAGCATAACATTGTGATGTATGTCAATGAATAGGCAAGCCACACTAGAAGGATGAAATGCCCTTACAGCCTCTGTTAGGCGAACAACCTTTTAAATAATGGGACATCAATTTTGTAAGACCTATCAATCTCATGATTAAATGCATCAAAACTTGATATATTATCACTACAACTGATTACTTTACCAAATGGGTTGAAGCTACTGTGACACCTAATTTTCAGGTGAAGGATGCAACAAAGTTCCTTTACGAGAATATTATCACATAGTTTGGATGACCTATCAAGGTCATCAGCAACCGAGGGACACACTTCCTAAATAATACTATCAAAGCTCTTACTAAATAATTTATGATTTTCTATCATAGAATTACTGTGTACCATCTACAAGTTAATGGACAAGTTGAGGATTCTAATAAAGTTTTGGGAAAGATGTTGATGAAGATCTACGATGTCAAGAGGGATGATTGGGAAGATCACATTCTTTAAATTGTTTGGGCCTATCAAACGCACTATAAGAAGGCTACAGGTTTTACTCCATTTCAATTGGTCTATGGGCTTAAAGTAGTAATGCCTATGGAATGTTGAGTACCTAGTCTGCACATTGTAATGGTAATGAGACAAGGGGATCATGAGTCTCTCATAAATGGTCTTTTTGAATTGAATAGGATGGATGAGAATTGACGTAGAGCATCATGGATGCAAGAAGTTTATAAGTAGATCCAGAAAGCATGACAGAATAGGAATCTATGATAGAAAGACTTTTGCAAAGATCAACCAGTTTTGTTATAGTATAGTTGCTTCAAAACATTTATGGATAAATTATAGATTAGGTGGAAAGGGCCTTATGTTATACATGAAATATCACAGTAAAGAACCATTATTTTGAGATATCTATAGGGAATCATTCTGCCAGGGTGGGTGAATGGATGTAGGCTTAAACCATACTAGCAATATTCATAATTGATCTCTTTCTACCAGATGAGTGGGTGTTGAGTAACACCAAGTAGATTAGTATTTCCCATTTTTGTATATTTTCTTGTGTGTTTTCTTTTTCTATGTGTATTTGTAGATGATCTCTTTACCAGATTTTGGAACCATGATATGAAGTATAAGGTGCATAGAAGCATTCAAGTATGCCATTGTTGATGTTATCAAAAGTAAAAGAAAACAATTAAGTTCAAGAAATGTATAGACAAGTCACATCAACCAAGATCTCAGCTGTATGATAATCATCCCCAAGCAGTTAATGTCAAAGCCAAGGTTGAATTGATCTAATCTTTACCAAATCACTGGTTAGTAAACATCATTAGTTTGTACTCCAATATAGATAGCCAAGAATATAATGATGTATCTCGACACATGCACCAATGACTAAATTTATTGCCATATAGGATAAGATTTACCACATCAGCATTCACATTGATATTGAAGGGACATCTCAACATGACATTTATGTGGAGACCAATAGGGGTGAAAACTATAAAGGCAAAAGGTTATTAACCAAGTATGTATTTCATTATTTCAAACATTTTACATGGTAAATTTCTAGAGTTGAGCCATTTTATACAACATAAAATGAAAAAAAAATCTCATTTCCAATATTCTTTTACCATGGATCATTCGTAGCTCATCATAAACTTGACAAATGCTCAAAACAAAGCAATGGGAGTTGATTTTGTACTTCGATAGACAAAATATACTGATCTAGAGTTGTTTAACTATCTTTAAGAGTAAAAATAAAAATTCTTCTGACCAGATCTAGTGGATGTTGCACAATCACTTTCTCTTGTATCCCCACACCATTTCTATAACACTAACATTGAGTAATTGATTTAGATGCCTACCTTTGATAATTTTGGGGAGATTGTGCAAATCCTACTCAACCACTAAAATGAGGGAAAAATTTACATTGGCCCTAATACCACCATCATCATCAACACTAAAGCAATGGCCAGAGCTTTGGGTATCTATGCACGAGGTGATTCTCTTTCTCCCTACAAGTCCAAAATGCCACTTATCCTTCAATAATTCAAAGACATATATGTATATAGGTCTACAAGAATCCCAATTGAATATGTCCAAGATGAACTAGTGTGTATCTTGGTCGAGTACATCACACATCAATTTTGGCAGATGACCAAATTAGCAAAGCAAATCCCCAAAGGAGTGGTTGACATTGCTCATCGCATGATCCACCACAATGAGTAATTTAATTAGCCTGATTATTTTTTACAAGAGATACTTAAAAATATCGATAAATACTGCATGACTTTTAGGTAAACCTTCTAGTACTAGTTTTTAATCTTTCTTCTATGTTTCATTCAATGGAAGTCCCTTAAAGGAGAGGTGTACTAACACTAACTAATGGCTAACATAGTAATTTTTCAATTTAATATGGACACATGAGCACGATGCCCTAGATCATGAAGGAAAGTTCAAAACATGGTGGGAGGAGTGTTTAGAGCTCCTTGATACACATCCATGGGTGCCACCAAACATTATACAGTACCTGGGATAACATGTTATTATCACATTGATTCCAAAAGGCATCTTCATTCACATTCACGAGCTACTTATGTTTCCATTTGGAACCTTAAAATATTTTTTCACCATGGCCAGGGTGCAAGTTGAGATCACCAAGCAAAAATCATATACATCTAGTTATGCGACACCTCTTCAAGCTATACCACCTGCCATAATAGTTCCTTCAATGCAGCCACAACCTGAATCCATAACCTCACAACAATAGAAAGGAAAGTGTAAGGTTTCCACTTAACAAAAACCATCACCTCCACTAAAATGTAAGATGAGGAGTATAGTAACTTGGCTAGATGATCCCAAGGTACCCCAGATCATAATCTCCTATGACCTATCTCAGATGGGGATGGATGAGTAGGACATCTACTACGTGATGATTACAAATATGATAGGTGAATTTTATGAGAAGGAGGAGGAGAAAGAGTTATTATTTTGTAAGGTAGTGTGCATACTTCAAGTGCATAAGAAGGTCCTTCCAAATCTTTGGGTATAACTACCACCATGCCCCACATCCATTATTTTCGATACTATGTGTGAAGAGGCTAAGCAAATGCAGAGAAGGGCCAAACTCTTTGAGTGGCAACCCTCCACCACTTTCATAGATATTGACGTATTTGTGCCACTACCTAAAAGTTTATAAGGGCCTCTAGTGTGTAGACTAATAACTTGATGAGAGGCTAGGGTTTCTCCTACCCTTAAAGAACGTACATTTAGCAAGGCAACCAATACGTAGGAAGTAAAACCTTCTTCACAACTTCACCACCACCCAAATATAGGCTAGTTACTTTAAAGTGGAAGAAAGCATTTGTGTCTAGTTCTATTGTATATCCGAGTAATTCACCACCCTCATAACAAACCCAAAAGATTGAAACGCTGATACCAAGTTAGCCTACCATTGAAGATCAAAAGGTTGCATGGGAGGAAGCATCTTGTGCAACATAACAACGAGTCTGACAAGGAGAAAATATGATATAGAAGGAGTAGGGATAATAAAAACAATTTTAGTAATCACATTATCAAGCTGAAGAAGCTAAGGCCAAGCAAAAGGCTTATGATGTAAAATCTGATCGATGATAGGCTATCAAGGAGGCAAAGAAGGTACAATACGTTAACGATTTATAAAATTAGGCATACGAGGCACACCAAAAAAAGAGGGATGAAGACCAAAGGGATAAAGAGGATACACTCGCTTCTAATGCCAAGGTAGATGAAGATAAGCAGCACCAAGATTCAGAGGCATAGGAAAAGAAGGCTCTAAAAGATTCCACTCTCACACAATAATAAGCCAATAAAGCTATGAGAAAGAAGAAGAAAGAAGAAGAATATGAAGCCCTACATAAACAACAAGCTCAAACACAAGAAAAATGAGTATGTGTAACTAAGGTACAAGCTAATTTAGAGGCATAAACATAGGTCAAGGGTAAACAAGATAAGGTTGTTACACTTGAAGAAAAAAAAAGGAAGAAGAGCATGCATAGAAGTAGTAGGAGGAAGAATAAGAAAAGAATAAAGCTAAAAAAGAGGATCTCAATAGAAAATCAACGAAGGAAGCCAAGAGAAAACAAGATGAAAATGTTGTGCAACTACTAAATACTGTAGAATATGTTACAACACAATAATAAGTGCCTGCATAACAACTAGGTGGGTTAGAGTAGCCAGTGCAAGAAGAAAATACATTTGCAGTTACAATAGGTGAGCAATAACCAGCCTTACCTTTGGGAGGAATCTAGATATGGGATGTTCCAATTGTGTGTACTCAATGCACCACCTTCTCACTTCGACTTACGACCATGCCACAACCTAATCCTTCAGCTACTATGAGAACATTGGTAGCATTCCCACTTCACTGGGAAGCATCGTTAGATGATTCTAGGTTACCATTGAAGAAGTAATTGAAGGGTGTTGTGGTATTCCAAGAGTCTATTGCATATACGGTTGCCTTTCTAGAGTAGGAGGTTGATCAATCTAAGGTTGAGAACATTGAGTTAAAGGCTTGACTACATGAAGCTACAAAGCTCATCTAGGATACTTGTCCCAAGTTGGTCACTAAATAAATCAAGGACTAAGTAATGTTTGACCAATGTAGACTCAAGACACTTGTCTCTGAGTTAACAAAGGATTGGTGCACAATGCAAAAACTCCATGTAGTGGGAAAATTGGGTCAAGATGTTAAGGCTAAGGCTACCATGCTCATCACTTTACTGGAGGAATACCAAGGAATGCTCAATGTTTTTTCACTTTAAGCTCAACAGGTCAAATGAAGCTTGTTAGATTTGAATCAATAATTAGATACCACATTATCCAGTTCTAGTATGGACTTTACAAAGGCCACCATAACTAAAGAAAACATGTTAAGTCACACTTCATATGGGGAGGAGAAGGATGAAGCACTCCAGTAATAACTAAAAACAAGGGATAATGTGCATGACAAACTTTTGAATTGGTGGAGCCAACTATTATGTAGCTCCTTCACCAGCCTCCAAGCTCAAAAACACACAGATAAGATGGAGCAATTGAGTAGAGAGATTAAAAAAAGGGTTATGAACATGAATGCCACCTTGGGCATAACTGATGATGCATACCTCAAGCAGATCAATGATTTTCACACTCCATTATGTACCCTACTTCATCTAATATAAAAAGTGATGCTAGATCAAAATGCATACAAAATAGATTTGACTATGTTCACCAGCTTAGTTGCAAATATTTTCAATACACTTACCTATAAGCCTCCATCAGAAATTCAATAAAACATCACATGGCATAAGGTTGCATAGTCTCAGTCCAAGGACTCTTTCGGTCAACCTTCATCTATATCCATGACACCACCATCAAGTTAAGTACTACATAGAGAACAAATTTTGAAAATTTTGTATAGCATTTTATATTGGGGAAAACTTAGTGAGATAAGCAGGGCTAAGTTGGTTGAAAACCTATAAAAGGAGGACACCTAGTTATACCAGCCTATTGAAAACCTACAAAGGGTGGCAATTTGGTATGATATTTAGTTGAAAACCCGAAAGGGTAGCTAAGTAGTACACAAGAGGTTAAAACCAAAAATAATGCCTTGAGTAATTACTATGAATCTTACTAGTCCAACCATTTCTTCATCTCCCAATAACTTGTGCATCCTCAGAGATCTTGTGACATTGTCTTAAGTGAGACAAAATTTTAGGCTTGAGAAAGTGTTGGTAGAATAACATGGATTCTAACGCTGTGCAGGACATTTGTTTCAGATTTGTGTATTATGCACTCATTTTGTTGTTGTATAGTCTATTTTGTCTTATCTTCATGACTTGTTATTAGAGGCACAATCACTGAGAGAGGGGGGGTGAATTAGTGATCCCATATAATTCAACTTCAATTTTAATCTTTACAAACACTTAATTAGCTACCACAAGCATTCATGAAGCATACACATCATTTATAACAATGAGCAAGAGAGATAATGCAAGATCAATCACATAACACATAACATATGCGGGAAACCCTATTGGGTAATAAAACCCACTAGAACCTAATATTATACTACTATATTATTAAAAAAATATCCAATTTAGACCATATATAAATTATCAAGGAAATGTAATCCCTATTTAGTGAGACTACAATCCCACAAGTTGTTGCCACACCTGTCTAGATAAGCTATAACAACAACCAAAACTTTTAGTAAGTTTCACCTTGCAAGGAGGCTGACCAACTTAGATTTTGATCTTCCAAAATAACACTTATGAACACATCCACCTTTGCATTGATGTCTTCAAAACTTAATGATGGACCTCTGATTATCACTCTCTACCTTTGCTCATACCCAAACAATAAGAACACAATTATCCCAAGAGAATTATGACCAATAGCTCATACAAACAATCATCAAACTAATCTAATCATGAACTCATCCTTAGGGCACTCCACCCCTCCTTCACTCTACAATCCACACACACAAGCCTCTCTAAAATCTCTCCCAAGTCTGTCGCTTACTAAGTCTAGAAACCATCATCTTTGGTTCCACTATTTATAGAGCAATCATGATAATCAATGCCTTGGTCAGCCATTAGGCATGCCTTATCCCTTAAGGCATTTATAACATGAATACATAACTCAATACAATCTTCATATATCAGCCATAGCATCTATGGGTCACCCTTAAGCAGCTACACCTTTTAATAACACCCTTGTAACTCTTATAGGTCTCATATGAATCCATTCACTCCTTTAACATTTCATTAAACAAAACAAGAAAATTGGACCACTATAAAATACATGGGTCCACTCCTTATGTCCCTTTCATCATCCTCAAATGATCATAGTCATCTTAGCTCACTTTTGTGTATGCTCAAACAACTCAAATACTGACTTGGAACACATGAACATCATGAAAGAATACACAGTCAACTTCTTAAGTATAATTCATACTCAATATAGATTTATCACACCTCCAAAATCCACATAAATCATTCTCATGGATTCTAAAACACTCCCCAATAGCCAATTATTTAATAGACTTCAAAACAATATCTATATAAGCTCAATTACTCTTCTCGGGTCACTTGTAAGATAAACACGAACACATAGTCAACTTTGAACATTAATATATTTGATTTTACACACTTATAGATCTGAAAATCATGTTCATTAGATGCACCATGGATCCTCTTCATATTTTATTTTTACATCATGAGAAAATTTCTTTTCTATTGAAAGATATGGACAAATTACTAAGCATTGGTTTCTCCCTTAACAAATTCAAATATTCAAACAGTTAAACTTTGAAAACAATGCTCGAATCTCGTGTCCTCTTAGCTCAAATTAAAACATGTACCATCAATATTGTTTGATATTTAACATATGGGCACCAATCCTCAAATGTTAAACCTTAGTCACTTTGACCTCATGTCATGCACCCTTGCAATGTTGACTTATTACGTGCCGTCAATCTGTATGGATCAATTAGGTATTTAACTAACAATGCTCACCATTTTATCAATATTTATGAATACCCACTCATTTTTAGATACATATCCTATACCTTTGCTCAGTCATTGAACCTCAAACACTTCTTACCATCTTGATCAATATGCACCATTAGATCATGATTTGTATGATCACCCACACACCATTGGATCTTCATTTGGACATGATCTTTAACTTTGCTAAATAGCTATCACATTGACCCATTTGAATCGAAATACATTTTTGGATCTGTAATTGTAAACTCTTGCATACCATTGGATCTCCACTAGGTCCATATCTTTAACATTATGTAAATTGACTATGGTTACCAACTACAATATGCTTGGAAAGCCTACTTTGGCCTTAATAACTTCTTCTGTGCTTAGATGCATGATCTAAAATTTGAAACTCATGATCACCTTTCAAAGGAGAATCCATGCATATAAAAAACTACTCTTGGAAAATTTATGTGTGTAATATATAATTCCATTAGAATGCCTTCTCAAAATCTTCTATCACAGAGCCAACTATGCTTAGAACTTGTTTGGGAGACTAACTTTGCACATGCATATCTTTTGATGCACTTTTGCACATGATCTAATTTTAAAAAAAAAAAACTATGCTCAAAATTAAATAAACCCATATGATCACATTTTCTTTAAACTTCAACATGTGTGAGATATGCCACCATCAAAAATCTCACTTGGCTCTTCTTGCCACTTTGTAAATTTGGCTAAGTATAGGAAAACATTGAATTTTATCTAAGAAGCCAAATTTGTACCCTCATATGTTTGACCATGCTTAGATGCATGACCTGAGATATAGCACATAAAAAATAGGGACTAATTTGATCATAACCATATGACAACTCCCCCTGATTCATCTACTCATGGAAATTATGATGTCATCAAACTTCCACTAGACCCAAAGTGTTTAGATGACAACAATGATCAACCAAGTGAAATCCACAAGTGCACACAAGATTTAAAATCGTATAAAAACTCTTATACGACCCCATTCACATTTTCAATACTCTATACTCATCCTTGAACATCTCTAACCATGCCAAAACTGAAGATCAACCAAGCCAACTTCAAGTACACTAGGACGAGCACATTGCACACTTTGTCATTGTCACATAGACTATCAAGTCACTTCATCCACTCACCTATAAACCTCCATGACACCATCATTACAACTCTCCAAAAGTCTCTCCCTTTGTCATTGATCTCAACAACCATCGATTTATAACAATATATAGCTCACCTTCCTTCTCTCTCTTCAAGCACTCTGTAATGTCCCCTTCTCGAGCATGATCTTTCCAGTGACCTTTGGCCTATTCCTGAGACCCGTAGGCTAATTGAAAGGTAAAATTAGGGTTTCATGTTTTAAAGGATGCTCTTGCTCGAGGTTTGTTGATTCAATGGCGGATTCTTTCTGAGTTTTCAGAGAGCTTCACAATGATATGTTCTTCTTGGCATTCTGAGCATCTTCAAGAATTTACTATTTTTAGTAAATTCTATTTCTGGTAGTGGTCCTATTTTTTTTGGAATGGTTGGCTTTCCATTTCAGTCTGATCAGTTGGCTTACTCATTTTTGGGCTTTGGGGCACAAATGGAGAGATAAGTCGAATTATTTTAATTAAGTCATGTTTTAATGTTATATTTTAACATTGACTTTCCCCTTGGCCTAGCTACTTCACTTTAAGTTGTTTTAAAAGATGTTCTTTATGGGTGGGCACCTCATTGAAGGAATTAATTATAATTCTTATTAAGGATTTAATCCAAGCTTAAGTTGGGTGCCAACTTCAAGGAAGAAATAAAGTTTATAATATAAAGTCAAAGTTTTGCTTGGGAAAGTGGGACACCATCTATTGGAGAATTAGGGCTTGACTCAAAAAAAAAAGAAGAAGATTTGGGTTTCGAGAAGGGTCAACCAAAAATTATAAAAGGAAGCCATTGGTCCTCATTTTCATTATATTTTGGCTACAGGAATGTTATGTTGCCGGATTGGCTTTGGGATTGCTTCGAGGAATGAAAGCCTCTCAGCTTGGCATTGCTTCTCACTTGAAAGATAGCGACTAGTGGTGAGATAGTGTAGTTTGATTGTTTTGTAGTGGGATTTGTACATTGTAGTTAGTGTGTGGTTTTATAGATCAGTTTATGCAGATTCAAGAATTCATATTCCTCAGAGCAGATTGTGTTTTTTATTCATAAGTCAAAAAGGACAAAAAATTCATTATGGGTATTGCCTATATCTCTCTGTATGTGAAGGGCAAACCTTTTATGTAAGTCATAGATTTTTTTAATGAAGGCTGTGATTTTTAAAGGCAAATCACCCCTCTTGTTGGATCGTACCAATTGTTTTTGCCTTGGGCTTTGTGCATAAATTAAATATAAACCTTTGGGTCTATTTTGTGTTCTAATCTTGGGTGCCTTCATCATTAGGGTCTTTTGCTTTTCATTTCACGTCAATTGGATGAGTTGTGTGAGAGATATGTCCATTTTAGTGTGATCTCAGGTTGTTGGTTTTACATTTAAAGGTGCAGATCTGAACAAATCAGAATCTTGAATCTATTTTTTTGTGAGAAGAAATCAGTCTCGATATTTCCATTAAGCAAGGAGAATTCTCTATTTAAATGCTCATTGAATTGTTCTAACTCTATGCTCTTGGCAGGTGAATTCTCTATCATATTGTAAGATGACAGTAGTACTAACATCAATTCTTTAATCTTGCTTAATCATGATTTGTAATGCTTGTCTTAGATTCTGAAACTGCATTGTAATACTTTATATCTCCGTCATATGGTAACTCCCATTCTATCTCAGGTTGGAAAGCACATTCTTGATGTTGAGTATTTCAGCATTCTTTCTTATTTCCCTTCATAGCATTTTAATTCATAGCACTCTGCCATATGGTCGCCTCAACTCCATATTGGATTGGGTAGCACATACTTTGTGTTGAGTTTATTTGTAGTACTTGTAGTAGTAGAAGATCCTTTGACCATATGCTCGCCATCATTGGTGCCATTCTTGGTTAGATTTCCTTCCAGCTCTATTTTTGCATTCAAATCCTCTGACCAATGCTCACACCCTGCCCTCCTCAGGATCTTGGTGTACATTCTGGTTAGAGTTGCTTCAGTATCATTTTGGTTTAAGGCTAACCCTAATGACTGTGTATTTATCTGTTGATTGTAATTGAAAATTTAAAAAAGAAATTGGCTCAAAATATTTTAGTGGTATTAGAGCTAAGTATCTTGCCATCCTGTGAACAAACAATCTATGAGTGATAGATAAAAGAGATACATAGCAAGGGAAGATAATAAAGTTGCAAAATAGTTTCAGCCCTATCAGGCTCCAGAAGGTTAGACAACTTCAGAGGTCTCGAGGGCTCATGGGAGTCTTCTCAGGAAATAGATATGGCAGATGGTGAGAGGTCAGTCGGGGGTAACGAGAGGTTTACCAACAATAGAGATGATAGTGGGAAGGGAAGAGAGAGATTGATAAGTCTCGAAAAGAGATTTGAAAGGAAGATGGATGGCTTGATGGATATGGTATCTCTCATGATGGGGAAAGTGGGCCAGAACACAACTCCACAGAACAACCCAGGATATAAAGGGGTACACAGTGCCTCTAAATAGCATGATGGACGTGCTACTCAGCTTGTTTCAAACAACACATACATTTATTCCAGGCCATTCAAACCCACCTTCTTGGCACTAGTAAACACCCAACCTAATCCTGAAGAGAATGCTTCATTTGTGGAACAGTTGAGACTTGGCCATGTGGAGTATGATTCTCTCCCTAATGACATTAAGATGGACATGTCATATAATGACTTTATGGATCATAAGAGAAAGAATAAGGGACAAGGGAGACATTATGAGCAAATAATAACAATAGTTCAAGGGGATTTGTATCAAGCTGTCAACAAGGTTATACTTCCACACTATGATAGGAGTGATAACAGTTCAGCTCGAGCTTGGATACAGAAGCTGGACAACTATCTAGCTCTTAGACCCATGGCAGAAGAGGAGGTGATTAAGTTCACTATGCTACACCTTGATGGGGTGGTGCACATGTGGTGGTAACATGGCCTAGTCACCTTAGGTCATCGGTCTATCACTACCTATGATGAGTTCACCAATAGGCTCATCGAGAGATTTGAGAAAAAATATCTTGAAATACATTTCAGAGAATTGGCATAGTTGAAGCAGTATGGCACAGTTGATGCCTACATAACTGAGTTCCAGAGACTTTCATTAATGGTCACTGGCATCACAGAGAGGTGGTTGGTGATCCTTTTCAGTGAAGGATTGATGGAACCAGTCAAGGGTTGGATTAAAGCCTTTGATCCACCATCCTTACAGGAGGCAATGAAGAAAGCAAGAAACATGGAGTGGGCTGCTCCTAAGTCAAAGTTTCAATCCAATCCATCCTTTCACAAGGGGGATAAAGGAAAAAGACCTCATCATAGACCTCATTTAAGACCTCAGCATAAGGAGTTCAATTAGCATAATCCTCATGTCACAAGATTGGATCCTGAGACACTGAATGAACTCAGAAGAAATGGGCTATGTTTTTGATGTAGATAAAAATGGTCTCAAGATCATGTTTGCCAAAAGGGAGTCAAATTTCACCAGATTGAGTACTATTCAGCTAGTGAAATTAATTCTAATTTTTTAGACCAGGAGTCTGATTTTGAAGATAATGAAGTGGAAATAGCTCCAGAAGAGTCTAAAGATGAAAAGGAAAGTGGAGGCATTTTGGCTCAAATTTTGAGCTTCCAAAGGAACAAATCCTTTAAAGTTCAAGGGATGATTAAGGGGCAGCAAATAGTTGATTTGATCGACACTGGAGGAACACATGACTTCATTGATGAAGTTGTGGTGGCAAAGAAGGGGCTGCAAATAGAAGATTTTGAAGGCTTCAAGGTCATGGTTCCTGATGGGTTCCACATCTCATGCACCAAGAAGATCTCAAACATGACTATGCAATTGGGAAACTATGAAGTCAAGGATGACTTCTATGTAGTCAACATTGGAGATACGGATGTCATTATAGGCATTCAATGGCTGCGTTCACTTGGAGAGATCTCCTTAAATCTGAAAACTATGGAGCTCAAGTTTCAATCCGATGGGAAGAGGATAGTACTAAGAGGAATGTCCAATGGGGGACCTCGAGTTATGTCATTCAAGAGAATGGCAACGCTGATCTTTCATGATCAAGCTGAGTGGGTTGCAGAACGTATGATTCTTCTTGCTAGTCTAGTTGAAACTAAGAGAGACTATCTTCCTGATGTTCAGTCTCTACTCATAAAGAAGAGCAAGGTATTTACTGATTTGCCTCCTAGACCACCACCTGAACGGGGTTTGGAACATATCATAGAGCTCAAGGAAGGAGCTAAACCAGTTATTACAACTCCATATTGGTACCTAAAGAAGCAGAAGGATGAGATTGAGAAAAACATTTAGGAACTCTTGGAGATGGGCTTCATTCACCCAAGCAAAAGCCCCTTCGCTTCAGAAGTGGTTCTTGTGAAGAAGAAGGATGCTACCATGTGCATGTGTGTGGACTATCATGCTTTGAATCAAAGCACCATCAAAAATTGATACCCCATTCCAAGGATAGATGAGCTCATTGATGAGCTACATGGAGCCAAGTTCTTTTCAAAGATCGATTTGAGATCGGGCTACCACCAGATTAGGATGAGGGGATCAGATGTTGAGAAGACAACTTTTAGATGTCACTATGGCCACTTCGAGTTTCTAGTCATGCCATTTGGGTTGACTAATGCTCCTGCTACTTTCCAGTCTTGAATGAACAAAGTTTTTCAGAAACAGTTGAGGAAGTTTGCATTGATATTTTTTAATGATATCCTTATTTTTAGCAAGACATGGGATGAACATCTCAAGCACTTAGAGGAAGTGCTTAACATCCTAGAATTTGAGAGCTTGCTCGCCAAAGCATCCAAATGTGAATTTGGAATGGAGGAGTTGTTATACCTTGGTCACATAATCAGTGCTGAGGGAGTGAAGGTTGATCCAAAAAAAATCAAGGTAGTTGTTGATTGGCCACCTCCTGAGAACTTGACTCAATTAAAAGGGTTCTTGGGTCTTTGTGGATTTGATAGAAGATTTGTGAAAGGGTACTCATAGAATGTTGCTCCTCTTACTAATCTCATGAAAAAAGGGGCCTTTTGTTGGTCAGAAAAGGCTCAATCTACTTTTGATAAGTTTAAGAGGATCATGAGCTCTTGTCTGGTTTTGGCTATCCCAGATTTCTCCAAGCCTTTAGAGGTACAGTGTGATGCATCCGGTGAAGGAGTTGGGGCTGTTTTGATGCAAAACAAACATCCCATAGTGTTTGAGAGTAGAAAGCTAAGAGGTGTTGAAAGAACCTACTCCATTTATGACAAGGAAATGCTTGCCATTATGCATGCATTAGCTAAGTTTAGACAATATTTGGTGGGAAACAAGTTTGTGGTCAAGACTGATCATAACAGTCTCAAGAACTTTATGCATCAGAAGGATCTGAATGAAAGGCAACAAAATTGGGTGAGTAAGCTCCAAGCTTATGATTTTGACATCAAGTATGTCAAGGGGAAAAATAACATTGTGGATAATGCTCTATCTAGGAGACCCCATTTAAGCTCACTGTGTGAGCTTACTACTGATTGGAAGGACATGTTGCTTGCTGATTATGCTAAAAATTAGTTTTCAACTAGCCTTATTGAGGGTAATTTTCATGATGAAAGGTATAAGGTGATTGAAGGGCTGATTCACTACAAGGGTAGGATCTTTTTGGTGGCTAATTCCAAGCTCAAAAAGAAGATTTTGTTGACATTTCATAACATTCCACTTACTGGTCATCAAGGATTCTTTAAGACATATAGGCAGATCCAGGAAAGATTTTCTTGGAAAGGGTTGAATGGGGAAGTTCAACGCTACATTCAAGAGTGTCCCACTTGTCAAATGAACAAGAATGAGCATACTCTACCAGCTGGATTGCTGCAACTTCTCCCTATTCCCAATCAAAAATGGGAAAGCATATCGGTGGACTTCATCACGAGATTGGCCAAGTTCTAAGGGAAGGATTGTATCTATGTTGTAGTGGATAGACTAACCAAATTTGCTCACTTCTTCGCCATTACCAGCTCTTTTTCAGTAGCCCAAGTTGCAGATCTATTTTTTCATGAGGTGTTTAGGTTACATGGGCTGCCAAAAAATATTGTGAGTGATAGGGACAACAAGTTCTTAAGCACTTTTTGGCAAGAGGTCTTCAAAATGAGTGGTATTGTGCTTACTCCAAGCACTAGTTATCACCCCCAAATAGATGGACAAACAAAAATAGTAAACAAGTGGTTGGAAGGCTATTTGAGAAACTATGTTTCCAAGTAGCAAAGAGCATGGGTGAAGTGGCTTCACATAGGTGAGTACTGCTATAATTATTCTTTCCACATGTCAATAAAGACGTCACCTTTCTTGGCTCTTTATGGTTATGAAGCTCTTAGCTTTGCTGATTTGGTGTTTGGTGATAGCAAAGCTCCTCAAGCCAAGGACTTATTGCAACAGAGTCAAGATATCATGAAATCATTGAGGAACAATCTTCAGATGGCACAAAATTAGCAAAAAATGTATGCTGATCAACGACATGTTGAGCTCTTTCGAGGTTGGAGATATGGTTTATCTTCTATTACAGCCTTATAGACAGTCTACTCTCAAGAAGAGTGGAGCTAAAAAGCTCAAACCTCATTTTTATGGGTCATTCAAGGTTATCAAAAAGGTTGGAGTAGTAACTTATGAGTTGGAGCTACCTTCTGATAGAAGAGTACACAATGTCTTCCATGTGTCTTGCCTCAAGAAGGCACTTAGACACAATGTTTTTGCTTCATCATAGTTACCACCTTTGGATGAAGAAGGACAATTGGTTTTAATTCCAGAGGAGATACTTGATTACAGAGAACATTCTTTGAGGAAAAGAACAATCAGATAATACTTAGTGAAGTGGAAAAATTTGCCTATATAGGATGCAACTTGGGAGAATGATGAGATTCTGCAGCATCCAGGTTTGCAATTGCTTGAGGACAAGCAATCTTGGGGAGGGTGGACTATAATGTCCCCTTCTTGAGCATGATCTTTCCAGTGATCGTTGGCCTGTTCCTGAGTCCCGTAGGCTACTCAGAAGGTAAAATTAGGGTTTCTTGTTTTGAAGGATGCTCTTGCTCCAGGTTAGTTGATTCAATGGTGGATTCTTTCTGAGTTTTTAGAGAGATTCGCAGTGATATGTTCTTCTTGGCATTTTGAGCATCTTCAAGAATTTACTATTTTTAGTAAATTCTAATTCTGGCAGTGGTCCTGTTGGTTTTGGCATAGTTGGCTTTCCATTTCAGTCTGATCAGTTGGCTTACTCATTTTTGGGCTTTGAGGCACAAATGGAGAGATAAGTTGAATTATTTTAATTAAGTCATGTTTTAATGTTATATTTTAACATTGACTTTCCCCTTGGCCTAGCTACTTCACTTTAAGTTGTTTTAAAAGATGTTCTTTATGGGTGGGTGCCTCATTGAAGGAATTAATTATAATTCTTATTAAAGATTTAATCCAAGCTTAAGTTGGGCGCCAACTTCAAGGAAGAAATAAAGTTTAAAATATAAAGTCAAAGTTTTGCTTGGGAAAGTGGGACGCCATATATTGGAGAATTAGGGTTTGACTCAAAAAAATGAAGATTAGGGTTTTGAGAAGGGTCAACCGGAAATTATAAAAGGAAGCCATTGGTCCTCATTTGCATTATCTTTTGGCTATAGGAATGTTATGCTACCGGATTGGCTTTGGGATTGTTTCGAGGAATGAAAGCCTCCTAGCTTGGCATTGCTTCTCACTTGAAAGATAGCGACTAGTGGTGAGATAGTGTAGTTTGATTGTTTTATAGTGGGATTTGTGCATTGTAGTCAGTGTGTGGTTTTATAGATTAGTTTATGTAGATTGAGGAATTCATATTCCTCATAGCAGATTGTGTTTTTATTCATACGTCAAAAAGGACAAAAAATTCATTATGGGTATTGTCTATATCTCTCTGTATGTGAAGGGCAAACCTTTTTTGTAAGTCATAGATTTTTTTAATGAAGGCTATGATTTTTAAAGGCAAATCTCCCCTCTTGCTGGGCCGTACCATCTGTGTTTGCCTTGGGCTTCATGCATAAATTAAATAGAAACCTTTGGGTCTATTTTGTGTTCCAATCTTGGGCACCTTCATCATTAGGGTCTTTTTATTTTCATTTCACATCAATTGGATGAGTTGTGTGACAGATATGTCCATTTTAGTGTGATCTTAGGTTGCTGGTTTTACATTTAAAGGTGCAGATCTGAACAGATCAAAATCTTGAATCTATTTTTTTGTGAGAAGAAATCAGTCTCAGTATTTCCATTACGCAAGGAGAATTCTCTTTCAAATGCTCATTGAATTGTTCTAACTCTATGCTCTTGGTAGGTGAATTCTCTATCATATTGTAAGCTGACAGTCGTACTGATAGTAGTTCTTTAATCTTGCTTAATCATGATTTGTAATGCTTATCTTATATTCTAAAACTACATTTTGATACTTTATATCTCCGTCATATGGTAGCTCCCATTCTGTCTCAGGTTAGAAAGCACATTCTTGACGTCAAGTATCTCAGCATTCTTGCTTATTTCCCTTCATAGCATTGTAATTCATAGCACTCTGCCATATGGTTGCCTCAACTCCATACTAGATTGGGTAGCACATACTTGGTGTTGAGTTTCTTTTCAGTACTTGTAGTAGTAGAAGATCCTTTAACCATATGCTTTCCATCATCGATGCCATTCTTGGTTAGAGTTCCTTCCATCTTTGTTTATGCATTCAGATCCTCTGACCAATGCTCACATCTTGCCCTCCTCGGGATCCTAGTGTACATTTTGGTTAGAGTTGCTTCAGTATCATTTTGGTTTATGGCTAACCCTAATGACTGTCTATTGATCTGTTGATTGTAATTGAAAATTTAGAAAAAAAAATTGGCTCGAAATATTTGAGTGGAAAGATCATGCTCGAGAAGGGGACATTATACACTTTCTCAATAGAAACTTTCACCCCCTTTGACACAATGACAAAGTGGTCACAATATGATTTTGAGGACCTGAAAATACTACCAATATAAGTATACCATATTATAAATATATTACACACTCCCCCTTACCTTGATCCTACCACTTATTTCCTTGACAACTTCCTCTTGCTCCATGCCAACACTCTCTTCACCAAGCATTGCAACCCATGAAGAAAGAACACACAGGAGTACATAAATCTGATGGAACATATCAATAAACAACTGATATGGAATCCCCCTAATTTTTTTGAGCCATTTAATCACTTGAGCATCATCATATCTCTACACACAATGAAGAATCACCACACATGCTTATTAGCATCCTCTCTCAAGCTACTATAAGGACCATCAATAGAGCTTCATGCCACTCAAAAAATAGGAAATATGTAATAATCCAACCTAATAAATCTCATTGAAATAAAAAAACCTTGTTATTTTGGATAAACTAGAAAAAATAACTCTTTTTCAAACTAGACTTGTCTAGCCTCCTTGTAGCCCTACCTGGAACTTATAGAGCCCAAAATTTTTAGTAGACACATCTTTGGGACCTAAAACTTCATATCTGGATAAATCTCATATATCCCCTCAATCACACTAATTTTTAACACCAATATCATCCTCTACAACATACTTCCTTCACAAACCTACTACCCAATTAGGCCTCCAACATGACAAAAACTTGAATAAATTGAGAACCATAAACCTCTAATTATTTTTGAAGCTTTATTTGACCACCCATTTGGCCCATTAAACATATTAATAATCCTTAGACCTAAAATCACAAGTTAAAACACTTTTCTAGCAGAGCCCAAAACATTGAAATCTCAAAACAAAAGAGTTCAATACAACACCTTCTATTCAATGCACACCTTTGAAACTTCTTTCACACATAGAGACACCTATCACATACTTATGGACCAAAAATTGAGCCATCATAACTTTGGGAACATAGACTTCCTATAACCCATTTTACGCCTACTTTCCCTGAAGTCAAAAATTGAGAAATTTAAGAGCACTCAAAAAATATTCAATTGGAACTTACATACCTTCAAACCTTAAAAAAACTTGGATCACATCACAAATAAATGCATAGACCTTTTTGAGCACCAAACTCTTCTTGACATTTCATAAATCTCATTATGCCATCTGGATATACCCATTTTGACCCTGCATAATAGCTCCTTCACAAACCATTGGAGCAAGATCATGAACTTGTTGCTACCCCTTAACCAAAGACCTTATATTGATTGGCATTATCATCTTGAGTACACAAAATTTCTTCTCCACAAAAAAATGTCTCATAAGAAGCATAGGTAGAGACATCCTCTACACCACAATGCTCTACCATGATGTGAAACCAAGAGTTGCCCACAACTCCTCATATTCCTTTTCCTCCTTGGTCATTTGATACATACAGTTATTCTTCTTCTTCTTCTTTGAATTAAGAAAAATAACTTCCTCATCCACTACAACATTCTTCTTTTATTCTATGATTGGATTGACAATACATGGAGACAACATAAATTCATGACATACCTTTTCATCTAGAGAATCTTCCTTGCATCTTGGAACCTCATCATCAGGAAAAAACAATTGATGTTATTTACATGATACATACTCAAAAACATTAGGATGTTCACTTGGATCCATACATACCTCAGGTCTAGTTTCAACCAACACCTTGGTCTTCTCTTTGAGCTTGATCTCTTCACTGACAACATGAAAAAATATTGAGATCCCTTAGCACTCTTCAAATTTTGAAGCATTCTCCACCATAACAAATAGATTACTTGGACCTGCAGTCTCATCATGACTCACACTTATCACTTTTGGCTTCCATGTATTAACATGCCTTCTTTTTTACACTCTACGAGAATGATTAAACCTATTCTGACTTGTAGAACTTTGCTTGTAGAACCTAGAAGTGTGACCTTTCTATTCATAATTGTAGCACACCATGCCCCTTGATGGAAACACACTTTGTCTTACTATGTTTGGATAGAAACTTATAATATGTCAAGTTTCATGACAAACAAATCAACCTCCCATTTTTGAAGAGGACTCACCTTGTCTAATCTTACATGGATAATGGTTTGTAAAATGTCCCACATCAAGATAGTTGAAGCACTTAATTTTCATCACACCTTTTGACTAATGACTCCCATCATAGTCCCATGCAAACTCATTTCTAACATATCTCTTGCGTTCTCTAGCTTTATGCCCAAATTGATTACATGTGAAATAGTAACCATTGAATCTTGTATACCTCATGGCATTTAGCTGTTTGATCTGATTTATCTTCATTCTGCCAACACCTTCAATCCTTATCTAATGATTTTTCTTCAAAATATGATTTTCCTTGTTCACATTAGTCTTCATCTTGCCTTGAGTTACATTCTTTTATTCTTATTCATATCCAAGACCAGTTCTATCACTAGCATGCTTTTGACCACTCATAATATTGTCTAGATCACATGATCTTTTTTCAAATCTCACAAATGTCTTTACTTTACTAGTAGATTTATCTAACTCATCATTCAAAGATACAATCTCATAAGCATACCTTGATCATTATTCTCATGTGGCTTTTAGACTTTCAGACATAGATTCCAACTTATAATTAAGGAACACCACAACACGTTCATGTTCCCTAGAGTCTTCAACCAATCTTGCCTCAAACACACTATATTCTTCCTCATAGTCTTTGATCTTATATATCATCTTCTTATTTATCTTTTTCTCAATCTTTAGTTCTTCAAGAAGATTTATCAATACAATATCACAATCTACCTCATCTTCATCATCATTTGAATCACTCCAAGTAGACACCTTCTGATGTGAGCAGCTTCCTTCCTCAACCATGAATAGGGCTTCATCTTCATTCAAACCATCATCTTCATGATCATATTCTAAGTCACTATCTTCATTATCATCTGATAAGATATAATCTTGTTAGGTGTAGAGACTCTTTTTGTTCTTTAAGGACTTCTTCTTATTGCTAAACTTTTTGAATCCTTTCTCCCTATATGTCTTCTTATCTTCATCTCAGCCTTCACCATATTCTTCATCATCATTTTTCTCATGCTTATGAGGGAATTTCTTATCAAAATGTCCTATCTCTCCATAGTTGAAACATTTTAAGGGTGGTTTACCCTTATAATTTCCTGAGCCAATGTTCAATTTCCTAGTAATCAAAGTAATTAGTTCATCCCTATCAATATCAAATATGTCATCCTCTTTGTATTTCTTACCTTGAAATTTCTTCTTAGGCTTCATCTCTATCTTGAAGGTAGCTTCCTTCTTTGGAGGTATATCATCATTTACTCTCATCTTATATGAATTAAGGGTGTCATGTAATTGATCCATCTTCAACTAAGTAAGATCATGACTTTCTTCTATAAAAAATAATTTTGGACCAAACTTGAGAGATATAGAACTTAATACCTTTTAGACTACAATATCCTCTTTAAGATTATCTCCAAGACCTCTGATGATGTTCATATTCTCATCAACTCTCTACAAAAAAGATGCCACATAATCTTCTTCCTTCAAATTGCTTTATGTGAGTCTGCAACTTAGTAAGCTTGACCTTTGAATTTCCTTCAAAAATGATTTGAATTTTGTCCCATATCTCTTTAATATATTTACATTGGATTGCCTTGGTGTATTCATTCTCTGAAACACCACAAGTGATAGCATTCATTTCCTTGGAATTGTTCTCAAACAACTTCTTGTCTACAACACTAGATGGAGGAGTAATAGGAGCAACATAACCATCTATAATAGATTGCCATACATCAAACCCTAATGACATAATGTATGTCCTCATCTTTTCACTAAAAAAATGATAATTGGATACATTGAACATCGATTCTTGCTTAGTAAAGAAACCTTCTTGATGACTACCTATATTGTACCTTGGATCACCTTTCAGTTGTTAAGCCTTTACCAAAGAACTAACTCTGATACCAATTGTTAGAGGTACAATCATTGAGAAGGGGGGTGAATCAGTGAGCCCAAATAATTTAACTTCAATTATAATCTTTACATCTACTTAATTAGTTACCATAATCATTCATGAAGCATACACATCATTCATAGTAATGAGCAAGAGAGATAATGCAAGATCAATCACATAACACATGACATATGTGGGAAACCCTCTTGGGGAATAAAATCCAATATAACCAACAATTTGACTACTATCCTATAATAACAAGATCTAATTTATACTATCTACAAATGATCAAGGAACTACAATACCTATTTAGTAAGACTATAATCCCATAAGGTGTTGCAACACCTGTCTAGATGAGCTGCAACAATAACCAAAAATTTTAGTAGGTTTCACCTTGAAAGGAGGATAAAACCATCTTAGATGTTTATCTTCCATAATAACACCTATGAACACATCCACCTTTGCAATAATGTATTCAACACCTAATGATGGACCTCTGATTATCACTCTACACCTTCACTCATACCCAAACAATAAGAAAGCAATTATCCCAACAAAATTATGACCAGCAAGTCATACAAATAGTTTTCAAATTTATCTTCTCATCGACTCATCATCAAGGCACGCTATCCCTCCTTCAATCTAAAATACACACACACAAGGCTCTCAAATCTCTCCTAATTATCTAGAAACTATCATCTTTGGTTCCACTATTTATAGAGAAATCATGATAATCAACACCTTGGTTGGCTATTAATCATGCCTTAGTCCTTAAGGCATCCCTCACATGAATACATAGCTTAATACAATATTCATAGGTTGGCCGTAGCATCTATGGGTCACCCTTAAGAAACTACACCTTTTAATAAGGCCTTTGTAGCTCTTCTAGGTCTTATGTGAACCCATTCACTCTTTTAGCACTTCATCAAACCAAAAAAACACATAAACAATTTAAAATACATGGGTCCACTCCTTATGTCCCCTTTGTCATCCTCAAATGTTCACAGTCATCTTATCTCACCATTGCATATGCTCAAACAACTCAAATACTAACCTAGTGCAGAGGGACATCATGAATGAATACATAATCAACTTCTTCAACATTATTCATACTCAAGATAGATTTATCACACCTCATAAATAAACACAAAGCATTCTCATGGAGTTTACAAAAATCCTCAATAGCTAATTCATTAAGAAACATCAAAACAACATCTATATAAGCTCAATTACTCTTCTTTGGTCACTTGTAGGATAAGCATGAACACATAGTCAACTTTGAACATTAATATATTTGATTGTACACACTTCCAAATCTTTAAATTAGGTTCATTAGAAGTTCCATGGAGTCATATTCATCTTTATTTTTTACAGCATGAGTAAATTCATCTTTTATCAAAATATATGGACAAATTACTGAGCATTGGTTTCTCCCTTAGAAAATTCAAATATTTAAATGGCAACAGTCATAATTAAACTTTGAACACAGTGCTTGCATTTCATGTCCTCTTAGATCAGATTAAAGCGTGCACCATCGATCTTATTATATATTTAACACATAGGTGCCAATGTTCAAACGTTAAACCTTAGTCACTTTGATTTCATCTCATGCACCCTTACAATGTTGACTTATCACGTACCATTGATCTTTGCAGATCAATCAGGTCTTTAACTAGCAACACTCATCTTTAAATAAATCTATACGAATACCCTCTCACCATTAGATACTTTTACTTTACCTTTTTTAATTAATTAAACCTTGACCACTTCTTACCATTTCAATCAATATGCACCGTTAGATCATGATCTCTATGATCACCTGCACACCATTGGATCTTCATTTGGACCTGATCTTTAACTTTGATAAATAGTTTCCATATTGATCCATTTCAATCTACATGCACCATTAGATATATAAGTATGAAATCTCATATACTATTGGATCTTCACTAGGTCTAGATCTTTAACATTATGCAAATTTACTAAGTATGGGGACCAACCGCAATATGTCTAGAAAGCCTACTTTGGACCTTAATAACTTCTTCTGTGTTTAGATGCATGATCTCAAATTTGAACCTCATGATCAAATTTCAAAGGAGAATCCATCTATATAAAAAACTACTCCTATTCCCTTTTCATGTGAAATATATAACACCATTAAAAGGCCTGCTCAAAATCTTTTGTCATAGAGCCAACTATACTTAGAACTTATTTGGGAGACCAACTTTGCACATGCATATACTTTGACGTGATTTAGTGCATGATCTAAAATTTAACATAAATAAACTAGGCTCAAAATTGAATAAATTGATATGATCGCATTTTATTGAAATTTCCACACATGCGAGATATTCCACCATCAAAAAGCTTACTCGATTCTTCTTGCCACTTTGTAAATTTGGCTATGTATACGAAAAAATTGAATTTTGTCTGAGAAGCCAACTTGGGACCCTCATATATTTGATCATGATTCACTGCATGACCTAAGATCTAGTGTACAATAATTAGGGACTAATGTGATCACATCCATATGACCAACTCCCCTTGACTGATCCACTCGTGGCAATTATGATGCTGTCAAATTGCCTACTTAGATTTTCTGCCACTAGACGCAAAATGTCTATATGTCAACAATGATCAACTAGATGAAATCCACTTATGCACTTAATCTCTCCAAACATATAAAACCTCTTAGCTCTCCAAACATATAAAACCTCTAATAGGACCCCGTTCACATGTTTAATACTCCATACTCATCCCTGAACATCTCTAACCATGCCGAAATTGAATATCAACCAAGCCAACTTCAAGCGCACTAGGACAAACTCATTGCACACTTTGTCATTGTCACATAGACTATCAAGGCACTTCATCCACTCACCTGCACACGTCCATGACATCATCATGACAACTCTCCAATACTTCTAATAGGATATAATATGAAGAGACTCCACTTTTAGTGCCAAGTATGAGAAGAAGATGAACAATCATAGTCTAGAAACATCTATATATAATTTTGTTTATAAGAAGAAGAGGGTTATACTTTTATTAGAGATCAATATAAATTATATGGTTATGGTTACCTATATGATTTCTTTTTATGTTTCTTGGGTGCATTCTCGTGTGTAATGTCTTGGTTACTTTTTGTCTGGACTATTCTAAATGCATTATTCTAGATTATACAATATTGGTTGTTTTTAATTTCTCAATAACGTAGAATAATTAATTTTTATTATGTTTCTATCATTCAAATTCTTATCTTGTTATGATAAACTATTCATCTCACATGAAGTATCTCAAAACTATCCTTGTCCTTAGCATGTTCTAATGCTTCAAGAAACTCTGCTAACACTGGAAGTTTTACACATGCCAAAAAATCTTACTTTATTTATCACGGTAGGGGAAAATCATATCACAAATATCAATCATTCATAAATATCATAAAAACCATTCAATTCATATGAGAATAACAAATATGAGAGTAGATTTAAGACCATTTAAATAGTATATATGAATTATAATACAAATTGGATAATTAAAATTGAAATTTTCCCTAATTTTCATGTACTCAATACAAAGATAGGGTTATCATGTATTTTTTATAATAATCACAAGGTAGGGGGACTCACTTGGAAAACAAAGGTAATCCTATGTTGGTAAGACTTGTCAAATAATAGTGATTTATTATGTATTATATGCGCCACATGCTTTTCTAATATGGAAATAAGATAAAAGGTGAGAAGCCCAATGCAGTGACTACATTTTCTATTCCTCCCCCTACCAATAACATACTCAAAGTATTTATGTGCTAAGTAGGACCCCTTTCCTTGTGATTACTACTAAAAATATATGAGAAAAATATAGTAAGGTAATGAAAATTTGCAAAGACCATCTCGAAATGACTTAAACACACAAGGATAAAATCCCACAAAAATTAATAATATAATTAAATTGTCAATGGAAAAAATCAATAAATTATGACCAAGCTTTGTTTAATCTCTTAATTTCAAAGGACTAGGCCTGGAAGGAGTTTTTAAAAGTTATATATTTTTAATAAATAATTTTTCCATCTTATTTTTTAAATATGAAAATCAATATTTTCTATTGGAACCCTCATCTTTTGAGTAATTTGGTAAAAAGTTACATAAATAGAGTGTATATAGAGAAAAGAAGATAAGAAAGAGGAAAGAGGAAAATAGATGGCACGTGATCACCTTCATTCATTGACCAAGTACCAACATATGTTATTACATGTAAGCATCAAGGGGTGATGTGGCTAAGCATTAGTGCTATGACACTTCTATCGATTTACAAAAAAGTTGTTGGATAATACATAAAAACAATTGTTGAATGGTGTATATAAAAATATATAGAGAAATAGATAAAAGTACTAGGACAAAGAAAAAAGAGATTTATGAAAACTTAACAGAGTGATCTTGAGAACCTGAAACAACATCTCCACCTCCAAAACCAACAACCAATTTTTTTACCTTTCTTATTAGGGAGAGAGTTATCCATGACAACAAGAGTAATCTGGGTGATCTCAAACTTTGAAATAAACTTGTCATGTCATTATACAAACTATGTAAAGATCTTCCATGGAGTCAATATGAAACTAACATCAGCTGTAAAAGAGACTTGTACCTATTTTGACAAGTTTTTTAAGAGTCTTGGGTGGCCCAACCAAGATGTCATTAATATCTAGGTTCCCAGGAGGCTTTCCTTTGTGTTTTATCATCCATTCCTCCAAGGACATTCCCCTAAGGGTCTCTTCATTTTTCCCATTCTATAATTTTAATCAAGGGAGGTCATCTACTTTGTTTTATATAGAGGAGGAGGAGCAACACTTGTAAATGTTTTGGTTTTCCTCCCATGACACATGATTTTAGGTGAAGGAAAAATCACTTGGTATTGGGAGTCCCAATTATAAACCCATTTTTCAAGCATAGTGACCATGTTCTCCAAAGATACTAAATTATCTTGGGCTAATCCTTACCTTTCTCAACAAAAGGTGGTTTCCAATTTGGAAGTTCCTCTTCCAGTACCTTTGGTTACAACAAACTAATGCCCTCATCTAAATCTAATAGGGCCGAGGAGGGCTTAAAATTTTTCCATGTTGCCTTCAATTTTATACTATAAGGAAAGTTGATGGAGGGAAAAAAAGATTTGAATAGGAATTCAAATGTACAAAATGAAGGGGAGATTTTTAGACAAGAAACCATCACAAATTGTAGTGATAAATTGTTCAACACATAATACATTGGTATTACCACTCCACCCAAGGACATGCCACATTAACTCTTCCCCCATACCATCCAAATCAAATAAAATTCAGAAGTCAACTTCAATAATAAGTCCTTCAAACACTTCATCCAGATATGAGGGTCCAACACTTTGAAAAATTGCCTAGATTTTTTCATGCATTAGATATAATAAGTTTGCAGCTCGATTGGCCTCTAAAAAATTGCCTAGCTTTTCTCATGCATTAGCTATGATAGATTTTCAACTCGATTGACCTCTCAAAAGTAATGAGACAAAAAGAATGGGAAAAATAATGAATAAGTTCCATAATTGATTAGAGTATGTAGTGGAGCTTATAATTAAGAAATTTATATTAGCTATGGCATTTTTTATTATTGTGTCTCTTTCAATTATCATATTAGTAATATCTTAAAAGTTTGGTGAGTTAGAAGTCTATGATGAGACCCTAAATTTTTGCCTAATTTATGTTAGCTATGGCATTTTTCATTATTGTCTCTCTTCCAATTATCATAGTAGTAATATCTTATAACTTTGGCGAGTTAGAAGTCTATGATGAGACCATAAATTTTTGCCTCATTTTTTTTTTCTCGAGATAAACAAGAAGCAGCCACAATGAGATTTCCCAAATGCTTCGTAAAGAAACAACCCAATCCTATAATTCTTTGATTGCCTCTCAAGACTCCATAAAATTCTAATTTGGTCTAAACACCTTTAGATTCCCTCCTTTTTTGTATTTAGCCTATCAATACTCTAAACTCTTATCCCATGAACAGGGGTATTTCAAATCCATTTTAATATTAATTGAATACATATATAGGCTTTTAACACTCTTTAAACATTGTCAATACTTTCAATTTAGACAAACTTTTGAACTAAATGAAAATCATGGACTCCACCTCATATTTCCATGACTCCTTTTTCATAAAAAATAATTTATCATTATCATAAATAATTAGTCATCATTATGTTGAGAGATTATCTACAATAAGATCGAGGGATGGTGGTGGGTTATAACATAGTTTTTGTATATTTTTAATTCTAATCTTAAATTTAACATAGATTTGACTATAATTTAAATTGTTTTCTTGTTTATTTAATAATTCAATTGAAAAATCATAATATTTTAACTATATATTGAATTTTTAAAACCTTTTTATTTTTCATAAATATTATTTTGAACTTGACACATTGATATAGTTAGATTAATATAATTTAATAGAAAAATTATGAAAAAAAATAAAGTTAATAATTATTAAATATAAAAAATCCAAAATAATTTTTTTCAATTTGATATCTTTTAATTTTTTTTTGATTGAAGAGTGTTTATATTAAATCATTAAAAGGTATAGTTAATCATATAAAAAAAGGGTGGAGAGGTCACACTCACATATCAAACTGTGCCTAACAACCACGTGAAGAGTATGAACAAAGCTAATAAACGATGCCAACCAAATAAAGGTAAAGAAAAGACATAATTAAGCCACTACCATAAACATAGAGGAGGGAGGTAGTGGAGGTGGGGGGATATAAGGTTTTCCTCCCCACCCCACATTAGCAAGCAGATCCTCAAAGTCTGAAAGGGCTTCCAACCACCAATATTGTCTTTAATTTCATTCTTGTCTTCACCAATAGACCTCAGTGGGGAAATGGCCAAATCCAACCTTGGAAACTTGTTTAGCAGGGGAAGCGAAGTGTTTCACCCATCAAGATGGTCTTTGGTAGGAGGGGGATCCCCCCAACCACCCGTCTGTGGCTGAGTATGAGGTCCCTAGCCATCCTGATGACCATGAATATTCAATTTAGCACCACGCAATAAGCTTCTCCTCGATAGAGACCTTCTAGGACCATGCGAGGACAAGGAGCACCCTCTCTATCCTCTAGAACACTATGTCCTTGAGCCATGACCAAACATCAAAGCTGAACTATGATGAGAAGTAGATAAGGGAGGCACCCTATTAATAACACAAGGGGTACCCACCCAATACTCCATCAATGATTGAAGATGGGAGAACTCCCTTTGAACTGTATCAATTCGGTCAAGGAGATGAGGAAACAAATTGGAGATAACATTAACTTTATTAGCAATTGAGAAATTTCTATCTAGATGTTGCTTGTTAAAGATAGCATTATTTCTATCTTTCTATATACAAAAAAGAAGAAAAATCCAAAACTTGTATTTTTCAGGCAAAAGGAGAGTAATTTTATAGGTGAAAGGCTCAGGGCAAAAGGGTCCACTTCTAAGTCAACTGGGCATAAGGACAAAACCAGAACACATGCTTAATTGACTAGCTGGGCACAAGGGATTGGCAACCCCAAATGGCGAGCAATTCAAGATTTTGGGCATTCCCTTTGTCTTCCCCAACTAAGATTTAGACTTATGTCATTCAAAGGGTGGAAAATAAGATTAACTACTAGGTTACTAAACCATTGTCCATGGCAGGCAAGTCCCAAATCTGTTCCAAGGTATTGACAACCACCCATGTTTATTATTCTACATGTTGGGCTCCGTCTAAAGCAGCGTATGGTAGATTGGAAAGCTTCTTCAGGACTTCTTGTGGCTAATGCTGATGGGAAGAATGGCTTTCATATTGAGACGCTGGGGCGCTTGGTCTCATTGATGTTAGGATTCAAGGGTTTGCTCTCACTGCCAAGTGGGTTATTCGTTGTCAAGCATTACCCAGGGGGTTCCTCTTGGGAAGTAAGCCGGGAAAGGGCTAAACTTTCAAACCATTCTTCTTACACTGGTTAATGTGAAAATTCAAAGCACTTTTGTTGTCAAAATCATTTGGAAAGCTTGGGAACTGCTCAAACCCTCACTGGTTTAGAAAGGGGAGGAATTTAGACTAGGTCTTTCATAATGTCCCTTTTGCCCAAGTTCCTTGGATTAAGAGCCTTCATCTCTTCAGACGAGGGATCAAAACCATTGGGGACTTGTTTTATCATCAGACTAGGGATTGGATTCCCTAAGACTAACTTAAAAGAAAATTCAATTTGCTCAACAGTGATGCTGAATCCATCCAAATTCAGGAAGCCATTCTAGATTCTTCACAAAATTGGCATTTCCACTAAAGCTCTCTTAACATTTTTGAAATAAATATATTTAATATTTTTATACTGGTTGAATAATATTATTAGAAAAAAATAATTAGTAAATAATTATAATCAGTGATGCCCGACCATTATTACTCTCGGACAACTCCCATAATTATAATAAACATAACATACATTTATTTTTAAAAAGTAATACAATTACATTAAAAATAAAATATTATATCAACATATATACTCATGACTTTTTTTTATTTTAGTTAAAGTCCACACTTCATTAAATTTTTGAAATTCGAAACTCTTAATATTATTATGAATACTTTACATTTAAAATTAAAAAATTATTTAATTTTTGGGTTGGTAGGGAAGGGCGAGAAGAGGACATTTCTCTCATTAAATATATAATATTTTTTTTCCAATTATTGCGAAAAAATTATAACCACTAACAATTAAATAAATGCAATTAATCATTTTTTTTAAAGATTTGACCCTATACAGGGTGGAGTGCATTCCACTGCTTTATCAACTCATCTAATTCTCATTAACATAAAATTACAATATTTTAATTAGTTTTTTTTTTCTTAAATTTATTTATTTTTAAATTACAATATTTTAATTAGTTTTTAAAAAATGATTTTTAAATTCTCATAATTTATCAAATTTTTAATATTGTCGACAAGGTTTTATATAAATTTATAATATTTTAATTGTTTCAAAAAAAATCCCAAAATTGTCATAATACAATTTTATAACTTCAAATTATTATTAAAATATTTTTAAAGCATTGAGTCAATATTATTGGACCACATTAATATTTAAAGGGTAACCAAGGCCTCCTAACATATAAAAGACTAGCAGGATGATTATATGTAAGAAATATCCTTTGCTCAAATCGAGCTACCCATTATTCTCACAATTTGCATTAGCTATGTAATAGGTTTGTAAATATCTACATCGATACAAGTATGATACTACCTCAATATATTTAAGGGTTGAGTTCATAGTGTCTTTTAGTTTCATCGATTAAAACCTCTGAATATTATAAACATTCATTTTTGAAGTGGTTGAATTTATCCCTCTTAATATTAAGAACAATTTTATTTTTAAACTTGTTTGATCTTCTCCAATCCTCCTAACTTATACCAAGAGCAAATTTCGTTGTAGACTCAACATTTTTAATCTTTTCCAATCCTCTTAACTTGCAGCTAAATACAACTCATATGTGTAGAAAGCATCTATCCTAGATGAAGTAGGAAATTAAAATGCTTCTTTATTTTTTCAGTGACTTCATGTTTCCAAGGCATGGGTTCAACGAAAAGACCTCAAACTTAAAGAAACCTTAAAATCTATATGGGAAAAAAAAAATGTTATACCTCATGTTTTCTCTTCCATACATTTCTTTGTTATATATTAAAACTCAATAACACCTACCAATTCTATATTTTTCTACTTTGACATGACGGATTTTTTTTGAATTAAAAACTTTTATACCGCATATTTTTTCAACCTTACATTTTTTTTGGTTATGTATTAAAACTCAGTAACACCGACCAATCCCATCTTTTTCTATCTTTTTTTAATAACGAAAAGAATTGAAATTTAGTCCAACATCCCAAAACTTATTCAACTCTAATTTAAATAAGACGAGCTCCCCACCTTTTTTTACTTTAACCTGACGTAACTTTTTCGGATTATAAAAAATATGCGAATCAAACTATATAAAAAAAGTAAAAAAAATAAAAAATGAAAAACAAACGATGAGAAGCTTGGAAAAGCACCATTAGCTTTTATATCCCGTGCCAAAAACAATCCAACTTTTGCAGTTGGTGTTGATTTTGTATCGTGTCTGTCTATTTATAATGAGTTGCCAATATCGAGTAATATCATAATCCAGATTCTTAATATACAATCTCAAGAGCACGCTGATTTCTACCTATTGAATGGGTCTCTAAAATGGGGCAAAACTGACAACTGAAAAATAGACGAGAACATAAAAAACTGCCCATAATGTATATTTCTTAAATAAATGCATGAAGATATAAAAATGGGTTCCAATTTTTGAAAAGTTGTACAAAGAAGTTGCAGCCCCGGACCAACTTCTTTTACAGGGTCGAATGCATTCAAAGTTTGAACCATACAAAACGGATAATCCAAAAAGGTAAGATGCAAAGAACATAATTCCATATTTGTGATTGTGGATAGATTTTATACAACATAATAATCGTTAACTTCTAGATCATTTTTAATAGACACAACATTCATAGAAAGAGTTTCATCATTTCGATAGAGCATAACTAAAGGGTTAGCCACTTCGCTTTGCACATTATTTACTCCAAAAAATCCACTTGCATTTGAATCGTTAAGAAGATTACTATCCATTGCAAATATAATTAAAAGACACTCAGAGATGAGATAAACCAACAAGACAATATACAATAAATCTTATAGAAATCATGAGAAATTTTATAAGAATTTATTTGACAAATTACTGAGTGGAGGCCATGGTAGAGATAAACGTGAGGAAGTCCTGAAGAAGAAAAATATTAAATTATGGCGTACAGTGAGGCATAGGTGACAAAAAGGGGGCGGGCTGCACAACTTCTAGAACGCAGTGTGGAGGTGTGTACGGTTGATCGTGGGCTGTGGTGGGACTGCAAGTAATGGAGGAGGATGGGGTGAGGGAGTGTGTGGAAGCATGCAGGTGGCTAGGCAGTAATGCATGGGGTGGGAGATAATTAAAATAATAATAAAAAGGAAGCTGGTGTGGTGCGGAAGGATGTATGGTGGGAAGACACAAAGGGAGGGAAGGGAGGAACAAACCTTATGGACTAAGAATCTTAGAAAAAATCGCACATATTGAAGCAGGCTAAAGGAGGATATGCACGGGTGTACCAAAGCAAGGGTGTGGGATACATGGTTGCGAAGGATGATGGAAGGGTGATGTTAAACAAAATCAAATAGATTATTTGTTGAGAATTCATAGTATATATAATTGGTATTATGTAATGAAGAAGTTGTGATTTGATTTATAATTATTGTCAATGTTTGGAGTTATTTTATGGTCTATAATTATTAGTATTTTTCTTGCTTCGGTGATGATTTTAAGAAGTGATTCAAAATATTGACAATAATCATAGATTAGATCGCAACTTCTTTATCACATGATACAAAAATCAAACAAAATAAATGTTTCAGACCTGGGTATCGAGATAAAAACAACCAATAAATCTAAAATACTTAACAATTTCAAGAGAAAATAATCTTACGAAGTGCGACGGGTTCAACAATATGTTTTATTGAAAAGAAGTTTTACATCAAAATGTAATACATCTAACTGTTGTTTAACCCTAAATTTGATGGTACAAGGGTACTATAGGGTTCAAAATATAGAAGTAATTAAGTACAATGGTGACAAACATATATATAACAGGGCAATTAATTTACAAACTCAAATAAATAATATTCTAAATTTAAATATTGAGATATGTCAAGAGTAGAAATTACAACTATTGATTGATATTACAATAAAAGAGAACAATTAATACTTAGCTTGTTTACTGTGCACATATTGATCTAAGTTGAAAGAGGCTGGAAGTGGATTGGATTAAGATCTTAAAAGAAGTTTTACATCAAAATGTAATACATATAACTGTTGTTTAACCCTAAATTTGATGGTACAAGGGTACTATAGGGTTCAAAGTATAGAAGTAATTAAGTACAATGGTGAAAAACATATATATAACAGGGCAATTAATTTACAAACTCAAATAAATAATATTATAAATTCAAATATTGAGATATGTCAAGAGTAGAAATTACAACTATTGATTGATATTACAATAAAAGAGAACAATTGATACTTAGCTTGTTTACTGTGCACATATTGATCTAAGTTGAAAGAGGCTAGAAGTGGATTGGATTAAGATCTTAAAAGAAGTTTTACATCAAAATGTAATACATCTAACTGTTGTTTAACCCTAAATTTGATGGTACAAGGGTATCATAGGGTTCAAAATATAGAAGTAATTAAGGACAATGGTGACAAACATATATATAACAGTGCAATTAATTTGCAAACTCAAATAAATAATATTCTAAATTTAAATATTGAGATATGTTAAGAGTAGAAATTACAATTATTGATTGATATTATAATAAAAGAGAACAATTGATACTTAGCTTGTTTACTGTGCACATATTGATCTAAGTTGAAAGAGGCTGGAAGTTGATTGGATAAAGATCTTAGAATAGTTGTTAGATCTTGAAATTTTGAATTTTATGGCCTCATACAGTTGCATTGGACTGGATAGTTGGATCGAGTTAGTGTCTAAAATGGATGCAGGTGTCTAGTATGGAATATCGACTGAATCTGAATGTGATCCTCTGGAATCTTCTAAACTTTTTATCATCTTTATTTTTATGTGTATATATCATGCACACAAGCTGTCACTCTTTGTCAAATGATCAAACCCTAGCTTCTTTACCCTTGGAGTGACTGTGGAAAAAATGAGTTAGTAGGTTCATAGTGTCGAGCTTCCCCAATGACTCTTATGTTAATGTGCATTGTCTACATACCTAATACTCCAAAGAGGGCCTCAAACTTATGTATTTCTATTCTACGTATTGGCTTGTGTGTGCACAAAAATGAAATATGTAATAAGTACATATAATGGCCTGGTTTATAACCTGACAAATATGGCTCATGTATTGCTACTTCAATACTTTAGAACTATAGATAGACTACTCCTATGACCAATATATAAATATGAATGGATAGGGAAACTTTGCTTACTTGAATACTCAATTGATAGTTCTTTTGCTACTTTGTATGTGAGAGGTATAAATTTTCTAGGTGAGTTATGAATGAGGATTGATCTTGTATATACAAAAATTCTTTGGGAGAATATCTCGCACTAAAACACTTAGGCTCATTATAAGGTCATGTTACATTTATAAATTAGATGACTTTTAGGCATTGGACACTTAGTTAGAAAAGGAAGCCCTACGTCGACCTAGGCATCTATCTGGGATGCAAGTATTTGGGAAGCTAGAAAATAGGTACAGGTTTAAAACTAATAAAGAAGGATAATGATCGGGTTTAGAACATTTTGCATAGTATAGAAGGGCTGGTCTTCAGAATAACATATGGTCAATCTAAGAAATAAATAATTTGGCACAAAGATATAGTGATAGTAAGCCTTTAGGCAGTGGACATGTCTTATAATTGAAGGGTACAACTATGATAGATATTTACCAAGTATACAAGACTGAGGTGCCATAAAATTTAGATTTAGTGTCTACATTTTCCCCATTTAATCTAGTAATGAAATTATTATTTTAAAGGAAAAGAGATGCATACCTAGGTGCATATAATACACTTTGTATTTGCGTGATCTTAAATTAAGTGTATTGATGGTGACTAACCTACAACCAAGAACATATTACAATGTATAATCAATGCATATAATATGAAATTGAAATCATTGGAAGTAAAGAGATCACAGTTAGGAGTACACCTATATGTCAATGCAACCATCTTACCTTTTGACAATTTGATTTAAAGAGATTATTCATTATGAAACATTATATATGACATTGGGACAATTTTGAATCTTGGAAGTGCATACATATATAGATATTAGAGGACAACATGCCTCCAACCTTGGCAAAAATGTGAGTTATCACACGACCATTGAGTTTATCTTAATAGTGGAACCCGATCATGCTTATAATCCAACGAGTGTGAGTGATCCAATCAATTCACACTATATTTGGTGAAGGTAGAAGATTTAATCACTTCATCATATAAATATAATGAATTTATATGATTTAATCAAGTCTAACTTATAAACTTGGTAAGATTGAGTGATTTAATCACCTCAACCTTCCAAAAGGTGAACAAACTATTGTAATAGATTGGTTCAATAACAGTCCTTAAAAGTCCATCTTGGGTATGATAATAGTCCATAGAAGTATTTTAAATTTATAAATTGAATTTATTTTATAATTTAAGATGTCCTTTGCATGGCATATGCATCAGATATATGTCTCATGATAAAACCTGGGTATAATAATGGTACCAATGTATATAATGTTGTCACGAATATGTATTTGAATCATATAACTATGAAATTTATCTAAATGTGGAGGATATATTTATATGACATGCTCCCACTGAATCTGGAGAATCTAAAAAGTGGATTAAGTGTGGAGAACATGTTTCCATAACATGCCCCCACTGTAATTTAAAAAATTTGATAAATAGCAAAAATGTGGAAAACATGTTTCCATAACATGCCCCCCATTGTAATTCTAAACTATGAAAAAAATGGATGTTATGCCTCTATGACACGACCCCACTGATATTCCACCCTTTTGAATTGAGAGGAAATAGAATCTCGTAGTTACCTTAGCTCAAAAGGATAAGATAATTGTAGAAGTTATGTATCGATCATGTAGCATATAGGAGGAACATGTCTAGGTAGATTATAATCATCAAAGCACATCTAATGTGATCACATAAAATCTTAATATATATTATATATATCATGGAAATATCTAGAGATTAAAAGTACAAGCGCAACAAGCAATCAAACACACACACAAGAGCACTCAAAAGCAAAATAAAATGTAATGGTCCAAGGAGACAACATACAAGGAGCATGTTCAAATGCCACAAAATCAAAGGGATATGACTTTATCAAATGTATACAAAACATATAATGACATATTCAAATGTCCACATAAAAAAAACTATGACATATTCAAATTTTACAATAGGCAAAAAAAGGAACAAGGGTCAAAAGTAATGGAGCATATTCAAATGTTCAAACAAACAAGACAAGATCAAATAAGGCAAGACACTTAAGGAAGTGAAAAAAATAACATGGAATATTAAACAACCAACAAAACATATCATTTTAGTTCCTTGATATATATGTTATAAAAAAATGTTAAGTACATAGCATATCAAGTACAATAAGAAAGATATAAGCATGGATAAAGGCATATGTAAATACATAAGTTTCAAACAAGATAATATAAAGTGGTCATAGAATAATATAACTTGGGTGTATCATGATCAAATAAGTGGATGCCCATAGCATATTGATGACGTGAGTAGAGAAAAGATCCAACATCTATATGTGCATATATCATGTACACAGGTATGTTTGCATCACCCTCTATATATATATATATATATATATATATATATATATATATATATATATATATATATATATATATATATATATATATATATATATACTAGCATGGAACCAATAACATAGATGTCAAGGAGCTAATAAAACATGAAAAAGGTTGAATATTTTTGTATTTTTTATTTTTTTGGTATTTTGAGAATATTTGAAAGGAAAAAACTATCTTATGATCTCATCCAATGTCACATCTCAATTTCTCTCTAAGTTAAATAACTTGTTTTATCCATAGATTATTATGGTTGATGATTAGTTGTTTAACTAATATTTTATTAAGCTTAATGACATATGTTAGTTATATGATAGTTTGTGTTGTTTAATTTACATGATAAGTTTGTTATGAGTTAGTAGTACTTTTATATTCAGTATACTATGATTATATTTGATTATTATACTACATTATTTTATAGATAATATGATATTTCAAGCTAACTATCTTTATTGTCGTGAGGTAGATGCAGGAGAAATTCTTCTCTCAAAGTGTGATGAAGGGATATATTATCGAAGAGGGTACTCTAGATAGAAATATTGGAGGATGATAGAGAATGAAACCAAAAACCCTTGCACACACCACTTAGTATATTATATTTTGTAAATTAATTATTTGAAATAGATAGTGTAGTATGTTTTATGTACTAGGTAAGTGTACACATTTGGGGGACAAAAAAGATCCTACCCGTGGACATGACTTTCTTAAAATTTTAGAAATGTGAACTTCTATAGATAATTTGAGATGGTTACACTCAAAATTTGAAGATGGTATAAAAATATGAATTGTAGCATTTCAAGTCTAGTTTCCAAAACACTTTTTCTTTTTTAAAAAATGGTTAAGTATAAATATGTCAAACGTCTAAAATTTGAAGAGGACCTCCTATTTTTTTAAGAAAACACAATAGATAGATGGTCGTGCGGCCCACCATTTTTTGAACATCTTTAAATATTGTTTGAAACCATTTGGTTAATATTTAGATAGACTTTCTAATGTGTTATGATTTTTTTTATATTTCTCAATGAATATTTTTTTATTAATTTTATAATTAAGTAGATCCTAAAAACTAATAAAAATGGATAGCCATCTATGTGACCCCCTAACTACCTCAAAAAAATGAAAATTGATTTTTTTTTAATTTGTGTAGAATTAGGCCTAGTTTGTTACCATATAATTTGTTTTGCATTTGGATCAATGAAAAATAAATTACATAAACATGAATAGGCATTTAGTGGTCTAAAAAATGTGTAGTTAGAAAAAAATATAGTTTGAACCCTTAAAATAGCCTAAAAATTATAAAAATCATATATTTGAAAAGAAGATAACATGTTCATCATGACGATAATAATTTTTTAAATTTTAATGTTGAAATCCATAGCATATTTGGTGATTGAAGTTTAATTTTTTTTGTTTTTGTCAAAACTCTTGGTCTTGGCTGTAGATGCACAGTCACAAGCCTTTGACTTGGAAATCCAAGCCATTTCCAAGATTAGAGGCTCAATTTTTAATTCAAATTCAAATAATATGTATGCGTTATTTTGAAATAACACAAAATAAACAAATTTTATGTTTATTATAAGGGAAAGATCTCATTAGCTATAACATCACATTAGACATCAAGATTTTTACCTGTTTAAAGGTCCTAACTATTTATAACTAAGGTTTCAAGGTCTAACACATTATACATTTTACAATATAACTAATTTTATCATGAGAGGTCATAATATAATTTTTTTAAACCTATGATCAAAACTTAACCTTTAGAGTACCAATTATGGTGCATTAGAGTATCAATACTTAACTCTTACTTGTCAAGATGTGATTGGTTACTTTTAATTTTATAGAATAAATGTTGAATAAGTATTAGATATTACATGTTCAGCTTCTGGTGCACTTTAATATTTATATACACCAATATGTTTTGTCAATAGAAGACATGTTAACAAAAGCCTTGTTTGACAATTGGAACATGCACAACTATTGGGACCTTTCCCCTAGTAGGGCAAGGATATACCTTACTACCTTACTTGCCTAAAATCCTACTTGCCTTTCTTATTGATATTATCCTACTTGCATAAAATCCTATCTTACCCTTTTGTTGTTTTTTGATATCTTTGACTAGGCCCACTTACTTATAAATTTTGAACTAATTTGTTTAAGTGGGAAACCCATTGAATTGGACTATGTATTATAAATAATCTTGTTTAAGTAGAAATAAGAATTGAGCCCTTTGTGTAACAATGCATCTCTTAAATATCTATTTAAAGAATGCTATCTAATGGAGCCCAATACCTATGAATCATGCTTTTGATTGTCCCAAAAGCATTCCTAAAATGTGTTTAATAAAGTCCCTTAAGTTTCCTCCAAGGTCACTTAGTGCAGCTAATTTAATAGATGCATTTTAAGGTCCCAATTGAAAGTACATTCTTGGTTGATTTTGTCAAAATGGGATCTAGTTCACATTCAAGGAAGAGGAAGAATTTGAATAACAAAACATCAGAGCAATTAGAAGATTTGATAGAAAAAAAAGTATGAATGCAAGCATTTCATTCTAGACAAGGTAAAAGCACTACCCCTGATGAGTCAAATGCCTTAGATAATGAGGCAATTAGCAATAATGAATTTAATAATGATGAAACTAAAAATAATGAATTTGATTATGGTGAGATTCACAATAATAAATTGAATTATGATGAAATTGATAATAAAAAACTAGATGTTGGAAATTCACATTCAAAGTTTAAAGTTTTTTATTTTGTTGATGAAGAGCCTATGCATGATACTTTACCCACCAACAATGAAAAAAATTTAATGGACTCAAATAATGATGAAATTAACAATGAAAAAAATTTCATGGAAATATATAATGAAGAAATAAACAATGAATAAAATTTCATGGAAACATATAATTATTTTGAAACACCCTCTAAATGGCTTCCACCAATAACAACACCTCCAAGAATTGTGCATAGAAAAGATAAGTACTTAATTGAAGTTGATAAAAATATTTTGAATCAATGCATAACAAAATGTCTGATTGCCATTCAAAGAGACTAGATCAATAAATTTGGGATAGTTTCTTTCATATATTACAGTATGTTAGTCAAAGATGTTAGTTATTTGTTTCATTGATGAAATTGGTTAAGATGAGACCTACAACGTACACATTAGGTCTAAGAACATCTAACATGGATGATGAAAATGATGAAAATATCAAAAATCTACATGATGCATATCATATTGTAGGCCCTAAATAATGCAACAAAGATTGTAATACTACCCAACGTATAATGACAACTTGTGCAGTAAGTGTTGAAATAGGAAAAAAATGATTGATTTCAAAAATAAGTCAAACACTTGATATAAATAGAAAAATATTAATGAAATCAATTGCAACACATGAAATACTTAATGAACCCACTATGAAAGATCTTTAGGAATTCTTTGGTAGACTTTCATGAAATGACAAGGCTATAGATGATGCTTTGAAAGACTTACTTGCACAATTTTGGAAAGATAATACAAAAGTTTCATCCAATGCAAGAGATGTAGTGAAAAAAAAAAGAGTTGGTTTTCATAATCGTGAACTGCATCTGAAACATTTTTTGGATATGACTCAAACACAATGGTATTCTAAGTTTTTAAAAAACATCCACAAATTTTTATTGGTCAAATATTTTTTGAGATGGTCAAACCTTTGTATATAAAAATAAATCACACATGCACCATTTGTTGTTATAGGCAACATGTTAAATTTTTAATGCACTATAATGTTTTTCACCATATTCATTGTACTTTGCATACTAACAACATTTTTTAGGAGTGAGGCATAGAAGTTTCACCAAAATAAGTCAAAAAATTTATTCCAAATATTTTTTTGAAAGACCATATGGACAATTCTTTTATAAGAAAGCATGTTTGGATGGAAATTGTGGCATTTGTAGTGGATTGCCAAAATAAAAAAAATGTATCCATGAAGAGTGTACAAGTGAAATTGGATAGAAATTAGTTGGTTTGAACAAATATGACTTTGTGACTTATTAAGTAAAAGATGGAAAAGAATATAAAAGGTGTGAGCTTGTTATGAAAGAGATACCTGTTTCAGAATTTATAATCAAATTTATGGAGAAAATTGTTTATGCGTATGTAAGGCACACACATAGGAATAAATTATTGGATGAATATTTCAAGATAAGAAATGACACATTCCAACTTGATTCTATTGTTTCAGTAATCGAATTTGTTGAAAATTATGCATTTAAACCACAAATGGAAGTTTAATCATAGTATTACAACTCAACACAAATTGCCATATTCATGAATATAAAATTTGTGCATGCACTTGATAGTACAGAGGAAGATCAAAAAATATTAAAGGAGTACAATTTCTATATTAGTGATGACCGATCACATTGTACAAAGTATGTGCAAGGTTGTTTTGAGAAGTTATATGGATAGTTAACTCAAAGAAACATTATTTTCACACAACATTACATTGGTTAGACAATTGTAAATCATAATTCAAGAATACATAGATGTTTTATTAGTTAAGTAGGATGCACATTACCACTGGTGTAGAACATATTTAGAGTTTCACTAAGACTAGCCATGGAAAAGAGGAGCATGACAATGCTGGTCATGTGTAAAAAGAGCCATTTCAAGGGAGGAGTTAAAATTTGACAATATTTCTAATTTGATTGATATAGAAATTATGGTTGGATGGTGTAATAAGAACATATGTCATGATGCTCAGTTAAATTCTATTATTCATAGATATTTTTGTTTAATGGAGAAAAAAGACTTGAAAAACTATGAGGATTGTATGACTTTAACAGGTTCAAGTGAGATCCACTCATTTCTTAGCTCAAATATAGGTTCATATATTATTCATACACAACACTTGGCATGTTTTTATTTTACATGCATGGACTCTGTTTGGAATGAGTGTGAGTCACAAGAGTGGGTGGATGACTAGAGTTTTAGACCTCTAATTCCAATCAAAACATATTAGGTTCCACTAGCATTGCAGCTTATAGACATGGCATCATCACATGACTTTGACCATATATCTGATCTAGTACAACCATGTAGAAGATTAATCTTTATGTATTATTTATTTCATAATCTATCTTTATAGTGTCAAATTTTTTTTTTTATGATACAGACCATGTTTTTGCATTTATTGTAGATGAGGACAATGAAGAGGGAACAAATTACTACTTATTTTAGTGTGTAGATGGAAAAAAAATTGACTTCCCCAGTCATAGATGGAAAAAACATTGATTATCCCACTAGGTCTATGGTAGTCACTAGAACTTGGATTCAATGATATTCTATTAAAAATTCAAATGTATGATTGTTTGAAGACTTTCAAACACATAGGAAGATAATGCACTATTCAAATTTTATTCTTGCAATGAATATTTAATTTCAAAAATATCATGGGAGGCCAAGAAACAAGAATCTATGGAAAGTTCATGAGTCAAACCATGAAGCAATTATTGATACTATCAAGATTAGAGTAGATCTAAGTGGTTCATTGGATTGAAATGCGTAGGTATGTTGACTTGAGAAATGTATATGCAATTAATTTTACCAAATGTTTTTTTATTTTATAGGTAGTATGTGCATAAATTTCATTTTTAATTACTTACTACTAACAATTTTTTGTAGGTTAGTGGTGTCAAATCAACTTCCACCTTCATGTCATTGGAATTGTTATTAAATAATGTCATATTATTGAAGATAAGAGAATCTTACTAAAATTACTTGGCATTTCCACACTCCTGAACAATTGCTCATGACAAGTTTATTTCTCCTTGTAGCCTTCCAAACATATTTATTGTCAGTATTTTTATGCTCTAGAAGAGTAGTGAAAATTCATTTACGGGTGGAATTGGATGTTATGGTCATTATATCATGTGTAGTTTTTATATATAGATGTACTTAAAGTAATGGATTTGTGCATGACATTATTAGAGGCAAAATTGCTAGTTGGAGGTCAGTAAGTTGTCTCTTCGCTGCCAAAAGTTACATTTTAGGACCTGTTACTCTAGCTTCTACCATGGTTTGCTCTTAGAGGTGATTAATAATAGATTTAGTTTTTAATTAGATGGATTTACCATGCATAAGAGGGATCTTATTATTCCTCCATATGACTTAAATTTTTGGTTTTATACATGCCTGAAGTTAGGCTAAAAATCAACATCTTTCTTGTATTGGGAAGGGCATTCTTAAGCCCAAAATGGGTGGTGGGTTTATCGAATGGGCTAGATGGGAGGCCAATAACTTGGTCCTAAACATTATCAACCTTTTTTAACATGCTGTAAATTCCATTTTTCATCCAATAAGCATCAAAAATTGAGTTCTCAGATCGTAGCTTCAACTTTGACAACATTTAGAGTCAGTGTTTTCGTGTTCTAGAATAGTAATGAAAATGTGTTTATGAGTGGAATTATATATCATGGTTATTGGATCACATGTAATTTTACTATATATATGTTCTTAAATCCATGTATTTTCACTTGTCAGTCTTTGAGGTAAAATTGCTAGTTGGAGGTCAACAAGTTGTCTCTTCACGACCAAAAAGTTACATTTTAGGACCTGTTATTGCAATTTATGCCATAATTTTGTTTTAGAGGTGATCATACTAGAATTGAATTAAAATTAGATGTTTTTCACATGCACAATAGAGATCTTATGTTTCTTCCATATGACTTACAATTTTGGTTTTATGCATGCCTGAAGTTAGGCTAAAAATCAACATCTTTCTTATATTGGGAAGGGCATTCTTGAGCTCGAAATGGGTGGTGGGTTTGTCGATCAGGCTAGATGGGAGGCTAAGAATATAGTATTATATGTTATCTACCCCTCCAAACATTTATTTTAGTGCCATTTTTCAGCCAACAAGCATCAAAAATTGAGTTCTCAGACCATAGCTTCAATTTTGATAATATTTATTGTCAGTGTTTTCGTGTTCTAAAATAGTAGTGAAAATGCACTTACGGGTGGAATTTGATGTCAAGGTAATTGGATTATATATATATATATATATATATATATATATATATATATATATATATATATATATATATATATATATATATATATATATATATATATATATATATATATATATATATATATATATATATGATTGAAGTGTTGGATCTTTACTTTCTAGTCTCAAAGGCAAAATTGCTAGTTGGAGGTCAACAAGTTATCTCTTCACTACCAAAAAGTTGTATTTGAGGACTCATTACTGCAACTTCTACCATGGATTTCTCTTAGAGGTGATTTAGACTATATTTAAAGTGAAATTAAAGGTATTTAACAAGAAAAATAGGGATCTTATTGTTCTTACATATAACTTATAATTTTGGTTTTATGCATGCCTAAAGTTAGGCTAAAAATCAACATCTTTCTTGTATTGGAAAGGGCATTCTTGAGCCTAGAATGGGTGGTGGGTTTGCTGATTGGACTAGATGGTAGGAAAAAAACTTGGTAAAATATTTTATCCACACCTAAAATTGTGTTGGTAGTTCCAATTTACATCTAACAAGCATCAAAAATTGAGTTCTTAGACCATAGCTTCAACTTTGATAACATTTATCGTCAGTTTTTCTAAACTCCAGAACAGTAGTGAAAATGCACTTGTGAGTATAATTAGATTTCATGGTCATTATATCATGTGTAATTTAACTATATAAACATTTTCAAAGTGGTATATTTTCAACTATCAGTTTTGGAGGCAAGATTGCTAGTTGAAGGTTGACAAGTTGTCTCTTCACTACCAAAACATTGCATTTTAAGATGCATTACTACAACTTCTGTCACAATTTTATCTTAGAGGTGATTAAAAATATATTTAGGGTAAAATTATAGGGATTTTTAATGTACATTATGGATCTTAGAGTTCCTCCATATGACATACAATTTTGGTTTTATGCATGCCTAAAGTTAGGCTAAAAATCAACATATTTCTTGTATTTGGAAGGGCATTCTTGAGCCTAGAATGGGTGGTGGGTTTTTCAACCCGGCTAGATGGGAGGCCAAGAACCTAGTCCTAGATGTTATCCACCCCTAAAAACATGTTGGTAGTTCCATTTTTTAAATAACAAGCATCATAAATTGAGTTCTCAGACTTTAGCTTCAACTTTGACAACATTTATTATCAGTGTTTTTGTGCTCTAAAATAGTAGTAAAAATGCACTTATGGGTGGAATTAGATGTCATGGTCATTGAAGTACATGTAATTTTACTATATAGACATGATCAAAGTGGTGTATTTTTACTTGTCAATCTCAGAGGTAAAATTTTTAATTGGAGGTCAACAAGTTATCTCTTCACTACCAAAAAGTTGTATTTTAATACCAATTACTGAAACTTTTACCATGGATTTCTATTAGAGGTGATTAAAACTATATTTATCATGAAATTATAAGGATTTATCATGAACACTATGGATCTTATAGTTCTTCCATATGACTTACAATTTTTTTTTATGTATGCCTGAAGTTAGGCTAAAAATTAACATCTTTCTTATATTGGGAAGGGTGTTCTTGAGCTTGGAAAGGGTGGTGGGTTTGTTGACCAAGCCAGATGGGAGGCCAATAACATGGTATTGGACATTATCCACCCATTTAGACAATTTTTAATGCCATTTTTTATCCAATAAACATCAAAAATTGAGTTATCGAATCGTAGCTTTAACTTTGATAACATTTGTTGTCAGTGTTTTCGTGTTTTGGAATAGTAGTGAAAATGCACTTGTGGGTGGAATTAGATGTCAAAGTTGATGGAGCATGTGTAAATTTCTTATATAGACATGCTCAAATTGGTGGATTTACACCTGCCATTACTGGAGGTAAAATTGCTAGTTGGAGGTCAACAAGTTGTCTTTTTACTGCCAAAAAGTTGCATTTTAGGACTCGTTACTGCAACTTCTGCCATGAATTGATATTAAAAGTGATTCAGATTAGATTCAAGGTGAAATTAGAGAGATTTTCCATACACATGAGGGATCTTATGATTCCTCCATATGACTTACAATTTTGGTTTTATACATGCCTGAAGTTAGGCTAAAAATTATCGTCTTTCTTGTATTGGTAAGGGCATTCTTGAGCCTAGAATGGGTAGTGGGTTTGTTGATCGATCTAGATGAGAGGCCAAAAACCTAGTCCTAGACATTATCCTCCTAGTTAGATGTGTTGAAATGCCAATTTTCTTGTTGGGGGCCATTACGAAACCAAGATGAGCCTTGTATGTGAAATGGGATGTTGGAGTGAGTTGGATAACTTAAAATGGGAATAATGGTGTTTCATTGAGGTTCCATGAGCATTCAGGATCAGTGTGGTCTTAGATCATTTGAGAAATGTTCCTTAACACCTAATGCTTTAGTCATAGTCAAAATTTTCCACCTACAGTCCATCCTTCAGGTTAGTGTGCATAGATATGACATTTGGGTTTCTACAAAGTCAAGCATGCTAGGAGAGGTTTCCAAAGAACACCTGCAGTAATACCCTCAAAACATGCACATATAGCTAAGGAAACACAATCATGAATTTAAGATTGTCAATGGTGAAGTTTCAAGGCCAAAACAAATTATGAAAACATGTACCTACAACCATCATAGGGATTGAATATGAAGATGTAGTATAGGCCTTTGTATGGAAGTTGACTTTGTCAGGTCCAAATGCCTTGCTAAGTGGTCAGAACATGTTAGAGGAAGGTTTAAGGGTGGTAAATGGGTGTGAATTAGACTAAATACTCCCTTTTCTCATAACATAAATCTCTAGGTATTATTGACATGCAGTCATATGAGGTTTCTTGAGAAGGTACAAGGTGACATGGAAGATTTTGAGATAGAAAATGAAGGGTGGAATCATGTAAGGAGAGGTTACATGATATTTTAAATTAAAAATCATCATGCTAAGACAAAAATCAAGTTAAAATAGGATGATGACTTATTTGTGAAATTTGACCAAGCAAACATGTGTCATTAGCTTTTGCCAAAATGGGCCTACATACCAAAATATGTCGGATCTAATCATGAAATCTAGTGGAAAGGATAATTATGAAATAATATACCCATTAAAAATATTTTTGAGTATTTTTGAAAATGGGAACTATTCATTTTTTTAGTATAGTCAACATTGGATCCTGCCTTGGAGAAATTGGTCAATTTGGAGCATCTAAAGGTTGAGTCAAAGCACAAAATTTGGTGATAATGGTATAAATAACCTAAAAAAACATTCCATTCCATAATAAATGTCATATAAATAGTGTAAGTTCCCACTATTTTGACACAATCCCCTTGCAGTTAAGAAGGTAGCCATTGGAGATTTCTGAAAGTTTTATTAGTTTTGAATGTCAAGAAGCAATTTAAGCCTTGTATAGGTCTTAAAACCATATAATATGATTTTTTTAAACATATATTTTCATATATAAGTTATTAAATTTAGGTATTTCATGCAAAATTTTGAATAAATACAAGTTTTGACATGAAGGAAGCATGTAGGTAGCTCAAGGTAAATTGTGGTAAAAAGGGTCTATAGGTCAAAGGACATATCCAAATGACTTAAAAATTGGTAATAATGGTATTAATTACCTAATATACCAATAAATATTACCTGTTAATATAATATGACAAGACTAATTTCTTTTTGTTTTGTCACAGCCCCTCCATGTCTCATAATGGTCACTATTCATGTAGGCATACTTTTTAGAATTTTAAGGTGTGTTTGAGGGTTCCATGTTTATTTAAGTATTTTAAGATGTTTTAAAACTTATTAAACACATTTAAATGGTATTAAAACTCCAAACTTCATGCAATCCCCATAGACAGGCTCAAATCTCCATAGGTAGTCTCAAAGGCATAAAGGCAAAGTTGGTTTTTTTATCATTAGAAAGGTGTTATGAGATTTTTTAGATGTAATTAGGATGTTTTAAAGAAAATAATATCAGTGTAAGGTAAAATTGGTCCTTTGGAGAGTATGTACAAGGCATGGGAAACCCTAGACTAGGGTTTGGGCTTTTTTGAGAGATTTAGCCATGGGGATTTAATTAAACTTTGTAATATTGCTCCCCTATACATTTAGAAGATTAATCAAAAGGTTTTAACATGGTATTATATGGTTTTGTATGTATTCTATGAATGAGGGTTTGGAATAGGGCTAATTAGGCCTAAATGAGGGTAGGCTAATGAAGGAAGTGATAGTTAGAGGTGGAGTTGGGCTATGAAATTTGACATAGACATGGAAAAGGAAAGAGTGTAAATATAAATACCCTTATAATATATTTATCAATAATAAATTTTTTTTATAAGGAAAAATATAGTCAAAAGGCTACAAGCCTTGAGAGAGCATTGTGTCCATAAGGTGTGGGATGAGATTCAAAGATTATTTGAGTACTTGAAACGGGTTATACCAGGTATGTTATGATCATATAAGACCATATATGACAAAAGTTTGAGCTCTTAAAACATATATGACAAAAGGTTAGTCCCAATGTTAGTATAAACAATGTGGTGAACGTTACCCCTAGAAAATAGGTAACAACTTAACAAACATATAAGATGAGGGAATAGAAGAAAATGAAAGGGGTGGCTGAGTTGTCTCCATATGCACTAGGCAAGTAGAAGTTGCCTACATAGTTCTATGGATGATATATCCAACAAAAATTTAGGCTAAATGTAGTTCTCTTAGGAAATGGGATAAAAGAAATTGATGAAAAACAAACATGATGGATGTGATAAAACAATAGGAATGATCTTGTAAAATGATAAGTGCATGGGATAAAAGGCCAAAAAAGATGGGGAAACTAAGTGATAAGTGATTTCTTGTGACTTAGGAAGGGTTCCCAGAATCCTTAAGGCAAAGAAGTGGTCAATGTTTTTAGCTTTTGGTAAACGGTTCTAAAAAAAATTAGAATTTTTTAGGTGTTTCAACTCGATTGAGAATGATGAGAAACTAAATAATCCAAGATCTCAAAATGGTGAGAGCATAGAAAACTTGAATGGATGCTCATAAAATAGTGAGAATGTAATGGAAAAGTGGGACTAAGCTGACCTCAACAAGTATTGAGCATAACCCACATAGTCCCAAAATGGCCCTAGGTCACAGTAGTTATACCTTACAGCAGAGGAATCTAACTAGCATAGGAACCATTCAAACAAAATAGGCATAGTTGGTATATTGGCACAATATAGCATAGGAATGTCAAGTTGATATGTCAAGGAACAATAAATAAATGTTGCCCCTAGTTTGCCCATAGGCAGTTATAACTATGATACAACTGATCATATCAATGATATTAATTTGCCCATAGTTGGTTATAATTAACAGCAAGACTAGTGAAACACTGATTTGCCCCTATAGTTAGATATAATCAGGCTCACATAAATAAACATGATAAGAAGGGAATAAGAAACGAAGGATGCAATAGCCAAAAATTCTATTATACTACTCTAAAATAATGCTTCTATTTGAAATTTTTGAAATAACTACTGAAATGGATTTGATTCTTCATACTAAAAACATGAAACCAATGGATGAACCAAGGTTAAATAGGATGGGATAGGATGGATCAAAACATGTTAAAGTGATAGAACAAATAAGTGATACATTAGTAGGAAGGTATGATACAAAGAATAAAATTGATAATATGGTATAAATTGAAATGGTCCTCATAGACAATACATCATATGACTCAATCATAGTACTAATTTAGGTGTATAAAGTTCATAGGATCATCAAGTTCATCCCCATATTGTGTGGCAAGTTGGTATGCTCTTGTACCATAGTCTACAACAATCATGAAAGGACTAACCCATTTGGGTTTGAACTTGCCTTTATGCTTATTTTCTACTTTGGTATTATTTTGGTTTTATTTGAGGAAAAGATCACCAAGTTTGAATTATCTATGTTTCATGCACTGATTTTAGTGGCCACATAGTTGATTTTGATATGATTGAAGGTTGTAACTATGTCTATGCATTTCTCATTAAGTAACTCTAGCTCTTGCAAGTGAGCTACTCGATAGTCTTCATCATCTAGGACATAATTCAAAGAGATGCATAATGAAGGTAACTCGACCTCAATAGAAAGAATGGATGCAATACCATAAATAAGTGAGTATAGAGTGGTTCATGTTGGGTTGTGGTGATTAATATGATATTCCTAGAGAGTGTGAAATATTTGAAGGTGTCAATCATGATCAACATCATTAACAATCTTTTTAAGGATGTTGACAATGGTTTTGTCTTATGCTTCAACCTGACTATTACCTTAGGGGTAATATGCTATTAAAAATTGTTGTGTGATATTGTATTGGAAACATAGCTTTTTGACATCCTTTTTATTGAAATATCCTCCATTATCAGATATAATGTCAGAAGGGATACCATAGAAATAGATGAGATGGTTGAAGATGAATTTGAAAATTTGCTTTCCAGTCACGTGAGGGGTGTAGCTTTAACCCACTTAGTAAAATATTTTGTGGTGGTCAAAATATGTTTATGGTCATCTAATGAGGTGGGTTTTATCTTCCCAATGAGATCAAGGCCCCATGTAGCAAATGGCGATGGTGTCAATGTTAGTTTTAAATTCTTGGCTAGGGAATGTATCAAATTAACATGCCATTGACATTTATCACATCTCTTGACATACGCATCTATAGTTGCTTCCATCATTGGCCAATAACAACTAGTATGCAAGAGATTTTTAGACAAGATGGCCTCACTGGTATGGGATCCACATACCCCTTCCTAAAATTCTTGTAATGCTAGTATAGATTCTGCTGAAGGTAAACAATGAAGTAAAGTTCCATCAAAACTGTGGTGGTAAAGGGTTGGTCTAAGTAAGGTATAATATTGGGAATTATGGATGAAGGATTTAGTTTCTTTATGGGGTAAGTTCGGTGGTAATACATGGTCATGTAAATACGCATATAGGTTAGAATACCAAATAGAGCTAGGACCAATAATATCACAGATCATTGCGAAGTTGATGGTTCATGGGCTGGTGCTAACAGATTCTCAATGAGAAATTGGTCGTATTTTTACCATGTTTGTATGTTGAATGAGTGACCCAATAGTAGCCAATTCATCTATTGTTTTGGTATTGGATCTTGGTATATACTCAAACTAGATGTCAATAATTTATTGCTTGAGAGTATTGACCGTGGCCTTATATAAAACTAGCTTATCATCTTTGGTCTGAAAGTGGTATGTAACTTGATTGATGATTAATTCTGAATCACCATAAAATTGTAGATGATATATTTTCCATTGTACTTCTTGTTAAATCCATGCAACAAGTGATCCATATGTAGCCATGTTATTGGTACAAGGAAATATAATTCTAAATGATTTATGGATTAGATCCCCCTATGGAGTCTTAAACAAAAGGCCTACCCCTTATCTATGTGTTATAAATGATCCATAAAAATAAAGCTTCTAGTGTTGCTCCTCAAGAGGTGTGTCAATGATGGTCATGATGGATTCACTAGTATAATGGAATGTGAGTGGCTCTGTGTCTACAAGGGGTGCTTCAACAAGTTGATCTACAATAACCTACCCCTTGATGGCTTTCTAGTTTACATACTCTATCTCAAAGTCACTAAGAAGCAAGATCCATTTGACCATGCAACTTATAGTGCTATTTTGGATAGTATATACCTAAGTAGATCTACTTTTGAAATGACCATGGTTTTATTGTTCAACATGTAATGTCACAGTTTATAAGATGCAAAGACCATGGCTAAACAGGGTTTTTTAATGGGCATATAACTATGTTCATACGTGACTAATGTATGGCTTAGATAGTATACGACATGCTCTTTTCCATTATCATCATGTTGAGCTAGAAGTGCCCCCCAAGGCTTTATCTATTGCTAATAAGTATAAAAGCAATGGTTTCCCTAGCATAAGAGGTAATAGAACTAGTGGATTTGTAAGATAGTCCTTTAGCTATTGAAAAGCATTCTGACAATTTTCATCCAAAACAAATGTTACACCCTTCTTCAGTATGTGTGTAAAAAGATGACACTTATCAACTAATTGAGATATGAAATATCGAATAGACTAGATCTTGCCCTACAAACTATTGAGCTACTTCAAATTGGTCGGTGGTGGAATGTTTGTTATGGTTCATACTTTGGCTGGATCGACTTCTATGCCCCTGTGAGACATAATGAAGCCAAGAAATTTGTTGAAAGTAACTCCAAAAACACATTTCTTGGGGTTGAGTCTAACTTTGTATTCATGTAGTCACTCAAATATCCTCCTCAATGTTGTTGGATGATTGGCCCTAGTCTTTGATTTGCCTATTATGTTGTCAATGTAATCTTTGATAATGTCATGCATGATATCATGAAATATGACTATCATGGCTCTTTTATAGGTGGCCCCTATGTTTTTAAGACCAAATGGCATAACCTGATAACAAAATGTTCCCCACATAGTGGTGAATATTGTTTTGTGTTGATCTTCTAGTGATATTCGAATTTGATTATAGCTTGAGAATCCATCCATCAGTAAAAGCATCTCATAACCCATTGTGGAATCAACAATCATATCAATGTTGGGCAATGAAAAGTCATCCTTGGGGCAAGCTTTGTTTATGTCCTTAAAATTAGTACAAATTTTGATTTCATTTGTATTTTTGGTGACTAGAACTACATTATAAATCAATTTAGAGTAGTCGATTGGCCTAATACATCTCACTTCCAAGATATTTTATAGCTCTTTCTTGACTAATACAAAAATGCAAGGATGCAGCTTGTGTAGCTTTTATTTCATTAGTTTGTCATTAGGATGTACCACGATGTGGTGAACAACTAAAGTAGGGTCTAAAACAGGCATGTCATAATATTCCCATGCAAATATATCAATAAATTATTGTAATAGGGCTGTACGGACTTCATGCTCCTCCTTAGTGAGGGATGCACCTAATTTGATCCATTTTGGGTCATATAGAGACCCTATGTTTACCTATGTTGCGTCTTCTATTAGAAGGGTTGAACCATCTTCAAGAATAGTGGGCAAAGATTGAAACTATTTGGCTATGTTAGAGTCCTTTGTTAGGATTGGTTCTTCAGTTTCTCTGAAACATGATGAATCAAAATATCCTAATGGGAGGGATGGCCATGTAACAAATGTTGTTAGAAACTCCTAGATGATGTGATCAAATGCATGCTATTCTTTAAGACTAAATTCAAACTCATAGACAATTTTATTGACATTCGTATCCTAGATGATTTGATTAAAATCCTATTATTCTTCAAGGCTAAACTCAAACCCATAGACAAGTTCATCGTTAGTGGTCTCCTAGTCTATACTTGAAGAAGGTTGAACAACCCCATCTAGTGTTGCCTAAAATAGGTTTTCACCACTAGACCGACCTTTATCTTTACTATTTCCCTAGTTCAAAAGTGCCTCAAAGAGGTTTCACTTTGGGATCTCAATTTTTTGTTTATTTGCTTTTGGCTAAGGGTGTTCACCTGCTCTCCAAAATAGGCTTCAAGATCCAATTTGATTAAGAACCTTGATTTATAGTCCCCCAGCAAAACATTATCCTTAAAGCCTAAAAAGTCATAGAAGGCCTTGTCATTCTAAAATTCATCAACTGACACATTAGATTCTTGTTGGTCTTAGTCTCTCAGTTGGGGATAATATAATGGTAATGGATTATGTTGAATGACTGGTCAAAGGGTATAAATGGTGTAATGGTCAAATAGGTTAGTTTGGGCTAAGTCATCAAATTGGTTATGATTAGACTCTACTTCACTATCAACATCATCATCACTAGTCATTGGTGATGGAACTTGAATAATATATGTGGGGTCACTCCCTGGTAGTTTATATCCAAGTCCATAGGTTCTTTTGTACTTAGTCATAGAAAATATCTCATGTGTTCCTCATTGATCTGGCCAAAGACCTCCTCTTTCATAGTCTTGATTCTCCATGATATGATTAGTGATAGGATACTTTGCATTCTTGTAACAATCATCCAATTTGTCATTGTATAACCATGATTCATCACCTTTGAGAGGGTCCTTTTCTTTTCTAGAGGTTATTATTGAAAGTGACAGGTGTTGGATTGTGCATATGGCCTTTTCCCCTTTCTTTGCCATTGCATGAGTGGTTTGGATTTTGATCTTCCAAAGGACTTGGGGTTCTGTGGAAGTTTTGCAATGTGAAATGTGTCATGGGTCAAGTATTCTCCTGGTTCATTAGTTGAGATAGTATAGTGATTGGATATTTTATGAGGTAGAATGTGGGAAAGTGAATCAAGGGTTTCAAGGTCAATGTTTTCCTTTGGTAAATTGAGAAGTATTACTTTCCCCTTGTCTTTCTTAGTAGCTAGATGCATGCCAGAATGGTAGTTATAGCCTTTAAACTTGGCCTCTAGATGTTTGCAATGCTAGTATGGATGAAAATCTCTTGGAATAGTCACCTCCATCCCTAAATGGGAGAACTTGATACACTAGTGCAACATAGATGGGACTGCAAGAATCTTGTGTAATGAAGGTCTACCCAAAAGCATATTGTATGACAAATCGAGATCTAACACATGGCAAAGTGTATCATGGGTCAAAGGCCCAATTATAACTAGAAAGCTAATGGTACCTTGTGATTCTCATTCTTCATTGTTGTAGGCTTTGATGGTGATTATTTCTATTTGGAGATCTGTTGAGATGTACCAAAGAATCTTGATAAGTTTTAGAGACAGTATATTCAAACCCGATCCATTGTTTATGAGGAAACATTTCACTTTGTGCCTCTTTATGTAAACTTTGATGTATAATGGATTATTATGCATTGGTCCAAGGGATGACATATAAATTTGGTTTAAGGTTACTTTTTGGGCTAGAGCTAGGTGTCCAACCAAAGCTTGAAATTTGTTAGTGGATATGCCATTTGGAAGTATGGATTAACCAAGGAACTTTGTCAAGATGTTTTTGTGGATGGTTGACATACACAACAAATCTAATATGGATATTTGTGTTGACATATTTTTCAATTATTCCATAATGTCAAACTCTTTTCTTCGAAAGTGGTAAATAGCTTATTTCAAGTCAGAATGACTAGTTGGATGATGGGTGAAGTGGTAGATGGTTGTGGACCTAGTATGGTAATTTTTGATCATCGAGTTATGATTGCATAATTAGGATAGGGTAAAGGACCATTTTTTATAATAAATTATGGTAGAGGGGGACTAGGTAGGATAAGTCTCAATTATCGATACACATTTGCATGGTCATGGGCTAATGATGATTTATCAATATAAAGTCCTAACATAGAAATCTTTGCTTGTTGGTTCACCTGTGTGCAGTCCCAAGTCAAGGAAGGATTACCAAAATGGTTTGGTTGATTTGGTATGACTAGCAACGGTCTTATATGATTGATATTTGGTCTTAGATTAATTGAAATGGTTATAATGTGACCTCTTGTAATATGACCTATAACTAAGTTGTCATGTGCAATTGCATGGTAGGTCTATTAGTTGTTCGCATCATTCTGACCTTAGTTTTGTCCATTATTTTGATGTTATTGGTTCTACTATTGGTTATGTTGAGTCTATTAGTTTGTCATTGGTCATTGATATTATTTTTGTTGATGTTATATTGGCCATTATTATTGATTGTTATGTTAGGGAAAAGGATTATGATAAATGTCAAGTCTCTGATTGGAGGTGGAAGTTCCATGATCCAATGTGATCTCTCCATTTTCCAACATATTATGAATTACATGTCTAATTTTAAAATAGACTTGAAAATTATGGATATTGACCCTATGAAAATACATAATTATTATAACTTGTACCTATCTGGCATGTCAGCACCCTCATAAAATTATTCTTTTGGAATAGGCCATCTAATCAAGCTAGATGTTGTAAGCTTATGAAAGACTAATTCTATAGGCTCTCTAAGGTCATTAAAATCATGATGAGTAGGTATGTTTCTCCTTAGAGGAGGATTGTTTTTAAAATGCATAGGCATTTGTTTTGTTTATTGTATTTATTATATTGGTCTAAGTTGTGCTTGTTACGTGTGATGCATGTGTTATAGCTGCTAAAAATGTTGTTAGTTAGGAGTAAGTTAGAAAGGTGACATAGGATAAGTAGAAGTTGATTTCACCATTTGGAAATGTTGTGAAGCTATTAGTCCATTTCTTACAACATTCTTGTTGTGATTAAAATACTTGGGTCTGTCATTGTTATTATCTTGTGCTGGTTGTGATGTTTGCATTTGGACTAGAAGTTGATTTTGGCCACTATTCTAGTTTTGGTTATGGCCATTGTTCTAATTTGATAAGGTTAGTTTAATTATCCCTTTGTTAATAAGGGCTCATTTGATCACTAAACCTTTGTCAATGATTTATTTGAATGTATGTGCACACTACAACTCCAAATAATAAGATATCTCATTGTGTAGGTTTTTGGTAAACATAACGACTAGTTGCTTATTTTGGTAGACTGTGGGTAAATCAGATTGTAAGGGCTCTCCATCGCTATAGATAGCCTACAAAACTTTCTCCTAGTTTTTTTTTCTTGTGTCAAGTCTACTAATGACATCTCGTGCTCGAGTAAGACAAGTGCTGCACAAAATTGTCCAAAAGATCATCAAAATTAGAAACTGAATTATCTAGTAATTTTAAGAACTATTTCAAGGCTTTTCTAGCTAGAGTTCTTAGAAATAACAACAATAGATATATGTCACTATAATCCATTGGTTGGCATGCAACAAAGAATTCTGTCAGATGGGCTTTGGGGTCACCTTTCCCCTTGTATTTGTCAAACTTTGGTGGCTCATACCTTGGAGGAAATGGTATCTATAAGTACTCCATGTTGAAAGGGTAAGAACAAACATCATCCAACTTGAACCTCTTGGTCTATTTCCCTACTTGCATGAGTTCAATTACATCATTTATTTATTACAGCTCTTGTTTGAGGAAACTTGTGGGAATATTGGCTTAAGATGATGGCTAAGCTATCACAAGTGGATTACTTCGATTGAGGTATGATGGAGGTATTTTTTGGGGAATATTGTATTGGTTAGGAAATGAACCAAGAATATGCATACATGGATTAGGGTATAATTATTGAAATTACACTTGTGGTTGTATGATATTCTAGTTGGGATTGGGTATATAGGCTTGATGTTGGGAATATTGAGGTTGTGATGGTGGTATATGATTGTATTGTGCCTATTGAGGTTGAATAGGGACATGCACTAACTAGTCATACCTTACTAATTGAGAGGGACTTGTGAATCAAGACCTTGTCTTTGAACTTATGGCATGTTTTGCATGAAAGGCATTTGTTGCCTAGTGGGTACTTGAGGAACATTAGAACCTCCTGGTTACACAAATCCCTATTGGGAAGTAAATGCATGTTGGAGATTCGACATCTATCACTGACCAATATTTACATGTTGTTGGTTAGACATCATTTGTTTTTAGATCGGGATGTTAGTTTCCCATGAAAGAGGTATGTTCGTTACTACTTGGCGAGGTGGAACATTAGTCACCCCTATTGAGGTTCCAATATGTCTTGCCTCTTATATGTGGGTACACTATATTGTGCCTTCTATTATCAAATATTACTCGTCACCTATTGGGGTGGAGTAAGATTCATCACATTCTATTGTGGAATGGCATTGCTAATTAGATGACTACTTAATCCTTGTTGTTGGGTGCTAGAAGCAGTAGTTAGTTGAGGATTAGAAGTAGTTGGTGGAGCTTGAGATGTAGAAACTCCTACTCCCTAAGTTTGTGAACCAATAATGGTGTTAGTTAAAGGCAAATTTTGTTTTTGGCTATGTGTTTATGTGTTAACACCACTTTGGTTTGAATTGGATGTTACTGGCATATTTTCCACTATGTTTTGCTCATTGTTTCGTGTAAAATCAGAATACACTTCCTTGATAGTTGGGGTATTGAATATGTTTTTGACTAAAGTTTTTTGCATAAATGGGTATAAACCTTAATTTTATTGACTAGGTAATTCCATTAAAACTCTTGTTGAAGGAGCTAAATCAATAAGAGGTTTATTCAATATGGTCATCTAATTAAATTTATGCACTAGGTCTTGATATGTATGGTATGTTATCTGCATTTGAATGAAATGGTCCTCTATAATTCCTCTTTACATGAAAATCATACGAGGATATTAATATGGTATAGGTACTATGACATTATGATTGTTAGAAGAGGCCTAATCATTGTTCTGATAAGACATGTTATAAGGCCCTCTTGATATATTTTGCAAATTGTCATGCCCTACCTCATAATTTTATGGCATTAATCCATAATAAGGTTGTTGTTAAAGGACATTTTATACAATGATAGGAACACTAGCCAAACATTGGGCTTTCTATTCATGATCTTGCTCTATTTATGGAGGCATGCTAACCAAATAATTATCCAAAGGATCTTGACTTTGTTCCCCTATTTGAGTGTTGTATGGTGGATAGAAATTTATCTCCCAAATAATGACATCTCCATAAGGGTCTTGAACAAAGTCTTCTTGCATACTAACATTTCCATATCCTAGATTATACACAGTTTCACTATGTGTAATGGAAAATATTTCACAACAAGTTGGATTAGAGTTCTGCAAACTCTGAAAAGCTATGTATGAAAAGATAAAGGGTTCAAACATGATCTAGCTTGGTCAAGGGTGTAATTGTATCTCCAAAACTTTTGATGCAAAGATTTGGTAAAAATAGTAAAACATCAAAATGTCTAACATTAAATGTTTTACACAAACAAGGTCAAGTAAAATGACATAAAAACAAGTGACAAACTCTAATGCTCAAATGTGTTCCAAATAGGTTTAAACTAGGAAAGGGAAATTTTACCAGGTCTTTTGTCCAAACAAATTCAAAAACTAGGCTCAAAAAAGTTGTGCTAGGACTTTTGGTCAAATGTGACATCAAAATCTAGGCTTGAAAAAAAGGATGATGATTAATCTAACAAACTTGGAACAGTTTGGCAAGGACTAGGCACATGATTCTAAACATAAACGTGATCTGATTAGTATAAAATACTAAACAAAAGGCAATTTAAATATGGACTGATTTTATCAAATAAAGGCACAAACTATAAAGTTTCCAAATTTGAGTAATGGATTAACCTAAGTTACACAACCCAAAAGAGAAAGATTTGTGTATTAACCCCTACGTGTCAAGGCCTAAAATGAAATCAATCAATATTTGGATCTGAACTTGTAAAACTTAATCAAAGACTCAACTAAGGTAAACTAAGATTTGGTGACAACAAGCTAGGTAAATTTGAATAGCATGACTATACTAAACAAATATCCAACAAGGCTCAAGTGATTGGTTTCAATAATGATAATTAAGACACAAGATAAGACAAGTCTTTTGAAACAATTTGGGCAATGTAACAATGTTATCACTCCCAAAAGATATGATAATGTTTATTTTTCAAGGACTTATAAATCACAAGACTTGGAAGGATTTAGGTAGCATAATGGTACCCATCGCAATCACATTCCATACTCAATGTTTTTGACATGAAAGTTTTCTAAGTTAAATCAAGGTGTCAAACAGATAGCATAATGCTTCCTCAAATAATGGAGTAATGTTGGACACAAGACTCATTCATGACATGGTTTAAATAACACAAGTTTTAGTACTAACACATCAAAAAATACAACAATAAATGACACAAATACAACTAAGTATATCATCCTAAATCATATCAAGGTGTGGTAAAGTGGGGTTGATTAAAACCTACAAGTTTTTGACCATCTAGATTGATCCCATATGTACACACTTTCACCTATGCACACAAGAGAAGCAACACATCAATTGAGTCTATGCCAATCAACTTATTGTGAAAAGGTCTTGTCCTTTTCAAAACCACTACATTTGTGACTTTCTCAGTGTAGTGTGATGTCCAGATTAATCATATGTCCCATGCTTAGATTGCCACCAACAGAGATAGTTTAAATGTTCAAACCACCATCCCAACGGGGTGATCCCAATTTATATACCCCCCATGGAGAGGGGTTGAAACACTACCAGGATATGAAGCCCCAGGTCAATACTTCCCTAAATAATTCATGAGAGGAAACGACATGCCCTTCACAAGCCAAAATGCATGAAAATAAAAGATGAGTAGAAAGACTTTAGGGTTACTTGTAGATCACCTAATACTGTGTGATCTTGGGGAGAGCCTAGGAAAATTTATTTATACTTCTTTGACTAGGTAATAAATGCAATGGAAAGGCAATTTTAATCATATGATTTTTGTATATGGGATGGGGGGAGAACATACACGCACTATCTTTTTTTCAAAACAAACAATCAACAAATAAGCATGGAATAAAATGAACATGCTCAAAAACATGAAAAATATATTATGTTAAGTTCATTTTAAGACACCAAAATGAAATATGTTGTGACGTTTGGCCCCTTAGCTTAAGTGCAAAAATGGAAAGAGTTACACAAAACCAAGTTAAGCAAAAACACCTATGTTTGTTTTAAGCCCAAAATCGAAGTGTTCAAGATTTGTCTAAAGTTTGTTTTAAATCACCAATTGGAAATGTTCAAGACTTAGGATTTTTTTAAGCATTAAAAATGAAATGTTTCTAAGACTTAACCAATCCTATATTCTTTTTAAGCACCAATATCCAAATGTACGAGATTTTTCATGTTCATTTTAATTCCCAAATTGAAATGTGTAAGATTTTACTAATTCCTTTTAAAACCCAAAATTAAATATTTGGTTAGTCAAAACAAGCAAATTTGGTGTTTAGCTTGATCCTTCAACCTACAATTGTTAGATAATAAACCCCTGCTTTGAAGCATTTTCTTGATTGGGAAAATGATGTTTAAATTTTAGCTCTCAAGTTTGTATTTTATTTCACACAATGACCATTGGCACTCACAGATGATCATCACCAATTTCAAAGAAACTATGATGGTAGATTAGTAAGTAACCACCATTGGCCGAGTAGAATCATCGATGGTCGATAAAGACCATCAATGATAACTTGTGAACCTGAAGGCAAAACTACAAAGGATGAAACACATTAAGTTAGGCTTGGTTAGTTTAAATATCAAGAAAACCTACAAGATAAACTTAAGTCTAGTGATCTAAAATCTTTTAAAATTAAGAAAACTCAATATAAAATGATACAGAGAATTAAAATGCAAGATTTAAATAGATTTTTCCCCTATAATCCAACCATCAATGGTGTCACAGAATCGGTGGTGATTGGGTAGAACCATGGGTGTTTTAGCCAAACCATCTGTGGTTACTCCTGATCATCGTTAGTCTCTGTGTAGATCCAAGAAATAAAAAGAAAACCAAATACAACCAAAAAAAGGTTAGAAATGCAATTTTAACAAGATTCAAGCATCCATTTCTCTTTTTAAGACCTACATATTGATCTCCTTGCTATGTGGAATGCTCATGGTCCCACTGGGCATACTATTTATGATCAAGGAATTTGACTCAAGAGATGAGGTTAGTATAGTGTTAGTTCTAAAAATAATGAAATAAACACTCTAGGAAGCTAACATCTCTAAGCCTAGATCATAGGGGGAGCTTAGTGAGCAAACCAATTGAAAACATAGCTAAAATGCCAAGAAATAAAAAATTTCCTTACCTTCCTTGATTGATCCAAATGATATGTTCATTGGCTTGCTCAAATTATGCTCAAGAAGCTTTCATCAATGGGGTTTGGCTATCTCCATTGCCTCTTGGCACCATGCTTGGCTTGGATTTGGCTTTGATGTTTGCTCGAAGTGGATTGGCTTGGTTCAATTTTGGCATTATAACACTTTGCATTTATTTGATGAATTAAATCTTGTATTATAACTCTATTATGCTCCAAGCTCCCTAAATGAAGAGCTTTAAGCTTACTTTTATAGGATTTTAAATGACCTGGAATGGGCTAAATATTAACCTTGGTTGGCTTAGTTAACTCTACTAGGGTTAAAAGGTGTCAAATGGTCATGATTAACATGCAATAAGCATGGGTGGGATATTTTCCAAAAATGACAACTCACAAAAGCTAATGATGAAAACCTAGGATATTCACTGATTTTTTAAGTTCCCCTTTTGATAATTGCTTAATTGTTCATGGATGAATTCAATTAGGATTTGAATGTTAATTAATATCTTTTAGGATTTTATAATGTTTGAGATTTTGATTTAATTCAATGTGTGCATTTGAATTATTTAATTGATTTTTAGGCCAATTGAACATGTTATGAAGCCAAATTTGAGAGTTTTAGAGATTCTTAGGCTAGATTTGCAGAGGTTGGTAAGAATTATTCTAAAATCAAGTCTAGATCCATTGGTGGCCAATTTTAGATGTGTACAATAAGGAGCTACGAACTGTTCATCTTGCTAAAGATTAAAAAGCTTTTGGTGAGTTGTAGAAGCCTCATCAACATTATCTAATAGTACTTTCCATATATTTGATGTCATTGACAAAACACAATTGGCATAAAAAATATGCTGAGACAAATCTTAGTTAAGGCCTTTTGTTGGTAAAGAATGGTTTTGTAAAGTAAATTAGTGTAAATTGATAGTCATATTTCACTTGAAATTAATGATCATTGGTAACATTTCATCTTTTGTGTACACAACAATAAGCGAACATAATTATATATTTCTAGTGTAAGTGATGGTATAGGTGAGATTGTGTGTTCATTCATATGATGTGGTAATGTTCTGTGCGATGAGGACATGTTTTGTTTCCCATAAAACTTGAGAAATGGTGAAATGGTGGGGAAGGAATAGGTAGTACAAAACATGCAAGTTGTGAAACATTTCAAAGTGAGCTAGGTGGTGAAGGTGAGGGGTAATGATAGGGTATTTCATGTGATATCAAACACCATAGAGCTAATATCATACACTAGACTTAGATTTAGGGTAGATAACTAGATTTATATGACTTGCATGCATTGTAAATGGGTATGCAGCTTGCAAGGTGGTAACATATTTCATTGGTCATTTTTTATTTCTAAGGGTCGATGAGGATGCCATGAGTATTGATATGATTGTAATAGCGCTCCACCTATGATGTGTGGCTCAAGTCCATATTACAATGTTGTTTATGTGTACATAAGATATTAAGGTACTAGAGATTATCTTGTAACTTATGTTTGTCCATGCTCAAACATATTATCATCTAGAGAAAATAAATTAGGCTTAACAACATATGAAAACACCAAACTTGGACCCTTAGAAGAAAACACAAGGTAATAAAAAAACATGCAAGTGGTGAAATATTTCAACGTGCACTGGGCGATGTCAATGAGTGACAATGATAGGGGATATGAAATTCCAGTGGGGGCATATTGTATACCAAACCCATATTCAAGGTAGTAGCTGAAATTATATTTACATACATCACCCATTGTAAAGGAATCTGTATCTTACAAGGTGGAAACATTTTTGATTTATTGTTTTCTATTTTTAAGGATGGATGAAGATGTTACGAGAGCTAATTTGGGACTCCACCCCTGATGTGTGACCCGAATCAATGATGTAATATCGTTAATGTGGGAATAAGGGATTGAGGTCCCAAAATCTATTTTGTTACTTCCATTCATCCTGTTACTACCATATTTACACCTATAAAGTATAAAAAATAAAGTAAAATATTATGAAAATAAAAATTTGTTATGCTTTAAATGTTTTTGATTTTTAATAGTATGTTAATAATAATATATTATAAATATAATATAATAAACAATAATAATATACTACTTTATAATATAATATAATATTATTATTAAATATTTTAAATTGTTATTATATATATATTAATAATTATATATATTATTATACATATTTTTCTATTATTATTATTATTATATAATTAAATTACAATATATAATGATGTAATATCTGTAAAATATTATAATAATAATATATTATATTATGATAACATATATATGAACTATAATATTATATATTAATGTTACATTGTAGTATTAACATAAATATAGCATACAAAATGTAATATTTTATTTTGGTAAAGTTTGGTTTTGTAAAGTTAAAGAGTGTAAATCGGTTGTCATACCTCACTTGAAACCCATGACCTTGACCTCATCCCATTTTTTGTGCACACAACAGTAAAAAATAATAATTATATATTTTTAGTGGAGGTGATGGTATAGAATGAGATTGTATATTCCTTTATACAATATCACAATGAGCTATGCAGGGAGGAGACATTCATAAAGAGCTTGAGCAATGACAAAGTGGTGGGGAAGAGCTAGGAAATACAAAATATGTGAGTGATGAAAATTTTCAAGGTGAGTTGGGTGGTGACAGTGAGAAGAAATGATAGAGTATTTCATGTGATATCTTGCACCATAGAGCCCATATCATATACCAGACCTAGATTTAGGGTAGTGGTTGGATTTACATGACTTGTACATTTTGTAATAGGATATGTAACTTGTAATGTGGCAACATATTTCATTGATTGTTTTCTATTGTTAGGGGGCAAGGACATCGTGAGTGTTGATTTTATTATGAAAAGGCTCCACATTTGATGAGTGGCTTGAATCTGCATTACAATGTTGTTTATGTGGGACCAAGATATTGATGTACCAAAGACTATCTTGTAGTCTATGTTAATCCATATTGTAAATATATTAATATCTAGAGCAAATAAATCATGTTTAATAACATACAGAAACACCAAACTCAGACCTCTCAAGGAAAAGGCAAGGCAACAAAGAATATGGAAGTGGTGAAAGGTTTCAACATGTATTGGGCAATGATGGTGAGTGGCTATAACAAGGTATTTCAGAGGATACTATATGTTAGGGGTCTCATATCATACAACAAACAAGGATTGAAGGTAGTGGTTGGATTTCTATGACTCGCATCACTTATTGCAAAGGGGTCTGTAGCTTTTACGGTGACAACATCTTTGATTTGTTGTTTTCTATTGTTGAAGGTGGACGAGAATGTCATTAACCCTAATTTTGATTGCAACAAGACTCCACATCTGATATATGACTCAAATTGATAATACAATATTTTTAATGTGAGGACAAGATATTAAAATATTATAATCTATCATATTGCTTCCATTCATCCATATTATCAATATATTAACTCTTAAAAACAAAAAATACATCACTTTCAACATTCCTTACACTATCTAAACAATTATAAATTTATGTACCCGTGATTTGAACACCTTAAACTAACCTTCGAAATTAATACCCAGGGAAGGCTTTCTCGAAATTTTTGATAAGCAATACGTAAACACGTATGTTATAAATTTTAATTAATCTGTGACAACGAAAGGTGAAAGTAGCACTAGCCACATTTGTTTAGAAGAAAGTGAAAGTACGAAAGTGCGTACGAAATGCAGTAAAAAAGGAGGGGGGTGAGTCACGGATGCGTGTCGTCTGCGTCGAAGGTGCGTAAACACCGTTTACGGAACGGCATTTTCCTGCGAACAAATTCATCCCATTCAGAGAAAATTCCAATCTGCGTCGAATGTGCGTGAACCCCGTCCTCGAAGCTTACATGGAACTACTTTTTTCCTTATTTCTAGTACCATCCCTAACCAGTTTTTCCTGTGAACAAATTCATTTCTGCTTATCTCGAAATTCTTTTTTATTAGGAATCAAAATGCCGAGATCGCTGACCGAGGCCAGTGATCGTTGGGTTATAATGGTGGCTGCAATGGTGGTGTGTTTGACATTTCTGTGCATATTTACAGTCCCCATTAGACTTGAAAATGAGCTTGGCTTCGCAGGGGCGACGAAAGTGATGGAGAGCGTGGGGTTTAAAATATTTGTGGTGATGGACGCCCTCAGTTTTTTCTCGTCGTTAGGAGTGGTGTCGGTGTTGTTACAGGTGAAGGCCATGGCCATTAACACTGTTAGATACAGACGTCACGTGAAAATGGTGGCAAGGATGTGCAGTATAGTGGCTCACATCGCGATGGGATGTGCCGCCATTGCATTCATTTCTGCAGCGATCACGCTCTGGAGACATCTCTAATCTTAATTAAAATTTCTTATGTATGAGTACGCAAGGCACCACCTTTCCTTTGGAGGAGTGTACCCTTGGTCGCTCGTTCCACGAGATGAACACACAGAGTTTGACATGAATTTGGGTGCAAAGTTTATACTACTTGTATTACAAAGGTCTTCTTTATTATTGAAAAGTGTGGCAGTACATCTGCAAATTTGTTATTATAATATTTAATCTGAATTTTTATATTTAAATGTCGAAAATAAAGGTTTGATAGTTAAAAATGTTAAAAAATAATGTTAAATTTTTTGGTTAAATTTGGTACATGTAAGATGACGTTAAAATTGTGATGTCTACATTTATATTGAAATTACAATATAAAATCATTCAATTTTTAATTATGTTGATTTTTCTTTCAAGTGCCAATTTCAACATGTTATTTTTCAGTTCAACATTCAAACGTCAAAAATTTGACATTATGATCAATTGCAATGTATTGTCTTTTGTTTCGACACACATTGCAATTCCAACAGATACATCAAAAATTCAACACCATTTTCAATTTTGATGTATTGTCTTTTATTTCAAAGTACATTGCAATTCCAACATATACATCAACAATTCAACGTCCAAGCCATATTTAAAAGAAAAAGGAAAAAAAATTAGTATAAATACAATAAGAAGGCCATAATACATAAGGTTATATACATCTATCAAAGCATAATCAAAAGTAGATATTTGTTAAATATTGTATTTGCAAACACCATGATAGACATGCATATAAAATATGGTAGCTTATACAAAGCATGTGAATTATTTAACAAAATGACTCAATGAATTTTAGTCGCATTGACTGCAATGATGGACTAAAGACATTTACTTATGCTTTGTGAATAGGTAAATATCATAACATTATAGCATAATATAATAGTATTTTTAAAGTAGATGTTGCTCTCAATGCAATCACGTGTGAATATTGTAGTTTTTCAAACAATTTATGTCTCTTCTCTATGCTACTACATCTTATAACTGAGATTACATTAGATAGTTTGTGCTCTACGTATTTTAAAGTTTTTAAATAAGGTTATAGACATCCATCAAAACATTAATCGAAAGTAGATATTTGTCATATGTTGTAGTTGGAAACACCTTGATAGACATATATTAAAAAGGTGACCACATAACACAACTAAATATACTTTAAGCCTATCAATGTAGCCAATCTGATAGCATATTGTAGAACAGTTAATTAATTCCCTCAATTTCACAAGCAATGTGAAGGCATAAGGGCAACATCCACTAAATTCTTTAGCAAATTTTTTAGCACATAGCTAAATGTGGACCAATATTAGAAATTCTTACTTGAAGACATTACATATTTTAACCTTTGTCAATGTGACCAGTATATTTTACAATGGTCCAAGATTGTACCGCATTTACCTGTTGACAACTCAACAAAATGTGGTTACATGGATTGAAATGATGGGCTTAGAGCACTTACATATATTTTGTGGATAAGCATGGGTATTAGTAGTAGGCCCTGATATATTAGGGATTTTAGTAGATGTTGTTCTCAATGAAGAGACATATAAATGTTCTAATTTTTCAAACAATTCAGGTTGTGGACAAAATCAATTGTTGGTATTGCATTGTACATCAAAATAAAATGTTGGTATATGTTGAAAAAAATCCTAATGAAACCCTATGGAACATACCCTAATGAGCTATATAATGAAATTTTTTATTTTACACACCCCAATACACATGGATGTAAAATATGTATCATGAAACAAGGCTACAATATAAGTCAACATACTGGATATTTGTAGAAGAACATGAATTGTAAATTTACGCATGATATTTTTTTGATATCCATGCGTATGCACTCATTTTGTCATTTATAGTCTATTTTGTCTTATCTTCATGACTTGTAATAGGCTAGAATATGAAAAGACACCACTTTTAGTGCCAAGCACGAGAAGAAGATGAACAGTTATAAATTGGAAACTTCTATATATAGTTTTTTTTGTAAGAAGAAGAGGGTTCCAATTTAAGTAAAGATCAATAAAGATTATTTGGTTATGTTTACTTGTATGATTTCTTGTTATGTTCCTTGCATGTGTTCTCGTGTGTAATGTCTTAGTTAATTTCTGTTTGGACTATTCTGAAAGCATTATTTTAGTTTTTATAATATTGATTGTTCTTAATTCTTCAATAACATAGAATAATTAATGTTTCTTATGTTTCTATCATCCAAATTCCTATCTTTTTATGATAAAATATTATGTGGACATGAAGTATCTCAAATCTATCCTTATCCTTAACATGTTATGATACTTCAAGAACCTCTACTAACAATGGTATGGTGAACATGGAACCTCTTTTTGGTAGAAATTATGCTAAGATGGTTACTAGGGTAAAGAGATATTGATGTATGGTTGGACCAAAGGATCTGTAATTTCACAAAAAAAGAATAAAAAAGGACTAGTCTTATAGTTCAGGAGATCATTCGAGAGCAAATTTATGAAATCTTCTGGTGCAAGTTACTTGAATTAATAGCTAATTAGTTAACATAGTTAGAATAATATTATTTTGAACCAAGGATGGAAGAAACTATAATCTTGACTGAAGAAAAGATAGACCAATTACAAATACTAGAAATCAACTGGATAAGGGCAATAGATCATTGGGTTGGTACTACAATAAACAAATATATAATTGAGTTTGAAATGCAAGGATACATAGCTTTTGAAGCTATGAAGGACTTTTTTATCAGAGAAATTTGAGGGAAATTTTTTCAATGACTACCTTAGTAAAGATGTTGGTTGTGGACAAGGACATGGTGCCTACTCTAGCCAATATGAAGTAGTCATTTTGAGCATATGGGGGTGTGTATGACATGATAATGAATGATGATTAGATGAGTAGATAAGGCTTGGACATGAATCTAGAATGGAGACACAAGAGAATAAGAGTTAGAAGAAAAGTCTAGATTCAAAATGTGAGGTGAGATAACAAAATAGATGAAGTAAATAAAAAAATACCCAGGTAGCTACGAGTAGAGTTAAGATTAGAATTATAATTAGATGATGAATGAGTAGAAAGAAGTGATGAATGAGAAGGAATAGATGAAGAAAAAATAATGAAGAAAGATGAGATGAAATAAGAAGACAAATACCGATAGAAAGAAAGAAGTGATGAAGAGTGAGAGGAGAAGAGATATTCAAAAATGAAGATGAGAATAGTGTAGAGGTAGATCAATTAGATGTTATATGTACTGTGACTCCATAAGCATGGGTATTACCAAAAGAAGGACATGAAGTATTATGAAAAGAAGTAGGACAAAGGTGCAGAGTAATCATAGTTTCAATTTTGGAAAGAGAAGAAGTCACAAGAAATAATCATTCACTAGTAGAGTTCACATCCCCACAATGTAATTTGTTATATTTTAGTAAAAATTTTCAACCAGAAGGACATACAAATAGTTGTTGGGAAGGTCCATTTTTAGAGCAAGTACATCGATAGGGTACTAATTGAAACAACCTCAATTCGTAAGGCTTTGAAGGTCATAGGGTTCATTAAAATTAAGCATAGAAAAATAGTAAATATATAAAATTAGAGTGCACAAATAAAATCTCCCAATGCGTAGGTCAAACTTCTTAGTGCACAAGTAGGATCACACAGATTACAACCTCTCAATGTAATAGTTACACAAAAAAGCTCCTTGACACTGGTTTATAATATGGGTGCTTTAGGATCATTTATCAACCTAACAACATATGATGGGTTTGCAGGCCCTTATCAATACTTACTTACATGTGAGATGAGATGAAAAGATAAGGGTATTACCGATGAGGCCATAAAGAAGTGAATATTAATAGGGACATTGAATGGAAGAGCCCTTAAATTTATATACCATATGGATATCACTCAGTTAAATCTATAACAGGTTAAAGAGTGGCTTATCATAGAATTTAAAATAAAGAAATGTACAAATCAAACTATTCAAGACCTAAAGGAGATCAGGTAGAAGTCAGGAGAATTAGTTTATGATTATGACCATAGACTTTCAAATGTTATAAATAAGATGGAGTTTTCCTTAGAAGACAAATATAAAGTTATGTGGTTTATCAAAGAACTACATTCCAAGATCAGGTTTGCTATAGCTTAGACTCAATATGCCACTAAGATAGATGCTAGAGTTGATGCTCTCAGGTGGAGAAAATTGAATACTATGGGGAAGCTTTGATAATAGGTTCATAGGAATGATTTTCCTAAGATAAAGATAGATTTCTATGAAATTTTTAGAGTAGTAGGGCATGCAACAATGCAATTCCATCTCCTGTAACATTATGTAAAAACCCCATAGAGTGTGTATTGCAATTTTTGTAAATCACAAAATCATGATGAAAACAATTATAGGGCTTTAAAAGAGCTCAAAGATGATATTGAAAAGAATGTATTCATTATTATTATGCATCAAGTGTCCTCAGTGAATCAAATAATTCTAGGCCCAGAGGTTGATAAGGGTTGTGTGAAATAAGCAGGTCCACAATGGATTCCTAGTTCACCTCAGTACTAGCTTCAAGGTCTATCATATTGACCATTCCTTCACCGGGTTGGACACTACCATCACCGTAATACTAATATTCAGAACTTTGGAATTTGATAATGATACAACAAAAATAAATTAGTTGAAATTTGCAAGTTGTGCAACAACAATTTAGAATTGGAGATAATACCCAGCAGCATCAGAACTGGAATATAGTGAAGAAGTAGGGAGGTTATAGAGGAGGTTATCATTTGAACAGAGGAGGATCTAGGGGTGGATATAGAGGGGGTTGTCAAGGTGATAGAGGAAAAAATTAGCAATGCCCTCTTTTTCAATATTACTTATGTGGAGAGTATAACCATGTGCAATGTAATTGTCCTTTGAATCCCCAAAGACAATCTTACTACACCTATTATAGGGTTTATGAGTAGGATGAGATAGAAGACTATCTTTATTTGGAAAAGCAAAGAAAGGAAAAGGCTGTCATGAATGTTAACATGGTGAATGTCCAGTCTAAGGAGGATGCATTTCTAAATGTTGTTACAAGACATCAACACATAGGGAGAGGATTACCTCCTCTCAAAATGCCTCAAGACCAGGGAATCCAAAAAATAAAATAGGATAAATACCCGAACCCAATTGTAGAAAAGGGGTTGATGTATGAAGCTGCACAAATGTTGAATAATTTTCAACATCAAACCACTACTGAAGGACATACTACAATAATAAACACCCAAATGTATGGTCAATTGTGTGCATTATATACTAAGATGGAGTTGTTACTACATTGATAGATTTACTAAAGTTGCTAAATAAACTACACAATCAAGACATTTCTTAGAACATTACAAATTTGTTACATAATTTATTGAAGTTTGCATGACAAGGGCAACATAAGACATAAAAATTTATTTGGTATGTAAAAACAAAGAAGTTGTGGGATGTAAATGTGTGAATCGACATTGAAGTTATAGGATATAAAATTCTAAATGCTATTTTTTATTTTGGTAGCATGGTTAACATGATCCACAGGTCTACATGGGAAGTGATTGGATGGCAAATTATTAGTTACAGCCCAATGACTGAGTTTAGTAGACTATGGAAGAGTTAAACCCATTGGCCGATTAGAAGACATTGAGATTAAATTTGCAAAACTAAGCTTGTGAGATGACTTTGAAGTCAATGATATGAAGACAACAAAAACTCATTATCTTGCACTGACTGGGAAGAAATGGGCATATGATGGATAGATGACTATCAATATTGTGAAAAATCAACTAGAGGTGCATCAAGGAGATAAGATTGTAATCATTATTTTACATAAGGTGCACAAACATTACATCATTCTAGCTAAACCAGACTCTCCTTATGTTGCACAAGAAACCATCTAGATGAAGGTAAACTTTGAGGAGAACTTAAAATCTCTACATGCAGTCGAGTGTAATTTCTTATATGAGCATAATAAACCTCAAGTGTAGTATTTACTCACTTAAAAATTAAATACATCTAAATAATGGAAGCCTAAATTAGTAGTTACTCAGCCATTGGCACCTCATTTTATTATAGACTATTGTGTGTCCATGTTTGCTAAATCACCTACTCATTTAGAAATTGATTTTCTCTATCAAGAAGATGATCATATAAAGGATTATATAGATCCAACCAGAGAAGGCACCTTACTTTAGGAAATATCTTTGTCTATAAGTGGAAAATAAGATATGAATCTACTCAATTGGGATCATGGTGATCATGAACTCTGACCTATTGGAATGGTCTTCACCATGAAAAGATAACTTCCTTCCTACTATGTGATCGAGCATATCAATCAATTCATCTTGTGCCTACAAGTTGATGTGACTACGATTAGTCAACAGGTTAGTGCTTTAAATTATGCTTTGAACGGAGTTTCAGTGACATGGTGGATAATTCATAGAGATGATCAACTCAATTGGGATGATGCATGTGAACTTATAATTAGTAGATTTCAACTAACATAGGTAATCAAAATTAATTGGCCTTATCTTTCAGAAGGTAGGTACCCTAAAATATGTATCCATAAATGTGTTGAGGTTTGGACTGAATAACATGTGTCACCTAAGTATTGGGTTCATATCTTTCATTACACACTTTCCCCCTTACCATTATCTTGGTATATGCATCAAGAATGCAAAAGGGAGATAAAACATTGGGCATAGGTGCAAAGTGACTTCATACAAACTTTTGTGTTTGAAGATGAGAATTTTATGGTTCATAATGCGCTACTCAAAATCAAACATTTCCTATGCCATGGGTGAATAAAGGATTTAAGCACCATGATAAAGTCTAATGCGTAGAAGAATGCAACCTGTGATCTAAATATAACACTACAAAGATATAAAGATGTCAAAATGGAATAACACTCTCTTATGCAACTATGCCACTGAATATATAATGAAGAAGAGGAAACTAAAGATTTAGATATTGATGGTGATATCAATTTGACTAATTTGTTTGAACCTAAATGGCTAGTAGAACCATTAAAGGATCCAGTTGTAGAACCCGCTAAAGAAAAAAAGTTACACAACATACAAATTCCAGAGTAAAAAGGTAAAATAATTCTATAAGAATCTATTACCAAGGAAAAATGCAAGATTTATCATTAACCTATTCAAAATCATGTGGAAAACATTAAAAGTAAAGAGATTCTTAAACTGCAACATATAGGTAACTATTGGACTAAATTCAAAGTTTTAGAAGCTATGCAACTCTTACGGGATTATCAAGATGTCTTTCCCACAAAATTTTAAGAAGTCAAAGGAGTAGATCCTTCCCAAGGTGAAATGCATATTGAACTCAAGGAGTGTGCACGACCCATCAAGAAAAGGCCATATAAGTTGAATCCAAAAATGAAGTTGAAATTGAAGGCTGAACTGGACAGAATATAGGAAACATGTATAATCTATCCTGTGGAGAAGGCAGATTAGGTTAGTACCATAGTAGTGCAACCTTAAAAAATAGGGGAGATAAGAGTATGTTTCGACTATATAATTTTTAATGATGCATGTGTGAATGATCCATTTTTAATTCCCTTCATAGATGAAGTTTTACAATCTATTGTAGGTCATGAAGTTTACTCCTTCATATATGGGTTCATTGGCTAAAATCAAATACCCATTGCATAAGAAAACAAAGCTAAAATAAATTTTTCCTTGAAATGGGGGTCCTTTGCATATAAGGTAATGCCTTTTGGATTCAAAAATGCACTTGTAGTTTTTTCTTGAGTAGTGGCAATTACCTTTAAGGATTTCATTCATGACTTCTTGGACGTATATCTAGATGATTGGGTAGTCTTCTCTTTGTTTAAAGATCACTTATCCAAGCCGTACCTCATGATAGAATAGTATCAATCTCTACGCATTTCCCTAAATTTAAAAAAGTGTGTATTTTTTACACCTTTTGGTGTCTTATTTGGTCATATGGTGTGAAGTGAAGGGATTTTGGTAGACTAGGCAAAAATTACAGTCATTCTTAGTATACCCCCACTAGTCAGCTCAATGGAAGTGAGATATTTTCTTGGCCATATGAGTTGATATCATAAGTTTATCAAGGAATATGCAACCATTTCATCCCCAATGGATTATTTAATATGCAAAGGTACAAATTTTATCTAGACTTCTAAGTGTCAAGTAGATTTCATAGAATTAAATCAATGATTGGTCACTGCACCTGTTCTCATCTTTCCAGATTAGAGAAAATCCTTTCATGTGCATGTTGATGATTTTGGTATCACAGTCAGTATTGTGCTTACACAACTAAGAGAGGGTGGATTAGAGCACCCCATACATTTTTCAAGTCAAAATTTGTCTCATGCAGAAAAGAATTACATGACAATTGAAAGGGAAACACTAGCTATATTGTTCATACTATAAAAATTCTGACATTATCTTCTTATGACACCATTTGAAGTTTTCATGGATCATCAAGATCTATGATACCTGATCAATAAGCATATGCTCAGAGGATGAATTTCAAGATGGTTGATGCTTTTTCAAGAATTTCAATTTTGCATCAACATCAAGCCAAACTGATAAAATGTTAGGCTAGATCATCTCAATCGCATCATAAATGGGGAAGATCTAGAAGAACAACAAGAAGATTCTCTTTATGCCCATCTATTTCAAGTTTCTATGATACTTTATAATTTTTAAGCAATTGCTAATTTCTTGAAACAAGGGGTGTTCCCTACACACTACCAAGAAGAGACGAGAAGTAGTTTATCACTAGAGCCTTACCATTTACTATTATAAATGGGATCTTATATCATTTAGGGAAGGATGATGTACTATAGAATGTAGTCTTAGAACATGAATTCTTGTAGCTCTTATAGAAAGCACATCAAGGAATAGCAGGAGGTCATTTTGCCAGAGAAGCTACTATACAAAAACTGCTACAAAGTGGATTATAGTGGCCAAATATTTTTTAAGATGCATATAAAGTAGCATAACATTGTGATGTATGTCAATGAATAGGCAAGCCACACTAGAAGGATGAAATGCCCTTATAGCCTCTGTTAGGCGAACAACCTTTTAAATAATGGGGCATCAATTTTGTAAGACCTATCAATCTCATGATTAAATGCATCAAAACTTGATATATTATCACTATGACTGATTACTTTACCAAATGGGTTAAAGCTACTGTGACACCTAATTTTCAGGTGAAGGATGCAACAAAGTTCCTTTACGAGAATATTATCACATAGTTTGGATGACCTATCAAGGTCATCAGCAATCGAGGGACACACTTCCTAAATAATACTATCAAAGCTCTTACTAAATAATTTATGATTTTCTATCATAGAATTACTGTGTACCATCTGCAAGTTAATGGACAAGTTGAGGATTCTAATAAATTTTTGGGAAAGATGTTGATGAAGATCTACGATGTCAAGAGGCATGATTGGGAAGATCACATTCTTTAAATTGTTTGGGCCTATTAAACACACTATAAGAAGGCTACAGGTTTTACTCCATTTCAATTGGTTTATGGGCTTAAAGTAGTAATGCCTATGGAATGTTGAGTACCTAGTCTGCACATTGTAATGGTAATGATACAAGGTAATCATGAGTCTCTCATAAATGGTCTTTTTGAATTGAATAGGATGGATGAGAATTGACGTAGAGCATCATGGATGCAAGAAGTTTATAAGTAGATCCAGAAAGCATGGCACAATAGGAATCTATGATAGAAAGAATTTCACAAAGATCAACCAGTTTTGTTATAGTATAGTTGCTTCAAAACATTTATGGATAAATTACAGATTAGGTGGAAAGGGCCTTATGTTATACACAAAATATCACAGTAAAGAACCATTATTTTGAGATATCTATAGGGAATCATTCTGCCAGGGTGGATGAATGGATGTAGGCTTAAACCATACTAGCAATAGTCATAATTGATCTCTTTCTACCATATGAGTGGGTGTTGAGTAACACCAAGTAGATTAGTATTTCCCATTTTTGTATATTTTCTTGTGTGTTTTCTTTTTCTATGTGTGTTTGTAGATGATCTCTTTACCAAATTTTGGAACCATGATATGAAGTATAAGGTGCATAGAAGCATTCAAGTATGCCATTGTTGATGTTATCAAAAGTAAAAGAAAGCAATCAAGTTCAAGAAATGTATAAACAAGTCACATCAACCAAGATCTCAGTCGTATGATAATCATCCCCAAGCAGTTAATGTCAAAGCCAAGGTTGAATTGATCTAATCTTTAACCAATCACTGGTTAGTAAACATCATTAGTTTGTACTCCAATATAGACAACCAAGAATATAATGATGTATCTCGACACATGCACCAATGACTAAGTTTATTGCCATATAGGATAAGATTTACCACATCAGCATTCACATTGATATTGAAGGGACATCTCAACATGACATTTATGTGGAGACCAATAGGGGTGAAAACTATAAAGGCAAAAGGTTATTAACCAAGTATGTATTTCATTATTTCAAACATTTTACATGCTAAATTTCTAGAGTTGAGCCATTTTATACAACATAAAAAGAGAAAAAATTCTCATTTCCAATATTCTTTTACCATGGATCATTCGTAGCTCATCATAAACTTGACAAATGCTCAAAACAAAGCAATGGGAGTTGATTTTGTACTTCGATAGACAAAATATACTGATCTAGAGTTGTTTAACTATCTTTAAGAGTAAAAATAAAAATTCTTCTGACCAGATCTAGTGGATGTTGCACAATCACTTTCTCTTGTATCCCCACACCATTTCTATAACACTAACATTGAGTAATTGATTTATATGCCTACCTTTGATAATTTTGGGGAGATTGTGCAAATCCTACTCAACCACTAAAATGAGGGCAAAATTTACATTGGCCCTAATACCACCATCATCATCAACACTAAAGCAATGGCTAGAGCTTTGGGTATCTATGCACGAGGTGATTCTCTTTCTCCCTACAAGTCCGAAATGCCACTTATCCTTTAAGAATTCAAAGACATATATGTATATGGGTCTACAAGAATCCCAATGGAATATGTCCAAGATGAACCAGTGTGTATCTTGGTCGAGTACATCACACATCAATTTTGGTAGATGACCAAATTAGCAAAGCAAATCCCCAAAGGAGTGGTTGACATTGCTCATCGCATGATCCACCACAATGAGTAATTTAATTAGCCTGATTATTTTTTGCAAGAGATACTTACAAATATCGATAAATACTGTATGACTTTTAGGTAAACCTTCTAGTACTAGTTTTTAATCTTTTTGCTATGTTTCATTCAATGGAAGTCCCTTAAAGGAGAGGTGTACTAACACTAACTAATGGCTAACATAGTAATTTTTCAATTTAATATGGACACATGAGCACGATGCCCTAGATCATGAAGGAAAGTTCAAAACATGGTGGGAGGAGTGTTTAGAGCTCCTTGATACACATCCATGGGTGCCACCAAACATTATATAGTACTTGGGATAACATGTTATTATCACATTGATTCCAAAAGGCATCTTCATTCACATTCACGAGCTACTTACGTTTCCATTTGGACCCTTAAAATAATTTTTCACCATGGCCAGGGTGCAAGTTGAGATCACCAAGCAAAAATCATATACATCTAGTTATGCGACACCTCTTCAAGCTATACCACCTGCCACAATAGTTCCTTCAATGCAGCCACAACCTGAATCCATAACCTCACAACAATAGAAAGGAAAGTGTAAGGTTTCCACTGAACAAAAACCATCACCTCCACTAAAATGTAAGATGAGGAGTATAGTAACTTGGCTAGATGATCCCAAGGTACCCCAGATCATAAGCTCCTATGACCTACCTCAGATGGGGATGGATGAGTAGGATGTCTACTAGGTGATGATTACAAATATGATAGGTGAATTTTATGAGAAGGAGGAGGAGAAAGAGTTATTATTTTATAAGGTAGTGTGCATAGTTCAAGTGCATAAGAAGGTCCTTCCAAATCTTTGGGTAGAACTACCACCATGCCCCACATCCATTATTTTCGATAATATGTGTGAAGAGGCTGAGAAAATGTAGAGAAGGGCCAAACTCTTTGAGTGGCAACCCTCCACCACTTTCATAGATATTGACGTATTTGTGCGACTACCTAAAATTTTATAAGGGCCTCTAATGTGTAGACTAATAACTTGATGAGAGGCTAGGGTTTCTCCTACCCTTAAAGAACGTACATTTAGCAAGGCAACCAATACGTAGGAAGTACAACCTTCTTCTCAACTTCACCACAACCCAAATATAGGCTAGTTACTTTAGAGTGGAAGAAAGCATTTGTGTCTAGTTCTATTGTATATCCGAGTAATTCACCACCCTCATAACAAACCCAAAAGATTGAAAAGCTGATACCAAGTTAGCCTACCATTGAAGATCAAAAGGCTGCATGGGAGGAAGCATCTTGTGCAACATAAAAATGAGTCTGACAAGGAGAAAATATGATATAGAAGGAGTAGGGCTAATAAAAACAATTTTAGTAATCACATTATCAAGCTGAAGAAGCGAAGGCCAAGCAAAAGGCTTATGATGTAGAATCTGATCGATGATAGGCTATCAAGGAGGCAAAGAAGGTACAATAAGTTATCGATTTAGAAAAGTAGGCATAAGAGGCACACCAAAAAAGGAGGGATGAAGAGCAAAGGGATAAAGAGGATACAGTCGCTTCTAATGCCAAGGTAGATGAAGATAAGCAGCACCAAGATTTAGAGGCATAGGAAAAGAAGGCTCTAGAAGATTCCACTCTCGCACAATAATAAGCCAATAAAGCTATGAGGAAGAAGAAGAAAGAAGAATAATATGAAGCCCTACATAAACAACAAGCTCAAACACAAGAAAAACAAGTATGTGTAACTAAGGTACAAGCTAATTTAGAGGCATAAACATAGGTCAAGGGTAAACAAGATAAGGTTGTTACACTTGAAGAAAAAAAAAGGAAGAAGAGCATGCATAGAAGTAGTAGGAGGAAGAATAAGAAAAGAATAAAGCTAAAAAAGAGGAGCTCAATAGAAAATCAACGAAGGAAGCCAAGAGAAAACAAGATGAAAATGTTGTGCAACTACTAAATACTGTAGAATATGTTACAACACAATAATAAGTGCTTGAATAACAACCAGGTGGGTTAGAGTAGCCAGTGCAAGAAGAAAATACATTTGCAGTTACAATAGGTGAGCAATAACCAGCCTTACCTTTGGGAGGAATCTAGATATGGGATGTTCCAATTGTGTGTACTCAATGCACCACCTTCTCACTTCAACTTACGACCATGCCACAACCTAATCCTTCAGCTACTATGAGAACATTGGTAGCATTCCCACTTCACTAGGAAGCATCGTTAGATGTTTCTAGGTTACCATTGAAGAAGTAATTAAAGGGTGTTGTGGTATTCCAAGAGTCTATTGTATATACGGTTGCCTTTCTAGAGTAGGAGGTTGATCAATCTAAGGTTGAGAACATTGAGTTAAAGGCTTGACTACATGAAGCTACAAAGCTCATCTAGGATACTTGTCCCAAGTTGGTCACTAAAGAAATCAAGGACTAAGTAATGTTTGACCAATGCAGACTCAAGACACTTGTCTCTGAGTTAACAAAGGATTGGTGCACAATGCAAAAACTCAATGTAGTGGGAAAATTGGGTCAAGATGTTAAGGCTAAGGCTACCATACTCATCACTTTACTGGAGGAATACCAAGGAATGCTCGATGTTTTTTCAATTTAAGCTCAATAAGTCACATGAAGCTTGTTAGATTTGAATCAATAATTAGATACCACATTATCCAGTTCTAGTATGGACTTTGCAAAGGCCACCATAACTAAAGAAAACATGTTAAGTCACACTTCATATGGGGAGGAGAAGGATGAAACACTCTAGTAATAACTAAAAACAAGGGATAATGTGCATGACAACCTTCTGAATTGGTGGAGCCAACTATTATGTAGTTCCTTCACCAGCCTCCAAGCTCAAAAACACACAGATAAGATGGAGCAATTGAGTAGAGAGATTAAAAAAAGGGTTATGAACAAGAATGCCACCTTGGGCATAACTGATGATGCAGACCTCAAGCAGATCAATGACTTTCACACTCCATTACGTACCCTACTTCATCTAATATAAAAAGTGATGCTAGATCAAAATGCATACAAAATAGATTTGACTATGTTCACCAGCTTAGTTGCAAATATTTTCAATACACTTACCTATAAGGCTCCATCAGAAATTCAATAAAACATCACATGGCATAAGGTTGCATAGTCTCAGTCCAAGGACTCTTCCGGTCAACCCTCATCTATATCCATGACACCACCATCAAGTTAAGTACTACATAGAGAACAAATTTTGAAAATTTTGTATAGCATTTTGTATTGGGGAAAACTTAGTGAGATAAGCAGGGCTAAGTTGGTTGAAAACCTATAAAAGGAGGACACCTAGTTATGCCAGCCTATTGAAAACCTACAAAGGGTGGCAATTTGGTATGATATTTAGTTGAAAACCCGAAAGGGTAGCTAAGTAGTACACAAGAGGTGAAAACCAAAAATAATGCCTTGAGGAATTACTATGAATCTTACTAGTCCAACCATTTATTCATCTCCCAATAACTTGTGCATCCTCAAAGATCTTGTGACATTGTCTCAAGTGAGACAAAATTTTAAGCTTGAGAAAGTGTTGGTAGAATAACATGGATTCTAACGCTGTGCAGGACATTTGTTTCAGATTTGTGTATTATGCACTCATTTTGTTGTTGTATAGTCTATTTTGTCTTATCTTCATGACTTTTTATTAGAGGTACAATCACTGAGAGAGGGGGGGGGTGAATTAGTGATCCCAAATAATTCAACTTCAATTTTAATCTTTACAAACACTTAATCAGTTACCACAAACATTCATGAAGCATACACATCATTTATAACAATGAGCAAGAGAGATAATGCAAGATCAATCACATAACACATAACATATGCGGGAAACCCTATTGGGTAATAAAACCCACTAGAACCTAAAATTATACTACTATATTATAAAAAATATATACAATTTAGACCATATATAAATTATCAAGGAAATGTAATCCCTATTTAGTGAGACTACAATCCCACAAGGTGCTGCCACACCTGTCTAGATAAGCTGTAACAACAACCAAAACTTTTAGTAAGTTTCACCTTGCAAGGAGGCTGACCAACTTAGATTTTGATCTTCCAAAATAACACTTATGAACACATCCACCTTTGCATTGATGTCTTCAAAACTTAATGATGGACCTCTAATTATCACTCTCTACCTTTGCTCATACCCAAACAATAAGAGCACAATTATCCCAAGATAATTATGACCAATAGCTCATACAAACACTCATCAAACTAATCTAATCATGAACTCATCCTTAGGGCACTCCACCCCTCCTTCACTCTACAATCCACACACACAATCCTCTCTAAAATCTCTCCCAAGTCTGTCGCTTACTAAGTCTAGAAACCATCATCTTTGGTTCCATTATTTATAGAGCAATCATGATAATCAATGCCTTGGTCAGCCATTAGGCATGCCTTATCCCTTAAGGCATTTATAACATTAATACATAACTCAATACAATCTTCATATATCAGCCATAGCATCTATGGGTCACCCTTATGCAGCTACACCTTTTAATAACACCCTTGTAACTCTTATAGGTCTCATATGAACCCATTCACTCCTTTAACATTTCATTGAACAGAACAAGAAAATTGGACCACTATAAAATACATGGGTCCACTCCTTATGTCCCTTTCATCATCCTCAAATGATCATAGTCATCTTAGCTCACTTTTGTGTATGCTCAAACAACTCAAATACTGACTTGGAACACATGAACATCATGAAAGAATACACAGTCAACTTCTTAAGTATAATTCATACTCAATATAGATTTATCACACCTCCAAAATCCACATAAATCATTCTCATGGATTCTAAAACACTCCCCAATAGCCAATTATTTAATAGACTTCAAAACAATATCTATATAAGCTCAATTACTCTTCTCGGGTCACTTGTAAGATAAACACGAACACATAGTCAACTTTGAATATTAATATATTTGATTTTACACACTTATAGATCTGAAAATCATGTTCATTAGATGCACCATGGAGTCCTCTTCATATTTTATTTTTACATCATGAGCAAATTTGTCTTCTATTGAAAGATATGGACAAATTACTAAGCATTGGTTTCTCCCTTAACAAATTCAAATATTCAAACAATTAAACTTTGAAAACAATGCTCGAATCTCGTGTCCTCTTAGCTCAAATTAAAACATGTACCATCAATATTGTTTGATATTTAACATATGGGCACCAATCCTCAAATGTTAAACCTTAGTCACTTTGACCTCATGTCATGCACCCTTGCAATGTTGACTTATTACGTACCGTCAATCTGTATGGATCAATCAGGTATTTAACTAACAATGCTCACCATTTTATCAGTATTTATGAATACCCACTCATTTTTAGATACATATCCTATACCTTTTCTCAGTCATTAAACCTCAAACACTTCTTACCATCTTGATCAATATGCACCATTAGATCATGATTTGTATGATCACCCACACACCATTGGATCTTCATTTGGACCTGATCTTTAACTTTGCTAAATAGCTATCACATTGACCCATTTGAATCGAAATACATTTTTGGATCTATAATTGTAAACTCTTGCATACCATTGGATCTCCACTAGGCCCATATCTTTAACATTATGTAAATTGACTATGGTTACCAACTACAATATGCTTGGAAAGCCTAATTTGGCCTTAATAACTTCTTCTGTGCTTAGATGCATGATCTAAAATTTGGAACTCATGATCACCTTTCAAAGGAGAATCCATGCATATAAAAAACTACTCCTGGAAAATTTATGTGTGTAATATATAATTCCATTAAAATGCCTTCTCAAAATCTTCTATCACAGAGCCAACTATGCTTAGAACTTGTTTGGGAGACTAACTTTGCACATGCATATCTTTTGATGCACTTTTGCACATGATCTAAATTTTTTTAAAAATAAACTAGGCTAAAAATTAAATAAACCCATATGATCACATTTTATTTAAACTTCAACATGTGTGAGATATGCCACCATCAAAAATCTCACTTGGCTCTTCTTGCCACTTTGTAAATTTGGCTAAGTATAGGAAAACATTGAATTTTGTCTAAGAAGCCAAATTTGTACCCTCATATCTTTGACCATGCTTAGATGCATGACCTAAGATATAGCACATAAAAAATAGGTACTAATTTGATCATAACCATATGACCAACTCCCCCTGATTCATCTGCTCATGGAAATTATGATGTCATCAAACTGCCATTAGACCCAAAGTGTTTAGATGACAACAATGATCAACCAAATGAAATCCACAAGTGCACACAAGATTTAAAATCATATAAAAACTCTTATACGACCCCATTCACATTTTCAATACTCTATACTCATCCTTGAACATCTCTAACCATGCCAAAACTGAAGATCAACCAAGCCAACTTCAAGTACACTAGGACAAACACATTGCACACTTTGTCATTGTCACATAGACTATCAAGTCACTTCATCCACTCACCTATAAACCTCCATGACAACATCATTACAACTCTCCAAAATTCTCTCCCTTTGTCATTGATGTCAACAACCATCGATTTATAACAATATATAGCTCACCTTCCTTCTCTCTCTTCAAGCACTCTGTAATGTCCCCTTCTCGAGCATGATCTTTCCAGTGACCTTTGGCCTATTCCTGAGACTCGTAGGCTAATTGAAAGGTAAAATTAGGGTTTCATGTTTTAAAGGATGCTCTTGCTCGAGGTTGGTTGATTCAATGGCGGATTCTTTCTGAGTTTTCAGAGAGCTTCACAGTGATATGTTCTTCTTGGCATTCTGAGCATCTTCAGGAATTTACTATTTTTAGTAAATTCTATTTCTAGTAGTGGTCCTATTGTTTTTGGCACGGTTGGCTTTCCATTTCAGTCTGATCAGTTGGCTTACTCATTTTTGGGCTTTGGGGCACAAATGGAGAGATAAGTTAAAATATTTTAATTAAGTCATGTTTTAATGTTATATTTTAACATTGACTTTCCCCTTGGCCTAGCTACTTCACTTTAAGTTGTTTTAAAAGATGTTCTTTATGGGTGGGCACCTCATTGAAGGAATTAATTATAATTCTTATTAAGGATTTAATCCAAGCTTAAGTTGGGTGCCAACTTCAAGGAAGAAATAAAGTTTATAATATAAAGTCAAAGTTTTGCTTGGGAAAGTGTGATGCCATCTATTGGAGAATTAGGGCTTGACTCAAAAAAAAAAGAAGAAGATTAGGGTTTTGAGAAGGGTCAACCAAAAATTATAAAAGGAAGCCATTGGTCCTCATTTTCATTATATTTTGGCTACAGGAATGTTATGTTGCCGGATTGGCTTTGGGATTGCTTCGAGGAATGAAAGCCTCTCAGCTTGGCATGGTTCTCGCTTGAAAGATAGCGACTAGTGGTGAGATAGTGTAGTTTGATTATTTTGTAGTGGGATTTGTGCATTGTAGTCAGTGTGTGGTTTTATAGATCAGTTTATGCAGATTCAAGAATTCATATTCCTCATAGCAGATTGTGTTTTTTATTCATAAGTTAAAAAGGACAAAAAATTCATTATGGGTATTGTCTATATCTCTCTGTATGTGAAGGGCAAACCTTTTCTGTAAGTCGTAGATTTTTTTAATGAAGTCTATGATTTTTAAAGGCAAATCACCCCTCTTGTTGGGTCGTACCATTTGTGTTTGCCTTGGGCTTTGTGCATAAATTAAATATAAACCTTTGGGTCTATTTTGTGTTCTAATCTTGGGCGCCTTCATCACTAGGGTCTTTTGCTTTTCATTTCACGTCAATTGGATGAGTTGTGTGAGAGATATGTCCATTTTAGTGTGATCTCAGGTTGTTGGTTTTACATTTAAAGGTGCAGATCTAAACAAATCAGAATCTTGAATCTATTTTTTTGTGAGAAGAAATCAGTCTCGATATTTCCATTAAGCAAGGAGATTTCTCTATTTAAATGCTCATTGAATTTTTCTTACTCTATGCTCTTGGCAGGTGAATTCTCTATCATATTGTAAGATGACAGTAGTACTAACAACAGTTCTTTAATCTTGCTTAATCATGATTTGTAATGCTTGTCTTAGATTTTGAAACTACATTGTAATACTTTATATCTCCATCATATGGTAACTCCCATTCTGTCTCAGGTTGGAAAGCACATTCTTGACGTTGAGTATTTCAGCATTCTTTCTTATTTCCCTTCATAGCATTTTAATTCATAGCACTCTGCCATATGGTCGCCTCAACTCCATATTGTATTGGGTAGCACATACTTTGTGTTGAGTTTATTTGTAGTACTTGTAGTAGTAGAAGATCCTCTGACGATATGCTCACCATCATTGGTGCCATTCTTGGTTAGATTTCCTTCCAGCTCTATTTTTGCATTCAAATCCTTTGACCAATGCTCACACCCTGCCCTCCTCAGGATCTTGGTGTACATTCTGGTTAGAGTTGCTTCAGTATCATTTTGGTTTAAGGCTAACCCTAATGACTGTGTATTTCTCTGTTGATTGTAATTGAAAATTTAAAAAAAAAATTGGCTCGAAATATTTCAGTGGTATTAGAGCTAAGTATCCTGCCATCCTATGAATAAACAGTCTATGAGTGATAGATAAAAGAGATACATAACAAGGGAAGATAAGAAAGTTGCAAAATAGTTTCAGCCCTATCAGGCTCCAGAAGGTTAGACAGCTTCAGAGGTCTTGAGGGCTCATGGGAGTCTTCTCAGGAAATAGATATGGCAGAAGGTGAGAGGTCAGTCGGGGGTAACGAGAGGTTTACCAAAAACAGAGATGATAGTGGGAAGGGAAGAGAGAGATCGATAAGTCCCAAAAAGAGATTTGAAAGGAAGATGGATGGCTTGATGGATATGTTATCTCTCATGATGGGGAAAGTGGGCCAGAACACAACTCCATAGAACAACCCAGGATATAAAGGGGTGCACAATGCCTCTAATTAGCATAATGGACGTGCTGCTTAGCTTGTTTCAAACAACACATACATTTATTCTAGGCCATTCAAACCCACCTTCTTGGCACTAGTAAACACCCAACCTGATCCTAAAGAGATTGCTTCATTTGTGGAACAGTTGAGACTTGGCCGTGTGGAGTATGATTCTCTCCCTAATGACATCAAGATGGACATGTCCTATAATGACTTTATGGATCATAAGAGAAAGAATAAGGGACAAGGGAGACATTATGAGCAAATAATAACAACAGTTCAAGGGGATTTGTATCAAGCTCTCAATAAGGTTATACTTCCACACTATGACAGGAGTGATAATAGTTCAGCTCAAGCTTGGATACAGAAGTTGGACAACTATCTAGCTCTTAGACCCATGGCAGAAGAGGAGGTGATTAAGTTCGCTACGCTACACCTTGATGGGGTGGTGCACATGTGGTGGTACCATGGCCTAGTCACCTTAGGTCATCGGTCTATCACTACCTATGATGAGTTCACCAATAGGCTCATCGAGAGATTTGAGAAAAAATATCTTGAAATACATTTCAGAGAATTGGCATAGTTGAAGTAGTATGGCACAGTTGATGCCTACATAGCTGAGTTCCAGAGACTTTCATTAATGGTCACTGGCATCACAGAGAGGTGGTTGGTGATCCTTTTCAGTAAAGGATTGATGGAACCAGTCAAGGGTTGGATTAAAGCCTTTGATCCACCATCATTACAGGAGGCAATGAAGAAAGCAAGAAACATGGAGTGGGTTGCTCCTAAGGCAAAGTTTCAATCCAACCCATCCTTTCACAAGGGGGATAAAGGAAAAAGACCTCATCATAGACCTCCTTTAAGACCTCAGCATAAGGAGTTCAATTAGCATAATCCTCATGTCACCAGATTGGATCCTGAGACACTGAATGAACACAGAAGAAATCGGCTATGTTTTCGATGTAGAAAAAAATGGTCTCAAGATCATGTTTGCCAAAAGGGAGTCAAATTTCACCAAATTGAGTACTATTCAGCTGGTGAAATTAATTCTAATTTTTTTGACCAGGAGTTTGATTTTGAAGATAATGAAGTGGAAATAGCTCAAGAAGAGTCTGAAGATGAAAAGGAAAGTGGAGGCATTTTGGCTCAACTTTTGAGCTTCCAAAGGAACAAATCCTTCAAAGTTCAAGGGATGATTAAGGGGCAGCAAATAGTTGATTTGATCGACACTGGAGCAACACATGACTTCATTGATGAAGTTGTGGTGGCAAAGAAGGGGCTACAAATAGAAGATTTTGAAGGCTTCAAGGTCATGGTTCCTGATGGGTTCCACATCTCATGCACCAAGAAGATCTCAAACATGACTATGCAATTGGGAAACTATGAAGTCAAGGATGACTTCTATGTAGTCAACATTGGAGATACGAATGTCGTTATAGGCATTCAATGGCTGCGTTCACTTGGAGAGATCTCCTTAAATCTGAAAACTATGGAGCTCAAGTTTCAATCCGATGGGAAGAGGATAGTACTAAGAGGAATGTCCAATGGGGGACCTCGGGTTGTGTCATTCAAGAGAATGGCAAGGCTGATCTTTCATGATCAAGCTGAGTGGGTTGCAGAATGTATGATTCTTCTTGCTAGTCTGGTTGAAACTAAGAGAGACTATCCTCCTGATGTTTAGTCTCTACTCATAAAGAAGAGTAAGGTATTTACTGATTTGCCTCCTGGACCACCACCTGAACGGGGTTTGGAACATATCATAGAGCTCAAGGAAGGAGCTAAACCAGTTATTAAAACTCCATATTGGTAATTAAAGAAGCAGAAGGATGAGATTGAGAAAAACATTCAGGAACTCTTGGAGATGGGCTTCATTCACCCAAGCAAAAGCCCCTTCACTTCAGCAGTGGTTCTTGTGAAGAAGAAGGATGCTACCATGCGCATGTGTGTGGACTATCATGCTTTGAATCAAAGCACCATCAAAAATTGATACCCCATTCCAAGGATAGATGAGCTCATTGATGAGCTACATGGAGCCAAGTTCTTTTCAAAGATCGATTTGAGATCGGGCTACCACCAGATTAGGATGAGGGGATCAAATGTTGAGAAGACAACTTTTAGATGTCACTATGGCCACTTCGAGTTTCTAGTCATGCCATTTGGGTTGACTAATGCTCCTGCTACTTTCCAATCTTGAATGAATAGAGTTTTTTAGAAACAACTAAGGAAGTTTGTATTGATATTTTTTGATGATATCCTAATTTTTAGCAAGACATGGGATGACCATCTCAAGCACTTGGAGGAAGTGCTTAACATCCTAGAATCTGAGAGCTTGCTCGCCAAAGCATCCAAATGTGAATTTGGAATGGAGGAGTTGTTATACCTTGGTCACATAATCAGTGCTGAGGGAGTGAAGGTTGATCCAAAAAAAATTAAGGCAGTTGTTGATTGGCCACCTCCTGAGAACTTGACTCAATTGAAAGGGTTCTTGGGTCTTTGTGGATTTGATAGAATATTTGTGAAAGGGTACTCATAGAATGTTGCTCCTCTTACTAATCTCATGAAAAAAGGGGCCTTTTGTTGGTCAGAAAAGGCTCAATCTACTTTTGATAAGTTTAAGAGGATCATGAGCTCTTGTCTGGTTTTGGCTATCCCAGATTTCTCCAAGCCTTTAGAGGTACAGTGTGATGCATCCGGTGAAGGAGTTGGGGCTGTTTTGATGCAAAACAAACATCCCATAGTGTTTGAGAGTAGAAAGCTAAGAGGTGTTGAAATAACCTACTCCATTTATGACAAGGAAATGCTTGCCATTATGCATGCATTAGCTAAGTTTAGACAGTATTTGGTGGGAAACAAGTTTGTGGTCAAGACTGATCATAACAGTCTCAAGAACTTTATGCATCAGAAGGATCTGAATGAAAGGCAACAAAATTGGGTGAGTAAGCTCCAAGCTTACGATTTTGACATCGAGTATGTCAAGGGGAAAAATAACATTGTGGGTAATGCTCTTTCTAGGAGACCCCATTTAAGCTCACTGTGTGAGCTTACTACTGATTGGAAGGACATGTTGCTTGTTGATTATGCTAAAAATTAGTTTTCAACTAGCCTTATTGAGGGTACTTTTCATGATGAAAGGTACAAGGTGATTGAAGGGCTGATTCACTACAAGGGTAGGATCTTTTTGGTGGCTAATTCTAAGCTCAAAAAGAAGATTTTGTTGACATTTCATAACATTCCACTTACTGGTCATCAAGGATTCTTTAAGACATATAGGCAGATCTAGGAAAGATTTTCTTGGAAAGGGTTGAATGGGGAAGTTCAACGCTACATTTAGGAGTGTCCCACTTGTCAAATGAACAAGAATGAGCATACTCTACTAGCTAGATTGCTGCAACTTCTCCCTATTCCCAATCAAAAATGGGAAAGCATATCGGTGGACTTCATCACGATATTGGCCAAGTTCTAAGGGAAGGATTGTATCTATGTTGTAGTGGATAGACTAACAAAATTTGCTCACTTCTTCGCCATTACCAGCTCTTTTTCAGTAGCCCAAGTTGCAGATCTATTTTTTCATGAGGTGTTTAGGTTACATGGGCTGCCAAAAAATATTGTGAGTGATAGGGACAGCAAGTTCTTAAGCACTTTTTGGCAAGAGGTCTTCAGAATGAGTGGTATTGTGCTTACTCCAAGCACTAGTTATCACCCCCAAATAGATGGACAAACAAAAATAGTAAACAAGTGGTTGGAAGGCTATTTGAGAAACTATGTTTCTGAGTAGCAAAGAGCATGGGTGAAGTGGCTTCACATAGGTGAGTACTGCTATAATTATTCTTTCCACATGTCAATAAAGACGTCACCTTTCTTGGCTCTTTATGGTTATGAAGCTCTTAGCTTTGCTGATTTGGTGTTTGGTGATAGCAAAGCTCCTCAAGCCAAGGACTTATTGCAGCAGAGTCAAGATATCATGAAATCATTGAGGAACAATCTTCAGATGGCACAAAATCAGCAAAAAATGTATGCTGATCAACGACATGTTGAGCTCTTTCGAGGTTGGAGATATGGTTTATCTTCTATTACTGCCTTACAGATAGTCTACTTTCAAGAAGAGTGGAGCTAAAAAGCTCAAACCTCATTTCTATGGGTCATTCAAAGTTATCAGAAAGGTTGGAGTAGTAACTTATGAGTTGGAACTACCTTCTGATAGCAGAGTACACAATGTCTTCCATGTGTCTTGCCTCAAGAAGGCACTTAGACACAATGTTTTTGCTTCATCATAGTTACCACCTTTGGATGAAGAAGGACAATTGGTTTTAATTCCAGAGGAGATACTTGATTACAGAGAACGTTCTTTGAGGAAAAGAACAATCAAATAATACTTGGTGAAGTGGAAAAATTTGCCTATATAGGATGCAACTTGGGAGAATGATGAGATTCTACAGCATCCAAGTTTGCAATTGCTTGAGGACAAGCAATCTTGGGGAGGGTGGACTATAATGTCCCCTTCTTGAGCATGATCTTTCCAGTGATCATTGCCCTATTCCTAAGACCCGTAGGCTACTCAGAAGGTAAAATTAGGGTTTCTTGTTTTGAAGGATGCTCTTGCTCAAGGTTAGTTGATTCAATGGTGGATTCTTTCTGAGTTTTTAGAGAGATTCGCAATGATATGTTCTTCTTGGCATTCTGAGCATCTTCAAGAATTTACTATTTTTAGTAAATTCTATTTCTGGCAATGGTCCTGTTGGTTTTGGCATAGTTGGCTTTCCATTTCAGTCTGATCAGTTGGCTTACTCATTTTTGGGCTTTGGGGCACAAATGGAGAGATAAGTTGAATTATTTTAATTAAGTCATGTTTTAATGTTATATTTTAACATTGACTTTCCCCTTGGCTTAGCTACTTCACTTTAAGTTATTTTAAAAGATGTTCTTTATGGGTGGGTGCCTCATTGAAGGAATTAATTATAATTCTTATTAAAGATTTAATCCAAGCTTAAGTTGGGTGCCAAATTCAAGGAAGAAATAAAGTTTAAAATATAAAGTCAAAGTTTTGCTTGGGAAAGTGGGACGCCATCTATTGGGGAATTAGGGTTTGACTCAAAAAAATGAAGATTAGGGTTTTGAGAAGGGTCAACCAGAAATTATAAAAGGAAGCCATTAGTCCTCATTTGCATTATCTTTTGGCTATAGGAATGTTATGCTACCGGATTAGCTTTGGGATTGCTTCGAGGAATGAAAGCCTCCTAGCTTGGCATTGCTTCTCACTTGAAAGATAGCGACTAGTGGTGAGATAGTGTAGTTTGATTGTTTTATAGTGGGATTTGTGCATTGTAGTCAGTGTGTGGTTTTATAGATTAGTTTATGCAGATTCAGGAAATCATATTCCTCATAGCAGATTGTGTTTTTTATTCATAAGTCAAAAAGGACAAAAAATTCATTATGGGTATTGTCTATATCTCTCTGTATGTGAAGGGCAAACCTTTTCTGTAAGTCAAATTTTTTTAATGGAGGCTATGATTTTTAAAGGCAAATCTCCCCTCTTGATGGGCCGTACCATCTATGTTTGCCTTGGGCTTCATGCATAAATTAAATAGAAACCTTTGGGTCTATTTTGTGTTCCAATCTTGGGCGCCTTCATCATTAGGGTCTTTTGCTTTTCATTTCACGTCAATTGGATGAGTTGTGTGAGAGATATGTCCATTTTAGTGTGATCTCAGGTTGTTAGTTTTACATTTAAAGGTGCAGATCTGAACAGATTAGAATCTTAAATCTATTTTTTTGTGAGAAGAAATCAGTCTCAATATTTCCATTATGCAAGGAGAATTCTCTTTCAAATTCTCTATCATATTGTAAGCTGACAGTTGTACTGACAGTAGTTCTTTAATCTTGCTTAATCATGATTTGTAATGCTTATCTTATATTCTAAAACTACATTTTGATACTTTATATCTCCGTCATATGGTAGCTCCCATTCTGTCTCAGGTTAGAAAGCACATTCTTGACGTCAAGTATCTCAGCATTCTTGCTTATTTCCCTTCATAACATTGTAATTCATAGCACTCTGCCATATGGTTGCCTCAACTCCATACTAGATTGGGTAGCACATACTTGGTGTTGAGTTTCTTTTCAGTACTTGTAATAGTAGAAGATCCTTTGACCATATGCTTGCCATCATCGATGCCATTCTTGGTTACAGTTCCTTCCATCTTTGTTTATGCATTCAGATCCTCTAACCAATGCTCACACCTTGCCCTCCTCGGGATCCTAGTGTACATTTTCGTTAGAGTTGCTTCAGTATCATTTTGGTTTAAGGCTAACCCTAATGACTGTGTATTGATCTGTTGATTGTAATTGAAAATTTATTAAAAAAAATTGGCTCGAAATATTTTAGTGGAAATATCATGCTCGAGAAGGGGACATTATACACTTTCCCAATAGAAACTTTCACCCCCTTTGACACAATGACAAAGTGGTCACAATATGATTTTGAGGACCTGAAAATACTACCAATATAAGTATACCATATTATAAATATATTACACACTCCCCCTTACCTTGATCCTACCACTTATTTCCTTGACAACTTCCTCTTGCTCCATGCCAACACTCTCTTCACCAAGCATTGCAACCCATGAAGAAAGAACACACAGGAGTACATAAATCTGATGGAACATATCAATAAACAACTGATATGGAATCTCCCTAATTTTTTTGAGCCATTTAATCAATTGAGCATCATCATATCTCTACACACAATGAAGAATCACCACACATGCTTATTAGCATTCTCTCTCAAGCTACTATAAGGACCATCAATAGAGCTTCATGCCACTCAAAAAATAGGAAATATGTAATAATCAAACCTAATAAATCTCATTGAAATAAAAAAAACCTTGTTATTTTGGATAAACTAGCAAAAATAACTCTTCTTCAAACTAGACTTGTCTAGCCTCCTTGTAGCCCTACCTAGAACTTATAGAGCCCAAAATTTTTAGTAGACACATCTTTGGGACCTAAAAATTCATATCTAGATAAATCTCATATACCCCCTCAATGACACTAATTTTTAACACCAATATCATCTTCTACAACATACTTCCTTCACAAACCTACTACCCAATTAGGCCTCCAACATGACAGAAACTTGAATAAATTGAAAACCATAAACCTCCAATTATTTGTGAAGCTTTATTTGAACACCCATTTGGCCCATTAAACATATTAATAATCCTTAGACCTAAAATCACAAGGCAAAACACTTTTCTAGCAGAGCCCAAAACCCTGAAATCTCAAAACAAAAGAGTTCAATACAACACCTTGTAGTCAATGCACACCTTTGAAACTTCTTTCACACATAGAGACACCCATCACATACTTATGGACCAAAAATTGAGCCATCATAACTTTTGGAACATATACTTCCTATAACCCATTTTACGCTTACTTTACCTTAAGTCAAAAATTGAGAAATTTAAGAGCACTCAAAAAATATTCAATTGGAACATACATACCTTCAAACCTTAAAAAAACTTGGATCACATCACAAAGAAATTCATAGACCTTTTTGATCACCAAACTCTTCTTGACATTTCATCAATCTCATTATGCCATCTAGATATACCCATTTTGACCCTGCATAATAGCTCCTTCACAAACCATTGGAGCAAGATCATGAACTTGTTGCTACCCCTTAACCAAAGACCTTCTATTGATTGGCATTATCATCTTTAGTACACAAAATTTCTTCTCCACAAAAAAAATGTCTCATAAGAATCATAGGTAGAGACATCCTCTACACCACAATGCTCTACCATGATGTGAAACCAAGAGTTGCCCACAACTCCTCATATTCCTTTTCCTCCTTGGTCATTTGATACACACAGTTATTCTTCTTCTTCTTCTTTGAATTAATAAAAATAACTTCCTCATCCACTACAACATTCTTCTTTTATTCTATGATTGGATTGACAATACATGGAGACAACATAAATTCATGACATACCTTTTCATCTAGAGAATCTTCCTTGCAGCTTGGAACCTCATCATCAGGAAAAAACAATTGATGTTATTTACATGATACATGCTTAAAAACATTAGGATGTTCACTTGGGTCCATACATACCTCAGATCTAGTTTCAACCAGCACCTTGGTCTTCTCTTTGAGCTTGATCTCTTCACTCACAACATGAAAAAATATTGAGATCCCTTAGCACTCTTCAAATTTTGAAGCATTCTCCACCATAACAAATAGATTACTTGGACCTGCAGTCTCATCATGACTCACACTTATCACTTTTGGCTTCCATGTATTAACATGCCTTCTTTTTTACACTCTAGGAGAATGATTAAACCTATTCTGACTTGTAGAACTTTGCTTGCAGAACCTAGAAGTGTGACCTTTCTATTCATAATTGTAGCACACCATGCCCCTTGATGGAAACACACTTTGTCTTGATATGTTTGGATAGAAACTTATAATATGTCAAGTTTCATGACAAACAAATCAACCTCCCATTTTTGAAGAGGACTCACCTTGTCTAATCTTACATGGATAATGGTTTGTAAAATGTCCCACATCAAGATAGTTGAAGCACTTAATTTTCATCACACCTTTTGACTAATGACTCCCATCATAGTCCCATGCAAACTCATTTCTAACATATCTCTTGCGTTCTCTAGCTTTATGCCCAAATTGATTACATGTGAAATAGTAACCATTGAATCTTGTATACCTCATGGCATTTAGCTGTTTGATCTGATTTATCTTCATTCTGCCAACACCTTCAACCTTATCTAATGATTTTTCTTTAAAATATGATTTTCCTTGTTCACAGTAGTCTTCATCTTGCCTTGAGTTACATTCTTTTATTCTTATTCATATCCAAGACCAGTTCTATCACTAGCATGCTTTTGACCACTCATAATATTGTCTAGATCACATGATCTTTTTTCAAATCTCACAAATGTCTTTACTTTACTAGTAGATTTCTCTAACTCATCATTCAAAGATACAATCTCATAAGCATACCTTTATCATTCTTCTCATGTGGCTTTTAGACTTTTAGACATAGATTCCAACTTATAATTAAGGAACACGACAACACGTTCATGTTCCCTAGATTCTTCAACCAATCTTGCCTCAAACACACTAAATTGTTCCTCATAGTCTTTGATCTTATATATCATCTTCTTATTTATTTATTTTCTCAATCTTTAGTTCTTCAAGAGGATTTATCAATACAATATCACAATCTACCTCATCTTCATCATCATTTGAATCACTCCAAGTAGACACCTTCTGATGTGAGCAGCTTCCTTCCTCAACCATGAATAGGGCTTCATCTTCATTCAAACCATCATCTTCATGATCATATTCTAAGTCACTATCTTCATTATCATCTGATAAGATATAATCTTGTTAGGTGTAGAGACTCTTCTTGTTCTTTAAGGACTTATTCTTATTGCTAAACTTTTTGAATCCTTTCTCCCTATATGTCTTCTTATCTTCATCTCAGCGTTCACCATATTCTTCATCATCATTTTTCTCATGCTTATGAGGGAATTTCTCATCAAAATGTCCTATCTCTCCATAGTTGAAACATTTTAAGGGTGGTTTACCCTTATAATTTCCTGAGCCAATGTTCAATTTCCTAGTAATCAAAGTAATTAGTTCATCCCTATCAATATCAAATATGTCATCCTCTTTGTATTTCTTACCTTGAAATTTCTTCTTAGGCTTCATCTCTATCTTGAAGGTAGCTTCCTTCTTTGGAGGTATATCAACATTTACTCTCATCTTATATGAAGTAAGGGTGTCATGTAATTGATCCATCTTCAACTAAGTAAGATCATGACTTTCTTCTATAAAAAATACTTTTGGACCAAACTTGAGAGATATAGAACTTAATACCTTTTAGACTACAATAGCCTCTTTAAGATTCTCTCCAAGACCTCTGATGATGTTCATATTCTCATCAACTCTCTACAAAAAAGATGCCACATAATCTTCTTCCTTCAAATTGCTTTATGTGAGTCTGCAACTTAGTAAGCTTGACCTTTGAGTTTCCTTCAAAAATGATTTGAATTTTGTCCCATATCTCTTTAATATATTTACAATGGATTGCCTTGGTGTATTCATTCTCTGAAACACCACAAGTGATAGCATTCATTTCCTTGGAATTGTTCTCAAACAACTTCTTGTCTACAGCACTAGATGGAGGAGTAATAGGAGCAACATAACCATCTATAATAGATTGCCATACATCAAACCCTAATGACATAATGTATGTCCTCATCTTTTCACTAAAAAAATGATAATTGGATACATTGAACATCGATTCTTGCTTAGTAAAGAAACCTTCTTGATGACTACCTATATTGTACCTTGGATCACCTTTAAGTTGTTAAGCCTTTACCAAAGAACTAACTCTGATACCAATTGTTAGAGGTACAATCATTGAGAAGGGGGGTGAATCAGTGAGCCCAAATAATTTAACTTCAATTCTAATCTTTACATCTACTTAATTAGTTACCATAATCATTCATGAAGCATACACATCATTCATAGTAATGAGCAAGAGAGATAATGCAAGATCAATCACATAACACATGACATATGTGGGAAACCCTCTTGGGGAATAAAATCCAATAGAACCAAAAATTTGACTACTATCCTATAATAACAAGATCTAATTTATACTATCTACAAATGATCAAGGAACTACAATACCTATTTAGTGAGACTATAATCCCATAAGGTGTTGCAACACTTGTCTAGATGAGCTGCAACAATAACTAAAAATTTTAGTAGGTTTCACCTTGAAAGGAGGATAAAACCATCTTAGATGTTTATCTTCCATAATAACACCTATGAACACATCCACCTTTGCAATAATGTATTCAACACACAATGATGGACCTCTGATTATCACTCTACACCTTCACTCATACCCAAACAATAAGAAAGCAATTATCCCAACATAATTATGACCAACAAGTCATACAAATAGTTTTCAAATTTATCTTCTCGTCAACTCATCATCAAGGCACTCTATCCCTCCTTCAATCTAAAATACACACACACAAGGCTCTCAAATCTCTCCTAATTATCTAGAAACTATCATATTTGGTTCCACTATTTATAGAGAAATCATGATAATCAACACCTTGGTTGGCCATTAATCATGCCTTAGTCCTTAAGGCATCCCTCACATGAATACATAGCTTAATACAATATTCATAGGTTGACCGTAGCATCTATGGGTCACCCTTAAGAAACTACACCTTTTAATAAGGCCTTTGTAGCTCTTCTAGGTCTTATGTGAACCCATTCACTCTTTTAGCACTTCATCAAACCAAAAAAACACATAAAAAATTTAAAATACATGGGTCCACTCCTTATGTCCCCTTTGTCATCCTCAAATGTTCACAGTCATCTTATCTCACCATTGCATATGCTCAAACAACTCAAATACTAACCTAGTGCACAGGGACATCATGAATGAATACATAATCAACTTCTTCAGCATTATTCATACTAAAGATAGATTTATCACACCTCAAAAATACACACAAAGCATTCTCATGGAGTTTACAAAAATCTCAATAGCTAATTCATTAAGAAACATCAAAACAACATCTATATAAGCTCAATTACTCTTCTTGGGTCACTTGTAGGATAAGCATGAACACATAGTCAACTTTGAACATTAATATATTTGACTGTACACACTTCCAAATCTTTAAATTAGGTTCATTAGAAGTTCCATGGAGTCATATTCATCTTTATTTTTTACAGCATGAGTAAATTCATCTTTTATCAAAATATATGGACAAATTACTGAGCATTGGTTTCTCCCTTAGAAAATTCAAATATTTAAATGGCAACAGTCACAATTAAACTTTGAACATAGTGCTTGCATTTCATGTCCTCTTAGATCAAATTAAAGCGTACACCATTGTTCTTATTATATATTTAACACATAGGTGCCAATGTTCAAACGTTAAACCTTAGTCACTTTGATTTCATCTCATGCACCCTTACAATGTTGACTTATCACATACCATTGATCTTTGTAGATCAATCAGGTCTTTAAATAGCAACACTCATCTTTAAATAAATCTATACGAATACCCTCTCACCATTAGATCCTTTTACTTTACCTTTTTTAATTAATTAAACCTTGACCACTTCTTACCATTTCAATCAATATGCACTGTTAGATCATGATCTCTATGATCACCTGCACACCATTGGATCTTCATTTGGACCTGATCTTTAACTTTGATAAATAGTTTCCATATTGATCCATTTCAATCTACATGCACCATTAGATATATAAGTATGAAATCTCGTATACTATTGGATCTTCACTAGGTCTAGATCTTTAACATTATGCAAATTGACTAAGTATGGGGACCAACCGCAATATGTCTAGAAAGCCTACTTTGGACCTTAATAACTTCTTCTGTGTTTAGATGCATGATCTCAAATTTGAACCTCATGATCAACTTTCAAAGGAGAATCCATCTATATAAAAAACTACTCCTATTCCCTTTGTATGTGAAATATATAACACCATTAAAATGCCTGCTCAAAATCTTTTGTCATAGAGCCAACTATACTTAGAACTTATTTGGGAGACCAACTTTGCACATGCATATACTTTGACGTGATTTAGTGCATGATCTAAAATTTAACGTAAATAAACTAGGCTCAAAATTGAATAAATTGATATGATCACCTTTTATTGAAATTTCCACACATGCGAGATATTCCACCATCAAAAAGCTTACTCGATTCTTCTTGCCACTTTGTAAATTTGGCTATGTATACGAAAACATTGAATTTTGTTTGAGAAGCCAACTTGGGACCCTCATATATTTGATCATGATTCACTGCATGACCTAAGATCTAGTGTACAATAATTAGGGACTAATTTGATCACATCCATATGACCAACTCCCCTTGACTGATCCACTCGTGGCAATTATGATGTTGTCAAATTGCCTACTTAGATTTTTTGCCACTAGACGCAAAATGTCTATATGTCAACAATGATCAACTAGATGAAATCCAATAATGCACATAATCTCTCCAAACATATAAAACCTCTTAGCTCTCCAAACATATAAAACCTCTAATAGGACCCCGTTCACATGTTTAATACTCCATACTCATCCCTGAACATCTCTAACCATGCCAAAATTGAAGATCAACCAAGCCAACTTCAAGCGCACTAGGACAAACTCATTGCCCACTTTGTCATTGTCACATAGACTATCAAGGCACTTCATCCACTCACCTGCACACCTCCATGACATCATCATGACAACTCTCCAATACTTGTAATAGGATAGAATATGAAGAGACTCCACTTTTAGTGCCAAGTATGAGAAGAAGATGAACAATCATAGTCTAGAAACATCTATATATAATTTTGTTTATAAGAAGAGGGTTATACTTTTATTAGAGATCAATATAAATTATATGGTTATGGTTACCTATATGATTTCTTTTTATGTTTCTTGGGTGCATTCTCGTGTGTAATGTCTTGGTTACTTTTTGTCTGGACTATTCTAAATGCATTATTCTAGTTTATACAATATTGGTTGTTTTTAATTTCTCAATAATGTAGAATAATTAATGTTTATTATGTTTCTATCATTCAAATTCTTATCTTGTTATGATAAACTATTCATCTCACATGAAGTATCTCAAAACTATCCTTGTCCTTAGCATGTTCTAATGCTTCAAGAAACTCTGCTAACACTGGAAGTTTTACACATGCCAAAAAATCTTACTTTATTTATCATGGTAGGGGAAAATCATATCACAAATATCAATCATTCATAAATATCATAAAAACCATTCAATTCATATGAGAATAACAAGTATGAGAGTAGATTTAAGACCATTTAAATAGTATATATGAATTATAATACAAATTGGATAATTAAAATTGAAATTTTCCCTAATTTTCATGTACTCAATACAAAGATAGGGTTATCATGTATTTTTTATAATAATCACAAGGTAGGGGGACTCACTTGGAAAACAAAGGTAATCCTATGTTGGTAAGACTTGTCAAATAATAGTGATTTATTATGTATTATATGCTCCACATGCTTTTCTAATAGGGAAATAAGATAAAAGGTGAGAAGCCCAATGCAGTGACTACATTTTCTATTCCTCCCCCTACCAATAACATACTCAAAGTATTTATGTGCTAAGTAGGACCCCTTTCCTTGTGATTACTACTAAAAATATATGAGAAAAATATAGTAAGGTAATGAAAATTTGCAAAGACCATCTCGAAATGACTTAAACACACAAGGATAAAATCCCACAAAAATTAATAATATAATTAAATTGTCAATGGAAAAAATCAATAACTTATGACCAAGCTTTGTTTAATCTCTTAATTTCAAAGGACTAGGCCTGGAAGGAGTTTTAAAAAGTTATATATTTTTAATAAATAATTTTTCCATCTTACTTTTTAAATATGAAAATCAATATTTTCTATTGGAACCCTCATCTTTTGAGTAATTTGGTAAAAAGTTACATAAATAGAGTGTATATAGAGAAAAGAAGATAAGAAAGAGGAAAGAGGAAAATAGATGGCACCTGATCACCTTCATTCATTGACCAAGTACCAACATATGTTATTACATGTAAGCATCAAGGGGTGATGTGGCTAAGCATTAGTGCTATGACACTTCTATCGATTTACAAAAAAGTTGTTGGATAATACATAAAAACAATTGTTGAATGGTGTATATAAAAATATATAGAGAAATAGATAAAAGTACTAGGACAAAGAAAAAAGAGATTTATGAAAACTTAACGGAGTGATCTTGAGAACCTGAAACAACATCTCCACCTCCAAAACCAACAACCAATTTTTTTACCTTTCTTATTAGGGAGAGAGTTATCCATGACAACAAGAGTAATCTGGGTGATCTCAAACTTTGAAACAAACTTGTCATGTCATTATACAAACTATGTAAAGATCTTCCATGGAGCCAATATGAAACTAACATCAGCTGTAAAAGAGACTTGTACCTATTTTGACAAGTTTTTTAAGAGTCTTGGGTGGCCCAACCAAGATGTCATTAATATCTAGGTTCCCAGGAGGCTTTCCTTTGTGTTTTATCATCCATTCCTCCACGGACATTCCCCTAAGGGTCTCTTCATTTTTCCCATTCTATAATTTTAATCAAGGGAGGTCATCTACTTTGTTTTATATAGAGGAGGAGGAGCAACACTTGTAAAGTTTTTGGTTTTCCTCTCATGACACATGATTTTAGGTGAAGGAAAAATCACTTGGTATTGGGAGTCCCAACTATAAACCCATTTTTCAAGCATAGTGACCATGTTCTCCAAAGATACTAAATTATCTTGGGCTAATCCTTACCTTTCTCAACAAAAGGTGGTTTCCAATTTGGAAGTTCCTCTTCCAGTACCTTTGGTTACAACAAACTAATGCCCTCATCTAAATATAATAGGGTCGAGGAGGGCTTAAAATATTTCCATGTTGCCTTCAATTTTATACTATAAGGAAAGTTGATGGAGGGAAAAAAAGATTTGACTAGGAATTCAAATGTACAAAATGAAGGGGAGATGTTTAGACAAGAAACCATCACAGATTGTAGTGATAAATTGTTCAACACATAATACATTGGTATTACCACTCCACCCAAGGACATGCCACATTAACTCTTCCCCCATACCATCCAAATCAAATAAAATTCAGAAGTCGACTTCAATAATAAGTCCTTCCAACACTTCATCCAGATATGAGGGTCCAACACTTTGAAAAATTGCCTAGATTTTTTCATGCATTAGATATAATAAGTTTGCAACTCGATTGGCCTCTAAAAAATTGCCTAGCTTTTCTCATGCATTAGCTATGATAGATTTTCAACTCGATTGACCTCTCAAAATTAATGAGACAAAAAGAATGGGAAAAATAATGAATAAGTTCCATAATTGATTAGAGTATGTAGTGGAGCTTATAATTAAGAAATTTATGTTAGCTATGGCATTTTTTATTATTGTGTCTCTTTCAATTATCATATTAGTAATATCTTAAAAGTTTGATGAGTTAGAAGTCTATGATGAGACCCTAAATTTTTGCCTAATTTATGTTAGCTATGGCATTTTTTATTATTGTCTCTCTTCCAATTATCATAGTAGTAATATCTTACAACTTTGGCGAGTTAGAAGTCTATGATGAGACCATAAATTTTTGCCTCATTTTTTTTTTGCTCGAGATAAACAGGAAGCAACCACAATGAGATTTCCCAAATGCATCGTTAAGAAACAACCCAACCCTATAATTCTTTGATTGCCTCTCAAGACTCCATAAAATTCTAATTTGGTCTAAACACCTTCAGATTCCCTCCTTTTTTGTATTTAGCCTATCAATACTCTAAACTCTTATCCCATGAACAAGGGTATTTCAAATCCATTTTAATATTAATTGAATACATATGCAGGCTTTTAACACTCTTTAAACATTGTCAATACTTTCAATTTAGACAAACTTTTGAACTAAATGAAAATCATGGACTCCACCTCATATTTCCATGACTCCTTTTTCATAAAAAATAATTTATCATTATCATAAATAATTAGTCATCATTATGTTGAGAGATTATCTACAATAAGATCGAGGGATGGTGGTGGGTTATAACATAGTGATTGTGTTTATTTTTAATTCTAATCTTAAATTTAACATAGATTTGACTATAATTTAAATTGTTTTCTTTTTTATTTAATAATTCAATTGAAAAATCATAATATTTTAACTATATATTGAATTTTTAAAACCTTTTTATTTTTCATAAATATTATTTTGAACTTGACACATTGATATTGTTAGATTAATATAATTTAATAGAAAAATTATGAAAAAAATAAAGTTAATAATTATTAAATATAAAAAATCCAATTTTTTTTTTTTCAATTTGATATCTTTTAACTTTTTTTTGATTGAAAAGTGTTTATATTAAATCATTAAAAGGTATAGTTAATCATATAAAAAAAGGGTGGAGAGGTCACACTCACATATCAAACTGTGCCTAACAACCACGTGAAGAGTATGAACAAAGCTAATAAACGATGCCAACCAAATAAAGGTAAAGAAAAGACATAATTAAGCCACTACCATAAACATAGAGGAGGGAGGTAGTGGAGGTGGGGGCATATCAGGTTTTCCTCCCCACCCCACATTAGCAAGCAGATCCTCAAAGTCTGAAAGGGCTTCCAACCACCAATATTGTCTTTAATTTCATTCTTGTCTTCGCCAATAGACCTCAGTGGGGAAATGGCCAAATCCAACCTTGGAAACTTGTTTAGCAGGGGAAGGGAAGTGTTTCACCCATCAAGATGGTCTTTGGTAGGAGGGGGATCCCCCCAACCACCCGTCTGTGGCTGAGTATGAGGTCCCTAGCCATCCTGATGACCATGAATATTCAATTTAGCACCACACGATAAGCTTCTCCTCGGTAGAGACCTTCTAGGACCATGCGAGGACAAGGAGCACCCTCTCTATCCTCTAGAACACTACCTCCTTGAGCCATGACCAAACATCAAAGCTGAACCATGATGAGAAGTAGATAAGGGAGGCACCCTATTAATAACACAAGGGGTACCCACCCAATACTCCATCAATGATTGAAGATGGGAGAACTCCCTTTGAACTATATCAATTCGGTCAAGGAGATGAGGAAACAAATTGGAGATAACATTAACTTTATTAGCAATTGAGAAATTTCTATCTAGATGTTGCTTGTTAAAGATAGCATTATTTCTGTCTTTCCATATACAAAAAAGAAGAAAAATCCAAAACTTGTATTTTTCAGGCAAAAGGAGAGTAATTTTCTAGGTGAAAGGCTCAGGGCAAAAGGGTCCACTTCTAAGTCAACTGGGCATAAGGACAAAACCAGAACACATGCTTAATTGACTAGCCGGGCACAAGGGATTGGCAACCCCAAATGGTGAGCAATTCAAGATTTTGGGCATTCCCTTTGTCTTCCCCAACTAAGCTTTAGACTTATGTCATTCAAAGGGTGGAAAATAAGATTAACTACTAGGTTACTAAACCATTGTCCATGGCAGGCAAGTCCCAAATCTGTTCCAAGGTATTGACAACCACCCATGTTTATTATTCTACATGTTGGGCTCCGTCTAAAGTAGCGTATGGTAGATTGGAAAGCTTCTTCAGGACTTCTTGTGGCTAATGCTGATGGGAAGAATGGCTTTCATATTGAGACGCTGGGGGGCTTGGTCTCATTGATGTTAGGATTCAAGGGTTTGCTCTCACTGCCAAGTGGGTTATTCGTTGTCAAGCATTACCCAGGGGGTTCCTCTTGGGAAGTAAGCCGGGAAAGGGATAAACTTTCAAACCATTCTTCTTACACTGGTTAATGTGAAAATTCAAAGCACTTTTGTTGTCAAAATCATTTGGAAAGCTTGGGAACTGCTCAAACCCTCACTGGTTTAGAAAGGGGAGGAATTTAGACTAGGTCTTTCATAATGTCCCTTTTGCCCAAGTTCCTTTGATTAAGAGCCTTCATCTCTTCAGACGAGGGATCAAAACCATTGGGGACTTGTTTTATCATCAGACTAGGGATTGGATTCCCTAGGACCAACTTAAAAGAAAATTCAATTTGCTCAATAGTGATGCTGAATCCATCCAAATTCAGGAAGCCATTCCAGATTCTTCACAAAATTGGCATTTCCACTAAAGCTCTCTTAACATTTTTGAAATAAATATATTTAATATTTTTATACTGGTTGAATAATATTATTAGAAAAAAATAATTAGTAAATAATTATAATCAGTGATGCCCGACCATTATTACTCTCGGACAACTCCCATAATTATAATAAACATAACATACATTTATTTTTAAAAAGTAATACAATTACATTAAAAATAAAATATTATATCAACATATATACTCACGACTTTTTTTTATTTTAGTTAAAGTCCACACTTCATTAAATTTTTGAAATTCGAAACTCTTAATATTATTATGAATACTTTACATTTAAAATTTAAAAAATTATTTAATTTTTGGGTTGGTAGGGAAGGGCGAGAAGAGGACATTTCTCTCATTAAATATATAATATTTTTTTTCCAATTATTGCGAAAAAATTATAACCACTAACAATTAAATAAATGCAATTAATCATTTGTTTTTAAGATTTGACCCTATACAGGGTGGAGTACATTCCACTGCTTTATCAACTCATCTAATTCTCATTAACATAAAATTACAATATTTTAATTAGTTTTTTTTTTTTTAATTTTAAATTACAATATTTTAATTAGTTTTTAAAAAATGATTTTTAAATTCTCATAATTTATCAAATTTTTAATATTGGCGACAAGGTTTTATATAAATTTATAATATTTTAATTGTTTCAAAAAAAATCCCAAAATTGTCATAATACAATTTTATAACTTCAAATTATTATTAAAATATTTTTAAAGCATTGAGTCAATATTATTGGACCACATTAATATTTAAAGGGTAACCAAGGCCTCCTAACATATAAAAGACTAGCATGATGATTATATGTAAGAAATATCCTTTGCTCAAATCGAGCTACCCATTATTCTCACACTCTGCATTAGCTATGTAATAGGTTTGTAAATATCTACATCGATACAAGTATGATACTACCTCAATATATTTAAGGGTTGAGTTCATAGTGTCTTTTAGTTTCATCGATTAAAACCTCTGAATATTATAAACATTCATTTTTGAAGTGGTTGAATTTATCCCTCTTAATATTAAGAACAATTTTATTTTTAAACTTGTTTGATCTTCTCCAATCCTCCTAACTTATACCAAGAACAATTTTCGTTGTAGACTCAACATTTTTAATCTTTTCCAATCCTCTTAACTTGCAGCTAAATACAACTCATATGTGTAGAAAGCATCTATCCTAGATGAAGTAGGAAATTAAAATGCTTCTTTATTTTTTCAATGACTTCATGTTTCCATGGCATGGGTTCAACGAAAAGACCTCAAACTTAAAGAAACCTTAAAATCTATATGGGAAAAAAAAAAATGTTATACCTCATGTTTTCTCTTCCATACATTTCTTTGTTATATATTAAAACTCAATAACTCCTACCAATTCTATATTTTTCTACTTTGACATGACGAATTTTTTTGAATTAAAAACTTTTATACCGCATATTTTTTCTACCTTACATTTTTTTTTGGTTATGTATTAAAACTCAGTAACACCGACCAATCCCATCTTTTTCTATCTTTTTTTAATAACGAAAAGAATTGAAATTTAGTCCAACATCCCAAAACTTATTCAACTCTAATTTAAATAAGACGAGCTCCCCACCTTTTTTTACTTTAACCTAACGTAACTTTTTCGGATTATAAAAAATATGCCAATCAAACTCAAAAAAAAAAAAAAAATGAAAAACAAACGATGAGAAGCTTGGAAAAGCACCATTAGCTTTTATATCCCGTGCCAAAAACAATCCAACTTTTGCAGTTGGTGTTGATTTTGTATCGTGTCTGTCTATTTATAATGAGTTGCTAATATCGATTAATATCATAATCCAGATTCTTGATATACAATCTCAAGAGCACGCTGATTTCTACATCCTGCAATCCACCACGCAACTCTATTGAATGGGTCTCTAAAATGGGGCAAAACTGACAACTGAAAAATAGACGAGAACATAAAAAACTGCCCATAATGTATATTTCTTAAATAAATGCATGAAGATATAAAAATGTTTGAAAATTTGTACAAAGAAGTTGCAGCCCCCGGGCCGACCTGTCCGCGGACTTCTTTTACAGGGTCGAATGCATTCAAAGTTTGAACCATACAAAACGGATAATCCAAAAAGGTAATATGCAAAGAACATAATTCCATATTTGTGATTGTGGATAGATTTTATACAACATAATAATCGTTAACTTCTAGATCATTTTTAATAGACACAACATTCATAGAAAGAGTTTCATCATTTCGATAGAGCATAACTAAAGGGTTAGCCACTTCGCTTTGCACATTATTTACTCCAAAAAATCCACTTGCATTTGAATCGTTAAGAAGATTACTATCCATTGCAAATATAATTAAAAGACACTCAGAGATGAGATAAACCAACAAGACAATATACAATAAATCTTATAGAAATCATGAGAAATTTTATAAGAATTCATTTGACAAATTACTGAGTGGAGGCCATGGTAGAGATAAACGTGAGGAAGTCCTGAAGAAGAAAATTGTTAAATTAAGGCGTACAGTGAGGCATAGGTGACAAAAAGGGGGCGGGCTGCACAGCTACTAGAACGCAGTGTGGAGGTGTGTACGGTTGATCGTGGGCTGTGGTGGGACTGCAAGTAATGGAGGAGGATGGGGTGAGGGAGTGTGTGGAAGCATGCAGGTGGCTAGGCAGTAATGCATGGGGTGGGAGATAATTAAAATAATAATAAAAAGGAAGCTGGTGTGATGTCACAGAGCTGGGGTTGGTGGGGAAGGATGTATGGTGGGAAGACACAAAGGGAGGTAAGGGAGGAACAAACCTTATGGACTAAGAATTTTAGAAAAACTCGCACATATTGAAGCAGGCTAAAGGAGGATATGCACGGGTGTACCAAAGCAAGGGTGTGGGATACATGGTTGCGAAGGATGATGGAAGGGTGATGTTAAACAAAATCAAATAGATTATTCGTTGAGGATTCATAATATATATAATTGGTATTATGTAATGAAGATGTTGTGCTTTGATTCATAATTATTGTTAATGTTTTCAGTCATTTTATGATCTATATTTATTAGTATTGTTCTTGCTTTGGTGATGATTTTAAGAAGTGACTCAAAATGTTGACAATACTTACAGATTAGATCGCAACTTCTCTATCACGTGTTGCAAAAATCAAACAAAACAAATGTTTTAGACCTGGGTGTCAAGATAAAAACAACCAATAAATTTAAAATAATTAACAAACCCAAAAGAAAATAATCTTATGAAGTGCGACGGGTTCAACAATATGTTTTATTGAAAAGAAGTTTTGCATCAAAATATAATACATCTAACTGTTGTTTAACCCTAAATTTGATGGTACAAGGTTACTATAGGGTTCAAAATATAGAAGTAATTAAGCACAATGGTGACAAACATATATAGAACAGGGCAATTAATTTACAAACTCAGATAAATAATATTCTAAATTTAAATATTGAGATATGTCAAGAGTAGAAATTACAACTATTGATTGATATTACAATAAAACAAAACAATTGATACTTAGCTTGTTTACTGTGCACATATTGATCTAAGTTGAAAGAGGGTGGAAGTGGATTGGATGAAGATCTTAGAATAGTTGTCAGATCTTGAAATTTTGAATTTTATGGCCTCATACAATTGCATTGGACTGGATAGTTGTATCGAGTTAGTGTCTGAAATGGATGCAGGTGTCTAGTATGGAATATCGACTAAATCTGAATGCGATCCTCTGGAATCTTCTAAACTTTTTATCATCTTTGTTTTGATGTGTATAGATCGCGCGCACAAGCTATCACTCTTTGTCAAATGATCAAACCCTAGCTTCTTTACCCTTGGAGTGACTATGGAAAAAATGAGTTAGTAGGCTCAGTGTCGAGCTGCCCCAATGACCCTTATGTTAATGTGCATTGTCTACATAACTAATACTCCAAAGAGGGCCTCAAACTTATGTAGTTCTCTTCTACGTGTTGGCTTGTGTGTGCACAAAAATGAAATATGTAATAAGTATATATAATGGCCTGGTTTATAACCTGACAAATATGGCTCATGGATTGCTACTTCAATACTTTAGACCTATAGATAGACTGCTCCTATGACCAATATGTAAATATGAATGGATAGGGAAACTTTGCTCACTTGAATGCTTGATTGATAATTCTTTTGCTACTTTGTATGTGAGAGGTATAAATTTTCTAGGTGAGTTATGAATGAAGATTGATCTTGTATATACAAAAATTCTTTGGGAGAATATCTCGCACTAAAGCACTTAGGCTCACCATAAGGTCATGCTACATTTATAAATTGGATGACTTTTAGGCATTGGACACTTAGTTAGAAAAGGGACACCTACGTCGACCTAGGCATCTATCTGGGATGCAAGTATCTGGGAAGCTAGAAAATAGGTACAGGTTTAAAACTGATAAAGAAGGATAATGATCAGGTTTAGAACATTTTTCATAGTATAAAAGGCCTGGTCTTTAGAATAACATATGGTCAATCTAAGAAATAAATAATTTAGCACAAAGATATAGTGATAGCAAGCCTTTAGGTAGTGGACATGTCTTATAATTGAAGGGTACAACTATGATAGATATTTACCAAGTATACAAGTTTGAGGTGCCATATAATTTAGATTTAGTGTCTACATTTGCCCCATTTAATCTAGTAATGAAATTATTATTTTAAAGGAAAAGAGATGCATACCTAGGTGTGTATAATACAATTTGTATTTGTGTGATATTAAATTGAGTGTATTGATGGTGACTAACCTACAACCAAGAACATGTTACAATGTATAATCAATGCATATAATATGAAATTGAAATCATTGGAAGTAAAGAGATCACAGTTAGAAGTCAATCTGTATGTCAGTGCAACCATCTTACCTTTCGACAATTTGATTTAAAGAGATTATTCATTATGAAACATTATGTATGACATTAGGACAATTTTGAATCTTGGAAGTGCATAAATATATAGATATTAGAGGACAACATGCCTCCAACCTTGAAAAAAATGTGAGTTGCCACATGACCATTGAGTTTATCTTAATAGTGCATCCCGATCATGCTTATAATCCAACGAGTGTGAGTGATCCAATCAAATCACACTATATATTTGGTGAAGGTAGAAGATTTAATCACTTCATCATATAAATCTAATGAAGTTAGATGATTTAATCAAGTCTAACTTATAAACTTGGTAAGATTGAGTGATTTAATCACCTCAACCTTCCAAAAGGTGAACCAACTATTGTAATAGATTGGTTCAATAACAGTCCATAAAAGTCCATCTTGGGTATGATAATAGTCCATAGAAGTATTTTAAATTTATAAATTGATTTGATTTTATAATTTAAGATGTCCTTTGCATGGCATATGCATCTTATATATGTCTCATGCTAAAACTTGGGTATAATAATGGTACCAATGTATATAATGTTGTCACGAATGTGTATCTGAATCATATAACTATGAAATTTATCTAATTTTAAATTTGTCTAAATGTGGAGGATATATTTCTATGACATGCTCCCAATGAATCTGGAGAATCTAAAAAGTGGATTAAGTGTGGAGAACATGTTTCCATAACATGCCCCAACTGTAATTTAAAAAATCTGAGAACTGGCAAAAATGTGGAAAACATGTTTCCATAACATGCCCCCCATTGTAATTCTAAACTATGAAAAATATGGATGTTATGCCTCTATGACATGACCCCACTGATATTCCACCCTTTTGAGTTGAGAGGAAATAGAATCTTAGAGTTACCTTAGCTTAAAAAATAAGATAACTGTAGAAGTTGTGTATGGATCATGTAGCTTATAGGAGGAACATGTCTAGGTAGATTATAATCATCAAAACATGTCTAATGTGATCACATAAAATCTTAAGATGTATTATATATATCATGAAAATAACTAGAGAGTAAAAGTACAAGCACAACAAGCAATCAAGCACACACACAAAAGCACTCAAAAGCAAAATAAAAGGCAATGGTCCAAGGAGACAACATACAAGGAGCATGCTCAAATGCCACAAAATCAAAGGGATATGACTTTATCAAATGTATACAAAACATATAATGACATATTCAAATGTCCACATAAAAAAACTATGACATATTCAAATTTTACAATAGGCAAACAAAGGAACAAGGGTCAAAAGTAATGGAGCATATTCAAATGTTAAAACAAACAAGACAAGATCAAATAAGGCAAGACACTTAAGGAAGTGCAAAAAATAACACGGAATATTAAACAACCACCAAAAACATATCATTTTAGTCCCCTGATATATATGTTATAAAAAAATGTTAAGTACATAGCATATCAAGTACAATAAGAAATATATAAGCATAAATAAAGGCATGTGTAAGTACATAAGTTCAAACATGATAATATAAAGTGGTCATAGAATAATATATCTGGGGTGTATCATGATCAAATAAGTGGATGCCCATAACATATTGATGACATGAGTAGAGAAAAGATCCAACATCTATATGTGCATATATCATGTACATAGGTATGTTTGCATCACCCTCAAAATATATATATATATATATATATATATATAAAGAAATGATATGCTATCTACCAACATGGAACCAATAACATAGATGTCAAGGAGCTAATAAAATATGAAAAATGTTGAACATTTTTGTATTTTTTATTTTTCTGGTATTTTGAGAATATTTGAAAGAAAAAAACTATCCTATGATCTCATCCAATGTCACATCTCAATTTCTCTCTAAGTTAAATAACTTGTTTTATCCATAGATTATTATGGTTGATGATTAGTTGTTTAACCAATATTTGATTAAGCTTAATGACATGTGTTAGTTATATGACAGTTTGTGTTGTTTAATTTACATGATTAGTTTGTTATGAGTTAGTATTACTTTTATATTCAGTATACTGTGATTATATTTGATTATTATACTACATTATTTTATAGATATAATGATATTTCAAGCTAACTATCTTTATTGTCATGAGGTAGATGTAGGAGAAATTCTTCCCTCAGAGTGTGACAAAGGGATATATTATCGAAGAGGGTAGTCTAGATGGAGATGTTGGAGGATGATAGAGAATGAAACCAAAAACTCTTGCACACACCACTTAGTATATTATATTTTATAAATTAATTATTTGAAATAGATAGTGTAGTATGTTTTATGTACTAGGTAAGTGCACACATTTGAGGGACAAAAAAGGGCCTACCCATGGACATGATTTTTCTGAAATTTTAGAAATGTGAACTTCTATAGATAATTTGAGATGGTTACACTCAAAATTTGAAGATGATATAAAAATATGAATTGTAGCATTTCAAGTCTAGTTTCCAAAAACTTTTTTTTTTATTTTTAAATGGTTAATTATAAATATGTCAAACATCTAAAATTTGAAGAGGACCTCCTATTTTTTTAAGAAAACATAATAGATAGATGGTCGTGCAGCCCACCATTTTTTGAACATCTTTACATATTATTTGAAACCGTTTGGTTAATATTTAGATAAGATTTTCTAGTGTGTTGTGATTTTTTATATATTTTTCAATGAATATTTTTTTTTTATTAATTTTATAATTATGTAGATCCTAAAAACTAATAAAAAATGGATAGCCGTCTATGTGCCCCCCTAACTACCTCAAAAAAATGATTTTTTTTTTAAAATTTGTGTAGAATTAGGCCTAGTTTGTTACCATTTAATTTGTTTTGCATTTAGATTAATGAAAAATAAATTAAATGGTAACAAACTAGGCCTAATTCTACACAATTTTTTTTTTTTAAAAAAAAAAAATCATTTTTTTGAGGTAAAAATAAATTACATAAACATGAATAGGCATGTAGTGGTCTAAAAAATGTGTAGTTAGAAAAAAAAATAGTTTGAACCCTTAAAATAGCCCAAAAATTATAAAAAACATATATTTGAAAAGAAGACAACATGCTCATCGTGACAGTAATAATTTTTAAAATTTTGATGTTGAAATCCATAGCATATTTGGCAATTGAAGTTTAAAATTGTTTGTTTTTGTCAAAACTCTTGGTCTTCATTGTAGATGCACAGTCACAAGCCTATGGCTTGAAAATCCAAGCCATTTCCAAGCTTAGAGGCTCAATTTTTAATTCAAATTCAAATAATGTGTACGTGTTATTTTGAAATAACACAAAATAAACAAATTTTATGTTTATTATAAGGGAAAGGTCCCATTATCTATAACATCACATTAGACATCGATATTTTTACCCATTTCAAGGTCCTAACTACTTATAACTAAGGTTTCAAGGTCTAACACATTATACATTTTACAATATAACCGATTTTATCATGAGAGGTCATAAAATAAAAATTTTAAACCTATGATCAAAACTTAACCTTTAGAGTACCAATTATTGTGCATTAGAGTATCAATACTTGACTCTTAATTGCCAAGATGTTATTGGTTACTTTTAATTTTATATAATAAATGTTGAACAAGTATTAGATATTACATGTTCAACTTCTGGTGCACTTTAATATTTATATACACCAATATGTTTTGTCAATAGAAGACATGTTAACAAAAGCCTTGTTTGAAAATTGGAACATGCATAAATATTGGGACCTTTCCCCTATTAGGGCAAGGATATACCTTACTACCTTACTTTCCTTTCTTATTGATATTATCCTACTTGCCTAAAATTCTATCTTACCCTTTTGTTGTTTTTTGATATCTTTGACCAGGGCCCCTTATTTATAAATTTTGAACTAATTTGTTTAAGTGGCAAACCCATTGAATTGGACTATGTATTATAAATAATCTTGTGTAAGTAGAAATAAGAATTGAGCCCTTTGTGTAACAGTGCATCTCTTAAATATCTATTTCAAGAATGCTATCTAATAGAGCCCAATACCTATGAATCATGCCTTGGATTGTCCCAAAAGCATTCCTAAAATGTGTTTAATAAAGTCCCTTAATTTTCCTCTAAGGTTACTCAGTGCATCTAATTCAATAGATGCATTTTAAGGTCCCAATTGAAAGTCTAAAATGAGTCTTCTATTGTTACAATTATTCAAGATTCCCCTAATGTATTCAAATACATTATTCAAATTTTGCCTTAAGATTTCTTATGAAAATATGGTTAATCCTCCATTCCATACACCTCCTTCATCTACTCCTCCATCACACATGGGACAACCATCAACCACTCCATCTATTCGCACCTCATCTCAAGAGTGTGTCTTTGACATGGGACTAGTCCTAACCACACAATGGATGCAACAATTACAAGCTCAAAAACAAGCCAGACAACACTTGGTACTTATCAATACTGTAGAGTTCTATACCTTACTACATGTGATTGGGATGGTAATATAGGAAATTAGGATGATGGTTACAATGTATGTACATTTTTTTCTTAAATATTTTGGTCAAGTTGGGTACACATTTTATTTTGTAGAAGATGTGGTTTTGAGCTCAATAAACTTGAAATGGTCACATGTATCCATTAGTGATGATGTGTTTTTAAGATGTGGTGCTTTTAGTGATGAATGTATAGCTTAAAAAATATCTAAATGCACTAGGAACTTTGTTCAAGACCATTAAGGGATGGCTATGCTTTAAAAATATAGGGTGGTGTAGACTTGACATTGACAAAGTATGACATATATATAAGTTACCCTAGTTCAAACTCTATTGAGATTATTCAAGATACATTAAAGGTGACAATGTCCCCTAAATCTGAGACCTACTTCCCCTTAAGGATGATACTGTAGAGGGACCCAATAATTGTTCATGTGGATGATGAATTGCTCACCTCATATAGATGGTTGATCAAAATCGAATACCAGTGTGCAACCCCTCACTGAAGGTTTCAATATTATATATTTTATACATATATCTTCAATCATCTTGTTCATATTTCATTGTAATGAGATTAAACCTTATGATGTGAGCTGCAATAAAGTAGTACATCTCAATTCTTGCTCTAGCTTGGGATATGAGGTTGAGGAGTCCATTGCTAAATTATGTTCTCTCCTACATGTAGGACTTAATATGAATGTACTTTGGGATCTATAGGTAATTCAAGGTAGAGGGATCTAAATAATTTGAATATATATATATATATAAATATAATTTTAGTATAATAATGGAAAGTCATAGGTTCACATCATGTGAATTATTTACTAGACATGAGTTGATTGGATCAATGTCAATATTTAAACATTATTGACTTATATGTATGTATGATAAATTTGTGAATAGGTCCTAGTTGGATTGGTTAGAGGTGATGGGACATGTCTAGGTATGAAAGATGTGAATATCTAACAACTCTAACACTTATCCAAGTGTACTGTACTTACACATGTGGAAATCCTTGATTGGGTTGAGCTTCTTGAGGTTTTGACAAATCTGATGCTTCTAGGACAAGTGATAGTTAGGTCTCTAACACAATTATATGTGTGTACAAGATACACACATGGTGATGTATCTAATTAAATCAGGTCTCACATGGATCTGATAGCTCTTTAACACTTGTAGGACCTGAAATCTCTAGTAGTACTGACACTTCTAAGTATGTACGAGGTACACATGGTGATATGTAATTGGATTTAGCCTCTCAGGGAATTGTCAACTCTAAAACTTCCAGGACTTGATGCATCTCTGATAGCTTTAACACTTTTGAGTGTACAAAGTACACACGTGGCACAATAAGGTTTAATTATATGGTTAATTCAATCTAGGAGGTATGGGAGGCCAATTTGAACCCCTTCTTGACATAGCTATAAGAGTATTATATATGATTTAGGATAAAATTAAGTACGATTCTATCTATCATGAATTGTACCAATTAGTCGATTGGTTCAATTAGGGACATGATTTGGAAAAAATTGAGCCCCTAAACCAAATTTATTTCCCAATAAATTATTTAATCTAAAGAAACATGTATGGCTTAGTTGACTCTAAATTAATCAGAAATGCAAATACAAACACAAATGTGGCCAATTTCAACCCATTGAATCTAAATTGGAGTCTATGATGTGATTAAAGGGGCTAAATTAGGTCACATTTCATGACATGTTGATTAAAAACCCTCATTTTACCCCTTGAACATGTACAGTTCCCTTAATCCCTAATTTCATGACATACACATGTGCAAACTAGTTACACTAAACCCCTAACCCTAAATTCTAATTTTATAACAATCACAACCTCTAAGTTCCTTGATTTCATCACAAATGCCTAAATTCATGAATGTGCTTAGAGCCAATTTGTGAACCTATTATTCACCTAGTTTTGTAAGGACCTATGATTGGATTTTGGGTAAAATAGTCTCATTTTGTCTTACATATTGAGCCTTATTTCATCATATGATAGTTTTATTGCTTTATAGTCTTATCAAGAGTCTTACTGCATCATGTATTGAATATTTATGCATCATATTGGGGATTTATGCATCATATTGAGCCTTATCGCATCATATTGGAGATTTATTGCATTGTATGATAGTCTTATTCCATTATATGATAGTCTTATTGCATTATATGATAGTCTTATTGCATTGTGTGATAGCTTTATTGCATCATATTGAGCCTTAATGCATCATATGATAACCTCATTACAACATATGATATTCTTATTGCATCATATTAGATATTTATGTATCATATTATAGTCTTATTGAGTCTTATTACATCATATTATAATATTATAGGGGATTTTATGAATCGAATATGAGTCTGTGTGCTTGTTTTTATAGTATATGCCTATACTTCAAGAAATGAGTACGTGTTTATATAATGTGTATGCATTCCTTGAAGTAAAAATAAAAACTTAATTTTCAATGTATATTATTATCTCAAATCAATATTACTATCCCCATAGACATTCCTTGTGTACTCTATGTTTTCTCTATGTACTTTTTTTATACTTTTTTTGGACCCCATATTTTGAGGTACATTCTTGGTTGCTTTTGTCAAAATAGGATCTAGTTCACATTCAAGGAAGAGGAAGAATTTGAATAACAAAACATCGGAGCAATTAGAATATTTGAGAGGAAAAAAGGTATAAATGCAAGCATTTCATTCTAGACAAGGTAAAAACACTACCCCCGATGAGCCAAATGCCTTAGATAATGAGGCAATTGGTAATAATGAATTTAATAATGATGAAAATGACAATAATAAATTTAATTATGGTGAAATTCATAATAATGAATTGAATTATGATGAAATTGACAATAAAAAAACTAGATGATGTTGTAAATTCACATTCACATTCAAGGTTTAAAGTTTTTTATTTTGTTGATGAAGAGCCTATGCATGATAATTTACCCACCAATAATGAAAAAAATTAATGGACTCAAATAATGATGAAATTAATAATGAAGAAAATTTCATGGAAACATATAATGAAGAAACAAAAAATGAATAAAATTTTATGGAAACATATAATGATTTTGGAACACCCTCTAAATGGCTTCCACCAATAACAACACCTCCAAGAATTGTGCATAGAAAAGATAAGTACTTAATTGAAGTTGATGAAAATATTTTGAATCAATGCATAACAAAATGTCTGATTGCCATTCAAAGAGACTAGATCAAGAAATTTGGGATAGTTTCTTTCATATATTATAGTATGTTAGTCAAAGATGTCAGTTATTTGTTTCATTGATGAAATTGGTTAAGATGAGACCTACAATGTACACATTAGGACTAAGAACATCTAACATGGATGATGAAAATAATGAAAATATTGAAAATCTACATGATGCATATCATATTGTAGGCCCTAAATAATGCAACAAAGATTGTAATACTACCTAACATATAATGACAACTTGTGTAGTAAGTGTTGAAATAAGAAAAAATGATTGATTTCGAAAATAAGTCAAACACTTGATATAAATAGAAAAATATTAATGAAAGCAATTGCAACACATGAAATACTTAATGAACCCACTATGCAAGAGCTTTGGGAATTTTTTGGTAGACTTTCATGAAATGACAAGGCTATATATGATGCTTTGAAAGACTTACTTGCACAATTTTGGAAAGATAATACAAAATTTTCATCCAATGCAAGAGATGTAGTGAAAAAAAGAGTTGGTTTTCATAATTTTGAATTGCATCTGAAACATTTCTTGGATATGACTCAAACACAATGGTACTCTAAGTTTTTAGAAAAACATCCACAAATTGTTATTAGTCAAATATTTTTTGAGATGGTCAAACCTTTTTATGTAAAAATAAATCACACATGCACCATTTGTTGTTATAGGAAACATGTTAAATTTTTAATGCACTATGATGATTTTCACCATATTCATTGTATTTTACATACTAACAATATTTTATAGGAGTGTGGCATAGAAGTTTCACCAAAATAAGTCAAAAAATTTATTCCAAATATTTTTGTGAAAGACCATATGGACAATTCTTTTATAAGAAAGCATGTTTGGATGGAAATTGTAGCATTTGCAGTGGATTGCCAAAATTAAAAAAATGTATCCATAAGGAGTGTACAAGTGCAATTGGATAGAAATTAGTTGGTCTGAGGAAATATAAATTTTTGAATTATTAAGTAAAAGATGGCAAAGAATATAAAAGGTGTGAGCTTGTATTGAAAGAGATACCTATTTTAGAATTTATAATCAAATTTATGGAGAAAATTGTTTATGAGTATGTAAGGCACACACATAGGGATAAATTATTGGATGAATATTTCAAGATAAGAAATGACACATTCCAACTTGATTCTATTGTTTCAGTAATCGAATTTGCTGAAAATTATGCATTCAAACCACAAATGGAAGTTTAATCATAGTATTACAACTCAACACAAGTTGCCATATTCATGAATATAACATTTGTGCATGCACCTGATAATATAGAGGAAGATCAAAAAATATTAAAGGAGTACCATTTCTATATTAGTGATGACCGATCACATTGTACAAAGTATGTGCAAGGTTGTTTTGAGAAGTTATATGGATAGTTGACTCAAAGAAACATTATTTTTAAACAACATTATATTTGGTTAGACAATTACAAATCATAATTCAAGAATGCATAGATGTTTTATTAGTTAAGTAGGATGCACATTACCACTAGTGTAGAACATATTTAGAGTTTTACTAAGACTAGCCATGGAAAAGAGGAGCATGACGATGTTGGATCATGTGTAAAAAGAGCCATTTCAAGGGAGGATTTAAAATTTGACAATATTTCTAATTTGATTGATAAAAAAATTATGGTTGAATGGTGTAATAAGAAAATATGTCATGATGCTCAAGTAAATTCTATTTTTCATAGATATTTTTGGTTAATGAAGAAAAAAGACTTGAAAAACTATGAGTATTGTATGACTTTAATAGGTTTAAGTGAGATCCATTTATTTCATAGCTCAAATACAGGTTCATAGACTATTCATACGCAACACTTGGCATGATTTTATTTTGCATGCATAGACTCTATTTGGAATGAGTGTGAGTCACAAGAGTGGGTAGATGACTAGAGTTCTAGAACTATAATTCTAATCAACACATATTAGGTTCCACTAGCATTTCAACTTATAGACATGGCATCATCACATGACTTTGACCATATATCTAATCGAGTACAACCATGTAGAAGATTAATCTTTATGTAATATTTATTTCATAATCTATCTTTATAGTGTCAAAAATTGTTTTTTATGATACAAACCATGTTTTTGCATTTATTGTAGATGAGGACAATGAAGAGGGAACAAATTACTACTTATGTTGGTGTGTAGATGGAAAAAAAATTGACTTCCCCAGTCGTAGATGGAAAAAACATTGATTATCCCATTGGGTCTATGGTAGTCACTAGAACTTGGATTCAATGATATTCTATAAAAAAATTCAAATGTATGATTGTTTGAAGACTTTCAAACACATAGGAAGATATTGCACTATTCAAATTTTATTCTTGCAATGAATATTCAATTTCAAAAATATCATGGGAGGCCAAGAAACAAGAATCTATGGAAAGTTCGTGAGTCAAACCATGAATCAATTATTGATACTATCAAGATTAGAGTAGATCTAAGTGGTTCATTGGATTGAAATGCATAGGTATGTTGACTTTTAAAATGTATATGCAATTAATTTTACCAAATGTTTTTTATTTTATAGGTAGTACATGCATAAATTTCATCTTTAATTACTTACTACTAACATTTTTTTGTAGGTTAGTGGTGTCAAATCAACTTCCACCTTCATGTGGTTGGCACTGTTAGTAAATATTGTTATATTATTGAAGATAAGAGAAGCTTACTAAAATTACTTGGCATTTCCACACTCCTAAATAATTTCTCATGACAAGTTTATTTCTTCTTGTAGCCTTCCAAACATATTTATTGTCAGTGTTTTTGTGCTCTAGAAGAGTAGTGAAAATTTACTTATGGGTGGAATTGGATGTTATGGTCATTAGATCATGTGTAATTTTCCTATATAGATGTACTCAAAGCAATGGATTTGCACATACCAATCTCGGAGGCAAAATTGCTAGTTGGAGGTTAATAAGTTGTCTCTTCACTGCCAAAAGTTACATTTTAGGACCTGTTACTCCAACTTCTACCATGGTTTGCTCTTAGAGGTGATTCATAATAGATTTGGGGTGTAATTAGAGGGATTTACCATGCATAAGAGGGATCTTACTATTCCTCCATATGACTTAATGTTTTGGTTTTATGCATGCCTAAAGTTAGGCTAAAAATAAACATCTTTCTTGTATTGGGAAGGACATTCTTGAGCCCGAAATGGGTGGTGGGTTTATCGACTAGGCTAGATGGGAGGCCAAGAACTTGGTCTTAAACATTATCCACTATTTTGAACATGTTTTCAATGCCATTTTTCATCCAATAAGCATCAAAAATTGAGTTCTCAGATCATAGCTTCAACTTTGATAAAATTTATTGTCATTGTTTTCATGTTTTGGAATAGTAGTGAAAATGTGTTTACGAGTGGAACTATATATCATGGTTATTGGAGCACATGTAATTTGACTATATAGATGTGCTTAAAGCCATAGATTTTCACTTGTTGGTCTTTGAGGTAAAATTTCTAGTTGGAGGTCAACAAGTTGTCTCTTCACAACCAAAAAGTTACATTTTAGGACCTGTTATTGCAATTTATGCCACAATTTGCTCTTAGAGGTGATTCATACTAGAATTGAAGTAAAATTATAGGTTTTTCACATGCATAAGAGAGATCTTATGTTTCCTACATATGACTTACAATTTTTGTTTTATGCATGCCTGAAGTTAGGCTAAAAATTAGCATCTTTCTTGTATTAGAAAGGGCATTCTTGAGCTCAAAATGGGTGGTGGGTTTGTCGATCGGGATAGATGGGAGGCCAAGAACCTGGTATTATATCCCCTCCAAATATGTTTTTAGTGCTAGTTTTCAGCCAACAAGCATCAAAAATTGAGTTCTCAGACCATAGCTTCAATTTTGATAATATTTATTGTCAGTGTTTTCGTGTTCTAAAATAGTAGTGAAAATGCACTTACAGGTGGAATTTGATGTCAAGGTAATTGGATCATGTGTAATTTGCCTCTGTGTGTGTGTGTGTGTGTGTGTGTGTGTGTGTGTGTGTGTGTGTGTGTGTGTGTGTGTGTGTGATTGAAGTGGTGGATCTTTACTTTCCAGTCTCAAAGGCAAAATTGCTAGTTAGAGGTCAACAAGTTATCTCTTCACTGCCAAAAAGTTGTATTTGAGGACTCATTATTGCAACTTCTACCATGGATTGCTCTTAGAGATGATTTAGACTAGATTTGAAGTGAAATTAAAGGTATTTACCAAGCACAATAGGGATCTTATGGTTCTTACATATAACTTACCATTTTGGTTTTATGCATGCGTAAAGTTAGGCTAAAAATCAACATCTTTCTTATATTGGGAAGGGCATTCTTGAGCCTAGAGTGGGTGGTGGGTTTGTCAATTGGGATAGATGGTAGGCCAAAAACTTGGTCCTATATTTTATCCACACCTTAAAATGTGTTTGTAGTGCCAATTTACATCTAATAAGCATCAAAAATTGAGTTCTTAGACCGTAGCTTCAACTTTGATAACATTTATCGTCAGTTTTTCTAAACTCTAGAACAGTAGTGAAAATGCACTTGTGAGTATAATTGGATGTCATGGTCATTATATCATGTGTAATTTGCCTATATAGACATTTTCAAAGTGGTATATTTTCAACTATCAGTCTGGGAGGCAAAATTGCTAGTTGGAGGTTCACAAGTTATGTTTTCACTGCCAAAATGTTGCATTTTAAGATGCGTTACTACAACTTCTATCACAATTTTATCTTAGAGGTGATTAAAACTATATTTTGGGTAAAATTAGAGGGATTTTACATGCACATTATGGATCTTAGGGTTCCTCTATATGACTTACAATTTTGGTTTTATGCATGCCTGAAGTTAGGCTAAAAATCAACATATTTCTTGTATTTGGAAGGGCATTCTTGAGCCTAGAATGGGAGGTGGGTTTTTCAACCAGGCTAGATGGGAGGCCAAGAACTTGGTACTAGATGTTATCCACCCCTAAAAATGTGTTGGTAGTGCCATTTTTTAGATAACAAGCATCATAAATTGAGTTATCAGACTTTAGCTTCAACTTTGACAACATTTATTGTCAATGTTTTTGTGCTCTAAAATAGTAGTAAAAATGCACTTACAAGTGGAATTGGATGTCATGGTCATTGAATTACATGTAATTTTACTATATATATATGATTAAAGTTATGTATTTGTACTTTCCAATCTCAGAGGTAAAATTTCTAATTGGAGGTCAATAAGTTATCTCTTCACTGCCAAAAAGTTATATTTTAATACCCGTAACTAAAACTTTTACCATGGATTTCTATTAGAGGTGATTCAAACTAGATTTATCATGAAATTAGAATGATTTCTCATGCACACTAGGGATGTTATAGTTCTTCCATATGACTTACAATTTTGTTTTTATGTATGCTTGAAGTTAGGCTAAAAATTAACATCTTTCTTGTATTGGGAAGGGTGTTCTTGAGTTTGGAAAGGGTGGTACTAGGCCAGACGGGAGGCCAATAACATGGTCTTGGACATTATCCACTCCTTCAGACATTTTTTAATGTGATTTATAGACAATAAACATCAAAAATTGAGTTATCAAATCATAGCTTTAACTTTGATAACATTTGTTGTCAGTGTTTTCGTGTTCTGGAATAGTAGTGAAAATGCACTTGTGGGTGGAATTGGATGTCAAAGTTGATGGATCATGTGTACATTTTCTATATAGACATGATCAAAGTGGTGGATTTACACCTACCATTCTTGGAGGTAAAATTTCTAATTGGAGGTCAACAAGTTGTCTCTTTACTACCAAAAAGTTGCATTTTAGGACTCGTTACTACAACTTCTACCATGAATTTCTCTTAAAAGTGATTAAGACTTGATTCAAGGTGAAATCAGAGAGATTTTCCATACACATGAGGGATCTTGTGATTCCTCCATATGACTTAATTTTATTTTTTTATACATGCCTGAAGTTAGGCTAAAAATTAGCATCTTTCTTGTATTGGGAAGGGCATTCTTGAAACTGGAATGGGTGGTGGTTTTGTTGATCGATCTAGATGAGAGGCCAAAAACCTAGTCCTAGACATTATACTCTCTTTTATATGTGTTGAAATGTCATTTTTATAGTTAGAGGCCATTACGAAACCAAGATGAGCCTTGTATGTGAAATGGGATGCTGGAGTGACTTGCATAACTTAAAATGGGAATAATGGTGTTTCATTGAGGTTCCATGAGCATTCAGGATCGGTGTGGTCTTGGATCATTTGAGAAATTTTCCTTAACACCTAATGCTTTAGTCATAGTCAAAATTTTCCACCTACAGTCCATCCTTCAGGTTAGTGTGCATAGATAGGACATTTGGGTTTCTACAAAGTCAAGCATGCTAGGCGAGGTTTCCAAAGAACACCTACAGTAATACCCTCAAAACATGCTTATATAGCTAGGGAAACATAGTCATGAAGTTAATATTGTCAATGGTGAAGTTTCTTGTCCAAAATAAGATTATGAAAACATGTACCTACAACCATCATAGGGATTTAACATGAAGATGTAGTATAGGCCTTTGTATGGAAGTTGACTTTGTGAGGTCCAAATGCCTTGCTAAGTGGTCAAAACATGTTAGAGGAAGGTTTAAGGGTGGTTTCTAGTGAATTAAAAGTCCTAATGGGGATAAATGGGTGTTAACTAGACCAAATACTCCCTTTTCTCATAGCATAAATCTCTAGGTATTATTGACATGCAGTCATATGAGGTTTCTTGAGAAGGTACAAGGTGACATGGAAGATTTTGAGATAGAAAATGAAGGGTGGAATCATGTAAGGAGAGGTTACATGAGATTTTAAATTAAAACTCATCATACTAAGATAAAAACCAAGTTAAAAGAGGATGATGACTTATTTGTGAAATTTGACCAAGCAAACATGTGTCATTAGCTTTTGCCAAAATGGGCCTACATACCAAAATATGTCAGATATAATCATGAAATTTGGTGGAAAGGATAAGTATGATATAATATACCCATTAAATATATTTTTGTGGATTTTTGAAAATGGGAACTATTCACTATTTTAGTATAGTCAACTCTATGTCAAATCACAGTCAACATTGGAGCCTACTTTGGACAAATTGGTCAATTTGGAGCATCTACAGGTTGATTCAAAGCACAAAATTTGGTGATAATGGTATCGATAACCTACCAAAACATCCAATTACATAATAAATTTCATATAAATAGTGTAATTTCCAACTATTTTGACACAATCCTCTTGAAGTCAAGAAGGTAGCCAATAGAGATTTCTGAAAGTTTTGTTAGTTTTGAATGTCAAGAAGCAATTTAAGCCTTATATAGGTCTTAAAAACATTTAATTTTATTTTTTAAACATATATTTTCCTATATAAGTTATTAAATTCAGTTATTTCATGCAAAATTCTGAATAAATACAAGTTTTGACATGAAGGAAGCATGTAGGTAGCTTAAGGTAAATTGTGGTAAAAAGGGTCTATAGGATAAAGGACATATCAAAATGAATTAAAAATTGGTAATAATGGTATTAATGACCTAATATACCCATAAATAATATTTTTAATATAATATGACATGACTAATTTCTTTTTATTTTGTCACATCCCCTCCATGTCTCATAATGGTCACTATTCATGTAGGCATACTTTTTAGAGTTTTAAATTGTGTTTGAGGGTTAAATTTTTATGTAAGTATTTTAAGACATTTTAAAACCTATTAAACACATTTAAATTTTATTAAAACTCCAAACTTCATGCAATCCCCATAGACAGGCTCAAATCCCCGCAGGCAGTCTCAAAGGCATAAAGGCAAAGTTGGTTTTTTGATCATTGGAAAGGTGTTATGAGATGTTTAGATATAATTAAAATGTTTTAAATAAAATAATATAAGTGGGAAGGTCAAATTTTTCCTTTGGAGAGTATGTACAAGGCATGGGAAACCCTAGATTAGGGTTTGGGCTTTTTTAAGAGATTTAACCATGGGGATTTAATTAAACTTTGTAATATTGCTCCCCTATACATTTATAAGATGAATAAAAAGGTTTTAACATGGTATTGTATGGTTTTGTATGGATTCTAGGACTGAGAGTTTGGAATAGGGTTAATTAGGCCTAAATGAGGGTAGGCTAATGAAGGAAGTGATAGTTAGAGGTGGAGTTGGGCTATGAAATTTGACATAGACATGGAAAAGGAAAGAGTGTAACTATAAATACCCTTATAATATATTTATCAATAATAATTTTTTTATAAGGAAAAATATAGTCAAAAGGCTACAAGCCTTGAGAGAGCATTGTGTCCATAAAGTGTGGGATGAGAGTCAAAGATTATTTGAGTACTTGAAGTGGGTTATACCATGTATGTTGTGATCATATAAGACCATATATGACAACAGGTTGAGATCTTAAAACATAGACTGAGATTTGGTCCTTGAGACCCAAAGAAGGTGCCTATTAAGAAACTAGAAAAAGATTGAGAGGAAGTTTGTGAATGAGATGAATGGAATGAGGTTAAGGATTTGTTTTGAATGTATGGATAGAGGTTAATGCCATAAAGGAGGTGATACTAAGAGTACAAGGAATAAGTACTAGGTGTAAGAATCTAAATTAAGCCCAAAGGGTCAAAAGAGGAGCTGACTTATGAAAGAAGATTCAAATCAAACCATAGTAAATGAATGTGATCAGTTGGGTTTTGAAGCAACTAATGATGTTTTTATATAATTCTCCTCCATTCCTCTACATCAGCATATAAACATAATTCAAATGCAATCATTAATATTATTTATTTATTGTAAGGGTCTAATTTTTAACATTATCCTAGCAAGTTATTCTCAATCTCATAACATTCATAATCCTTAAGAATACTTCAAACCAATAATTCATAATACTTTGAACATAATTAATTTAAAAAATATTTACTTAATTGGTTTTCTTGAATATTCATGTAAAAAATATGAATGCCATGTAAAAATGCCATATATAGGCATATAATGTCAATAATACATGCATTACCATGTATACATACAAAAAATTACATCATGTCTAACAACATAGTATCTAATCTCGGGTGAATATCATATATGCATATACAATGCCAAAAATGTGTATTTTTCCATATAGGCATACAAAAAATTACATCATCTACAACATCCTAATCATCAAATAGTCTCCCTCTCTTTGCCTTCTTTGAAGAAGACTCACCTTAGGATGCCCTACTTGTAGATGGAGATATCCTAAATGCCTTGGATTGATCCAAGGTTTGACTACAAGTACTACTCTAATAGCTTGTTTATAGTCAAACCTATTCAAATACAAAAATTATTATAAAATTAACAAGTATACATGAAACCAAGTTAAGAAACTCATGTTTTAAACTATAATTAAAAAAATCATTTAAGCATGCACTTGCTGCAATCTCATGGTCCTTAATTTGCCATTGACACTCAACTGGATTAGTGCTGAGATCATATGCACAAACAAGTGTGTCAAATGATGAATAAATATGAGGATTTATCATAGTAGTTGTCTAAATTAGACTATCAAATGTCATATGATAACCCTACATACACAATACATTTGTGCATATAAGTTATATTTGCCAAAGTATATAGTAAAAGTATTAAAATAAAAGTACTAAATTATAATTCAAAATTAAAAGTGAATATACATACCTTGGTGAGTGCCTATGCAGATGACATTATAACAACAATGCTTGAGTTTATCTCGACTCGCAATGATGGAGGAGTGTCCACCCTCGTCATCAACTAAAGAAACAACCTAATAATTAATGACTTGGGAAATTTATTGATTAAACAAGTTTCTAACAAACTTAGTCTTGCATAAGATATGAAAAAATACAATGAGGTCATAGGAAGCATGAATGTAATAAGTGGATAAGTATAACATGTGACTTGTAACACCACATTGAAGTCAAGACATGTCATTTTCATGAGGGAGAATGACAAGACAATGAGAGAGTATTTTTGAGTGAATTTTGTGAAATTGAGTCATTGAATGCAAGTTAGGTGTTGAAACATCCTTGATACACCTATATACATTGGTTTGGATGCTTGTATAGCTTTTCTAAGGTGTATTTTGGATTTTGACCTAATTACTTGGTCATTAGGCCTAATTGTCTTAAGGTGGTGACTTGGTATAGTTGAGGACAATCCTATGAGTTATGGTGTCTAAATTGTTTTGTTTTGAAATTTTGATCATGCTAACACTTTTGAATACATTTATTACATACATTCATTAATTTTTAGTCCAACTAAGTAATGGTGTGATCAAAAATCCCTTACAAATAGTCATTGTGATAAGCCAAGTAACTTGTATAGGTGTTTGTTGAGAAGTTTGTAAACTGAGTTTTAATCAAGTTAAGACACCTAAAGTGATAGGTTGATTTTATGGGGGACATATATACTTGAGCATTTTAAGATTGTTTATAACCTTATAAAATAGGTCTCATCAAAATATAAAGAAACATATAGAAAAAAGGAATTGAATATTGTAGAGATAAGAGTGAGTAGACAATCTTCTTTACAAGTGCATGATTTTGGTTTCCCTATAGGTGACATTAGGTCAACTATATATCCTTAGATTGCCCTCAATTTTTTCAAGGGAAGGTCTATACATATATATAGTGCAAGTAGGTTGAGTTCAACAAAGGGTGTTATAGTCTTGTCAACACTTAATATTCATTTTACGGGGACTTTCCTGATGAAAGGTGTTATAGTCTTATAGAGTCAGCATGTCACTCGAGTGATGAAAGTACATGTATATAGATAGGCCCTCTCCCCCAACTATATATAGTAGGTCTTTGGGCCCCCTAAGTAGGTGGTGGTAACAAACTACTCAACCCCATATATCTATATGGGGTTGAGGTCCCTTATTTGTATATGGTCACAAGGCCTATGCCATATACATAAAGGCTATAGTTTATAGTCGATTCTCTACCAAAAAACCAATGAGATCTTATGGCCTACTCTATATAGCTCTAATAATAGAGTCTGGTTGGAAATTGGAATTGACTAGGTATAATAAGATCAAGAGGCTATGCCATCTAAATTTATAACTCCATAGATAGAGATGAAATTATTATGCTCGGTTGGAATTGGCGAGAATTAAATTGATAGATATGACAATTTTGGATGTTGATCATAGAGATTAAAATGGTATATGTGATTAGGATAACAATGAATCAAGTGACTGGCTATGGGGTCAGTATTTAAAAGAAAGGAGTGGTGTGCATATTGATGAAGACATGATATGCTCGATTGGGAAATTGATAGAAATATATTATACCAAACAAATTTTATCCAATGAATTATATATATATATAACCAATTTGATTTATATCTCATTATATGTAGTTCTCATAGTGGGTCAATCCCAATCAGTAGGATATATATATACAACCAATTTGATATATAAAAGATACATGCATGTGTGTAGAGACTCCCAACATAACCAAACCAAATGTGTGTGCCAATAACTCATCAGTAAAGACCATATCCTCTAAGCCCACTGAAGTGCCACTGTCATCATCTGAAGTTCTAGTGCATAAAACACCACAACATCAACATGGGTGGGGTTGAGTATGGCTACTAACTAGATTATCTTGAGCATCTATCTCTGAAAGTCTACTTGTATGATGAATGAGTGTATCAGTAAGCACACTAAGTGCATGCAAAGTGTCTATCTCCATAACCTCCTTCACCATAGAGGGAATATCTGGATGAATTGGCTTTTAGGTAGGGATCCTTGTAGGTTGATTAAGTGTATGATGTACACCTAGTGGATCCTATGTGGAGCCTTTCCCTCAGCCCTGAAACTCACCATAGCCAAAGTAGTTTGCAATTTCATTGAGGACAAACTCGCAATTGAGTTTCCTCAAAAAGTACAAAGGGAACTCATGGTTATTACATTGTGCATATTCAAACACCATCCACCATCACTCCAAAAAATTGGCATTAATCAAATTGTGTTGGCATTAGTGGATTTGGAAATGGAACATTGGTGGCTGGGTCGATAAATAATTCACAAATTTGATCTTTTGTTATTTCTTTCTTCTTCACCTTATATGTTGATAATTTTTTTAGCATAATAAGCCCTACAAATATCCCTACATGAACTTCATCTGTCAATTTGGCTCATTATCAAGTCAACTTGACCTAATACTAACTCTAGGGTATTGGCCAAATAGGTACAGTGGTTGTTTGTGGAAGTGGGCTCCCTCATTCTCCTAATTATCTGCTCAATTTCAAATTTTTTCTTCACTATGTGAGCAACTATATCCTCATAATTGCTTGGGGGATCTAGTGGAACTATAGGAGGGTTAGGAGGTTTGGGTGGAGGTTTAGGTGGAGCATACCAATTTGTTGGAGAAAAATTACAAATCAAATTATGTAAAAGGTTCACAAAAAATTCAAAAAATTTGATTTAATCTACAAAACTTACCTCTTCTTCATAACAACATCATTGATCTCACAAATGTGGGAGTAAAAGCAATGATTTCTAGGTGAGCTAGATGGAAAAACGTGAGCTGGAGGGCAAAAGGAAGAGATATAGGGTAAAACATGAACGCCAAATAGAAAAATGTGAATTTCAAGCAAAGAGTAAAAAATGACAATTCGATGGGTTTTTTTTTTTTTTAATTTTATAGTTTAAGTAATGCATACACATTACCTTTTTTTACAAGAATACATACATATTCCTATAACACATATGTATTTATATAAATAAAATAGCACATACGTGTTATGTTATAATGCATACGCATTATTGGGTATGTCCATGGAATTATCCCCTAACTCTATGCACATACCTTACTTTTATTTTAGGTGATTGTTAATATGTTTTCTAGTATGATATTATTTGTTGATAATGATCATGTTATTTCATTTTGTGATTCCGTTTGTTTAGTAAATGTGTTAGCTTATCTTTTATAATGCATTTGTTTGACATAATAATTTGACTAAAATGAGTAAATTTGTATATGTTGTGCTTACCTTATTGCCTTATCTAAAATGGCTGTGTAGAATAACATTTGATGTTAAAATCATTAAAAAGAATAGATGGATTCTATTATTATTATTATTATTATTATTATTATTATTATTATTATTATTATTATTATTATTATTATTATTATATGCTAAATTTATATGAAGGATATAAATCACACTATTTTTAATATTTTTGTATTCAATTCACTATTGACCCAAGGTTTGATTAAAATATATATGAATATATTATTTTAAATTATTGAATGATTTTAATAAATCATTGTATTTGTTATATATGTTAGTGGAGAACATAATAACATGGAACTATAACCTAAGGGTATTTCATGCATTATAATCATTATTCTATTATATTTGGTCAAGGGTCATTGCATGGGAATATATTAGTCATTGGCTAGTTTATAGACTTTAAATGGAATAAACATTGGAGACTATATGATTTAAGGTTTAGTTGGTCGAAGATTGTTTGTAAAGTTATTGTCATGCAAATTTTATAAATAATATAAAATGATTCATTAGGGTTTCTAGAGAAGCATCAAGATGATTAGGGTTAGTAATCATCTGTTGACTTTGGTTAAGCATCATTTTGGGAAAAACATTGATTTCATTGTGTGTCTACATGGTGGCGAACAGAAATAAATGAATGGTTCTATTGAGCTATTTGGGCATGCATATATGTAGTTACTTTAAATTATCATGCATGGAAGAGAAGGAAATGGAGTGTAGGTTGATGAAAATAAATTAAAAAAAAAAAGAGAGAAAGTTGTGGGGGAGATGACACTACACATAGAAGAAAGATAGAGAAGTGAATAAGGTGATAGTTGAAGAAAAGATAAGGAATATTTTAGGTTCCTTGGCATACTTTTCAAATTGGTTTTCTATTTCAATTCTTGTGTGGAAAATATTGTATGGTTTTTGAATTGGTCTAGTTACTAGGTTTATTTATTTTAATCATAGAAATAAAATGGGTTGTATATAGGGCCTTGTAGAATGCTTGGCCTCCATAGAACCCTATATCCACCTAGGGTGACCTGAGAAGTTTGGGGTAGAGTCGTGGGTTTTAGCCTTAGTTGTTATAGGATTTTGTAAAATTTATCTTAAACTTTTCTTGAAAATTTGAATAGTGTTATTTAACCTCAGAATATTATTTTGTTATATGTATATATATAATATGGCTCGATTTGGACCAGTTTTTATATATTGATATATGTAAATATGGATAAACTTGGGATGGTATATGTCTTTGACTGTGTAAATCCATTCAGCTTTTATTGGGTTAAATATAAGGGTTTTCTTTATATATAAGTGGATTATGTATTATATACATATACATAGATATATATGTATATACTCATATGGAACTGATAGAGTACACACACACACACACACACATATTCACTAGTATTTTTGTAAATACAGGTGTTTGTAAAACAAAAATAATATGATATAAAATATACTGGTTGTAGATTATCTGTGTATGGAATTAACATATTAGTTTGAATGGAAATATGTTTATTAGTCCTTTAAATAATTCCACCCATTTTAGATAATGTTTACTATGTTTTAGTGACTCTGTGTAGAAGCCAAAGCACATATTTTAATTATTGTTTAGTATATAATAATAATATGGTTAAGCCATAATATATGACTACCTTAGTTTAGGTATATAAATTTATGAATGTAGTGTATAGTCAACCTTGTGCATATAAACATACTTGTATATGTATAAAACTCAAATGCTAGAGTTAAGTTATTAACATGGTTTAATATGTATATGAATTATGTCTATATAAATGTATGACTGCGTATAGTTGATTATTTGGATCTGTATAAACTATGTAAGAGGTGTTTGTTTAGTCTGTAGATAAATTGTGTATAAAGGATCCAAGTATATGTGTTTTGCATTTTTTTCAGCCAAGTCCAAGTAATTATATACTTGATTATGTTGTTTTTGTTTTATAAATGTATGACTATGTATGAATATTATATACATGAACTAGAATTTATTACAAGTGTGAAACCACTTGGGTGTAGTCGGTTGAGTGTTTGAAATTTTATGAAGTGTCAATTTTGAATCAATTATGTTAAAAGGAATTTTGGTAAATGTTATTGTGTTTGAAATTATATATTTTTCATAAAAAAACAAGTATATGAGTTTCATTTAAATTATGATATAGTTATGGGACTATTTAATTAGATGAGTACATATACATTGAGTATACATAATACTCTAAGATATTCTATAGTGGATGTCATCTTAGAAGTATACTGCATACAAAATGGTAGTTGATCATTACTAAAAAGATATTCAAATATATATATATATATATATATATATATATATATATATATATATATATATATATATATATATATATATATATAATTTGGTAATACATACAGTAGTGGAATGTATTAAATAAAATTTGATTAAACTGGTTATATATACATGTATTTTATATCCTTAGTTGTGTGTGTATTATTAACATGAGGTGTATGAATGCTTGTTATAAATGTTATTATAATACCAGTGAGTAATTGATGTTTGTTTATATTTGGTTAAGTATAAAAGCATTAGAATATTGTATTTAAGATTTAAATATAAAACATATATGATGTTTTAAACTAGTTTTTGTTATATTTGGAATATGAAAAATTCACTTACCCAAGGTTATAATATTATTTCATGGAGAAATAATATTATAAGTTACTTACTAGTTAAAGCAACTGGTGATCTAGATAAGCATTACCCGGATGGTATGTTATATTGAAGACTATTTTCAGATTCTATTTATTAATTATAATAAACTAAACATATGGATTTAATTCACTTCATTCGATAGACTAAATGAATGTATGTGATATTTATATACTTAGCATAATTTTGATTAGCTAAAATGAAATATTATGAATGAATATATTGGTTTTTTATATTATTATTTATTTTACTGAATATCGCATTCATAACCTTAATCAAGTAGTGGATGGATTCCATTAGTTTGATTATCACCATCAATGTAAGATAAAGCATAATCCAATCAAGTGGTGTGTATGACTTTAACTAATCTTAGAGATCATTTATTATTGAAAAAAATTAGCCAAAGTAATGTTTGATAAACAATGTCATATCATATGTTGATATAGTTTTCATATTTATGTGATATCATATTAGAATGGATTTATGTATAGTACACATTATGTATTAGATATCAACAACACATAGGTTATGGTTTGTTACTATGGATTCTCATACCACCATTATTTACCCATTTGTGAAGGGATGGCCATCCCCTTGTTTGAGAGATAGTGTGGGGGATATATGGTCCATGGTTGGTATGAAAAAATGCTCAGATGATGCTCTCCCTCCTAGCTAGAGTACTATATTTGAGATTATACTTGAGATTACATATTGATACTTGAGTTTTGGAGACTCTTGATTTGTGGAGAGTCTTGATTCATGGAGACTCTGTTTAAAGGAGCTATGTATCATGTTTTATCTTTTGAGATATTGTTATTTATTGGTGAAAATTGTAAGATTTATTCATCATATTTTTATAGTAATGGTTGTAATTTTGTATCAACCATGACTAAATTTATACTATTTATTTTATGATGTGATGCAGTATTTATGGTTATTCAGTATTGTTCATGGTTTTTATATCTATTCATGGTGATCCTTAGTTAAGTTGATTAGCTATAGCTTTTTTGGTTAACTAAATTAATACAATTAGTTAAAGATCACTAGTTAGGTTTCTCATGGTGAAATCTATATGTTGAATATGTGTATTTAATTTTAAAAAAATTATTGCAATATTTTGGTAAAACCTAGTGGGGTTGTTACATCTAAGGTATGCTCATAGATATCTCCCCACTCATAACTTGGTACAAAAAATTGGTGGTACTACCAAGGAGCATGTACATGTGTAATATATGATACTATAGGATCTATGATTTTCTATGCATGTATAATAGGGCTCTGTGGTCATGAGGAAACAATAGAAGCAATGGGAGTTTGTGGAACCCATCATTGAGTGCTTTGTGGTTTCTTTGGAATACTATAAATAATAATATGTTTGGTTTCTTGAATTAACTGGATATGTTATGTATTAGTAGATGAGGATTACATGGAATCTACTATATATCTTTGATGTAATAGTCTCTCAAGTATGGCCACCTAGAAAAGGGGATTGCTTGTTACTTATATTTTAATGGAGGATTTAACTTAGTAGGTTTGATAATTAATTGCATGGTATAATTTTATCTTATTTAAGTGGATGCTCGAATATAATTTTAGAAAATATAATTACCATGTTGGCATAAATGTATTTAACACACCCATGTAATGTAGAAGGTATTGCATAAAGTATATGTGTCCAAGGTCATCCCAACAACATATCATAGAATCCCATGTAAGGTATAACTAAAAAATTAATAACTAAATGTGTCAGACCTACTTCTAAGGGTAAGTCAATCTTACCAAGAACATATTTTGATGTCCCATCAAATGATCTAAATGATTTGTTCAAAGGGTGTAAATCATGATGTTTATAACCCAAATGCATAAATAATGTCATGGTGAAAACATTCTTATTAGCACCATTATCAATTATAATATTATGTATAGGTTAGTGATCAAGGTATGTTCAAATGAATAATGAATAAATATCTAAGTCATAATTTACAATATCACTATCATCAAAAGTAATAGAATGTCTCTGAACCATGGGAGGTGTTTTATGTGTATAAGTACCAATAATCCCATCTAATGGGTGCCCATAATGTGATGAAGTAGGATGTGCATTATATGCCATTTAAACTTCTAGATCCTTTTTAAAATGGTATTGTAAAATATTTTTAAATATCTACTGATTCTTTTGATCATCAGGCTGTGAACCTGATTCTTTTGGAAGATCATCAAATATAATTTTTTTGTCATTGATAAGGTATTGGATCTTATGCTTCAAGGTAAAATATTTGTTCATATAATTTTCAAGGCCTTGGTGATAGTCAAAATAAGAATTTACATCATATCCTTTGGTTAGAGGTCGACTCATATCAAACTCTATAGGAAGAGGGAAAAATATGAGGTGACACTCCAAAAACTTTGAAAGTAAAAAAGCTAGAAACTCAGGTAAGCATAAAAATTATCTCTTTGGTGAATTAGATAAGACAATTTTATTATGTTTTTGTGAAACTTCATTAACCATAGTAGTTACTTCATTTTTAGGTTCTATAGATTTCATCTTATATCTTGGTTTGCTAATAAACTTGGTATTAGATGCAGTCAGTGTGTTTGCTTCATAGTTAAGTTTATTCAATAAGATAAGTTTCATTTCACAATCATGAAAATTTTGACACAAGTCATCAAAATATTTAATTTATTTTGAAAACAATGACCTCATTTAATGGGGAAAAAAATACTTATAGATATCTTGAATCCAAGTTTTCTTAATGGTGAATCTTCATTAATTCATGAATATTCCATTTTCCTAAATTTGGATTTAGTGATTTTTTGGGACCAGTAAAGAGCAATGGGTCACCTAAATTTTTGGGTTCTAAATTGGATTTGTAGGTTAGGTCGCCTAACATTTACAAATAATTACATAATTATTAGTATAAATTTCAATGGACTTGAAGGACATTCTACCTAGTTTCACCAATATATGTATACATATGATATATTCTCGTCTACATGATCTATATGCTTGACTACCCACTCTAGACACCAAACTACACACTCTAGATGTTAGAATACATGCTCTAGATGTTCATTTTAAAAATAGAAAAAAATCATCATTGATATATTTTATCCTAAAATTGATTTCATATTTGGATTCCTCTCAGAAAATTATATAATATTTAAAAAGAATCATATTAATCCAAATCTATATGCATAAGTTATGTTCATTTGAAGATTTAGATAATGACTAGAGGCTCTAATCAATTGACTTGAGGCTTTGGAAGGTTTATCAAAGGCTCTAAATGATGATAAAGGTTCTAGATGGCTGATCAAAGGCTCTAGATAGTAATGAGAGGCTCTAGATGGCATCTAGAGGCTCTAGATAGTAACGAGAGGCTCTAGATGGTATCTAGAGGCTCTAGACAACCTAACAGAGGCTCTAAATGATGACTAAAGGCTCTAAATGGTGATGAGAGGCTCCAAAAAGATGATTAAAGGTATAAACACTAACCATAACCTTTGGTTAGTGTCTAAAGAGTTTAGTCAGCATCCAAAACCTTTTGTCACATCTAGAGCTTTAAATGAACACAAATTTTGCATATGGATTTAGATCAAGTTGATTTTTTTTTAACTTGTGTAATTCTTGGAGAGGAATCAAAATTTGTAATAAATTTTAGGATGAAATATATTTATGATGGCCTTTTTTCCATTTTTAAATGAGTGTCTAGAGTATGCTCTAGATGATCTACTGCAAGCTCTGGATGGCCAACTACATTCTCTAGACAACATCTATATGGTCTAGACACCATACATAGGGTCTGGATGGAGGTGTATATACATTATTTTTTGGTAATGCCTAGGGTTTTCCTTCATGATGAATCTAATTTCCCTTTAGTTCACCAATAATTCTAAATGTACTTTCTAATATTTTCCAAAATTTTACATAGAGATTTTTCCTAGGGGCCCTTAAAAAACCCTACTTGAAGTTCTTTATCTATCATTAGATTGGTCATTTTATCCAACATTATTTATACCTCAATCCATACTCATTGATAGGTTCATTGATTCCTTGTTTGATTTTTGTAATTTGGGAATATGAAATATTTTCATTAATGTTGATAGAGAAGTGTGCACAAATTTTATCTATAAGTTTAAATGTTTTTGCTGACTGGATTAGTAAATCATAAAACCACCTTAGAGCATAGTTCTTAAGGCTCATGAAAATAATTCGGTCAAAAGTGTATCATTAGAAACATAATCAATGCATGCCTCATATAAAGATCAAAGATGTTGTTTAGGATCACCCTTGCCATGATAAAATGTGAACTTGAGTGCAACAAAACTAGCTGACAATGGGTGCAAATATATTTTAGGTACAAGAGGGTTATACAACACTTCTTGTGAATCAATAGCATAAGGTGACTTCATGGAATTTTATTCAATATTTGTAAATTTATCTTCCAAAAGTTGTATAATTTTGACAAGAGCTTGCACATTTTGATCACTAAGGTTTAACATTTGAGAAATCACCAAAGGAAGTGTACCCATAGTTTGAGTTGATATAGGCATTAAAATTGATAATTGGGTTGAAGGGCCAACATTTCCCATGGAAGATATAACAATAGTAGGATTTGTTTCAGGGAATAATGGTGTAAACACATAACCCATGCCCTGTTATAAGTATGAGGTGATGATGTGCTTATAAGGAGGGTTACATAAATATGGGTATGTCCCATAACTCTAATATCATGATCAATAGATGCACCTAGTTTTCATCTATTCTTTTTTTTTTTTGGTTTCTAATATGGTTATAAGGATCTCATCAATATCTTCAAACTTTTTATAGATAAATTCTCAAAACATATCTCTTAATCTATTTATTCATGTTCATTATTTGCATTAGATTTAATATTTTCATGATCATAATCATTTTCTATGAGAACTTCTTCAATATTTTGTTCAGTTTCATTATTGACATTTTTATTAGGCATATGATCTATTACTCCATTGGCTAGAGCCATCTTAGGTAGACAATGAAGAAGTTATAAGAATTTATTAGAAACATAAACTAATCTAGGGATACACATAGGTTACATGTAGATAATAGAGTAAATCTAGAAAAAAACAACAATAAAAAACTTTAGAAGGCTAAATACCCTGGGGTAAGCTAGGGTTTACATAAAGAGATCAGTTCACCAAATGTTTAACCTTAAATTTGATGGTACAAGGGTACTATAGGGTTAATAAAAATGATTAATCATAAGGGTGATAAATAGATCTATAGGAAGACAATTTATTTAAAAACTCAGATAGATAATATTATGAATTTAAATACTAAGATGTGCCAAAAGTAGAAAGTACAACTACTGATTGATATTGTAATAAAATGCAATGATTTATACTTGATAACTGTATAAATGAAAATCTAGGTTGAAATAGGCTAGAATTCGACTAGACTGATATCTTAGAACAATTTTCATATCCTAAAATTTTACATTATATGGCCTCAAATGCTTGTGTCAAATATGGACAATTGCATTAATGTTGGTGTCTGAATTAGATGCAGATATCAAGTACAAAATACTGAATTAATTTAGATGCAATCAACTAGAGTCTTCTAAGTTTTTGATCGCCTTTCTTCTGATGTGTTCAAATAATATAGATAGGTTGTCTCTCTTTGTAAGATTACCAAACCCTAAATTCTTTACCTTTGGAGTGACTATGGGAAAAATAGGTTAGTTATAAAAACCCTTCAATTGGGTACTAGAAAAACTTGCCAATTTATTTCTTTTATTTCCAAATGACCATATGGTACAATAGATTGGATTAAATTTCTAATTAATCACATGCCTCACTACAACTAACTCATATAATAGAAGGACAAGTCTAAATGTTTATATCATTTGAGTGATGACCATGAGGATTTCTTTCCTAGTATTTCTTGGTTAATGTAAAACCATGCAGTCTCAATCAATAACCCTCAATGGTCTTATGATTTACAATGGAGATAGCTTCATTGATACTTTATTTGTTAGCATAATGGAAATAAACTTCCTTGTTGGTTAAAAACTAGTAACATGTCATCTACTTGAATAATCCAAAAACCTCTTCTTTATTTCTAGCATAATTATTACTAAATAAGGTCAACTTATTTGTAGTACTTACCCAATAACATGGTTAAGGGATCATATTTCCATGTTTAATAATGAATCATTACCTTCATAGTTTCTTACAACTAGAATCCCAATGGCTAATGACATGAACATTATCCACCCTTGAGTATATTTAAGATTAACAAGATACATTAAACTACTTATTCACTCAGTCTACAAAAATACAAGTCAAGGATATAATTACCTTATTGTTCCAAATTACCAAAAACCCATGAGGACCTTAACTACAACATGATTTTATTAACAATTTTAACAATAATTTATTTTAAGGCCAAGCCACCAAAATTAGGTGATTTGCTACAACACTAATTAGGGTTCAAGTTATATAATCAAAGAGATGTTGCTTCTCACTTTCAATATACAAAATTATAATCCATTACCCATACATAATTACAATAGATAATCTCCCTTATGTAGTCATATCTAGCCTACTACTAGTTTGATTAATAGGTATACAACTTAATATACCTATAGATTGGCAACTTGTCAAAGATAAAAATGGATGATCATACGCTCTTATTTATTCTATTCTAACTTATTAAACCAACACAAGTGAAGTCCATGTATGGATGAATAAGTTTCAAGTATAGCCATTCCATGGTATTTTTTTATCCATGACATAATTTCATTATTTTATGCGAACTAGGTAAGGTATGATACATCAACATAGAGGGAAACAATTTTTTATTTAACTCATGGCATCACTTCCTAAATGTTACTAAAATTTACATATTATACAAGAGTAAACATAATATAATACTAAGGAATAAAACTATCCATCGAGTATGGTCATATTTGGAGACAACTATAAGCGCTATAATTAGATACATTGATATCAATGATTTCAAAAACAATCTATTTAAGAACTAGAAATCTTCTCCAAGATAGAGTTAAGAAAAATTTTATGGGAGAAAGACAAACAACATTGAAAATTAAGTCCATATAATATCTTGAATACCATAGGTCGATACATAACAATAATTTAAAATAGATAATTCATTGCTTTAGTCAACTACTTTGGATCAACAACCAAGGGGTGAAATCAGATTAAGTCCACATTCAAAAGATAATCCGTCATTGTAAGTACCTAGAATAATTATTACCTGCATTCTAAAATGATAGTGTAATGGGTCAACATAAGCTGGCATGTTCATTATTTCCTAGCTAAAATTATAAACCATAAACCCAACATGTAAACTAGTTAAAATAATGCAAATAGTGGAGGTGACTTTTACAAATCTCCCAATGCGTATACCTTGAATCCCAATACATCATGTCTAATATACATATTCAATATATACAAACTATGAAGGTTTCCATGAAACAAGAATCATATAAGTCACTCACTCCATGGTAAAATCAAAGTTAATAGTATTCTAAAATATGAAGAAAACCATGTGTATGCATACCATATAATGAGTATTCACATGAAAATCAAGTTGTAGTAGTACTAATTTGTAGGAACACCAAGTTTTACCACTTATGTAAGTCTTATCATTACTAAACATAAAGTGAAATTAATAAACTGTAATAGATCATAATTTCATGAACTTACCAACTTTAGATACTACGTAAATAATTTTTAAATTTTAAAGAATAATTATTCATAATTCAACCAACTACAATAAGACAAGGTTAATTTCCCTTATGGTCCATTCATATAGAATATAATAGTAATTTGAATAAGTAATAAAAAATATGGCCCAACAAATAAATCACATAATCCATTTAAATCCATACTTATGATGAAACAATTCCTCAAATCCAATGGCATATTAAAAAAAAAATTATTGGTAAAAAGTGGGTTTTTTTCAAAACTAGGGACCTTGACCCTAGACATTAAACAAACATACATAGACTAAAAATCCAAGATATTCAAATGGGAAAGTCACACTGAAACAAAACATAACAACAACACAATACAACCTTGATGCAATACAATCCCCTATAAATAGGGTGAGCAAAATAAAACAGTAAAAAAATAGTTGAAACATAGTAGAACCATTGACATACATGAATTAGTTGAAAATCATCTACAAGGATAAGGCCCTCCCAATCAAAGGGTAATGTTGGTACTCTTTTTTACTTTGAATATTTTACCTCTTTTTCTTTTTCTGCACTTCAGTCCACACCCCATTATTTTTGACACACTCTAGGGAGAAAGGTTGAGTGATTCAAAGTGTGTTACATGGATTAGATTTATATTTTGAAAGCTCCATTAGTTCCTCCCTTAAGTTGTGTTTTTCAATCTCTAGTACCACTTTATTGGAGATAAATTTTTTTGATAATTGATCTATTCAAATAAATGTCATTAGCTTTTTCTAAATCTCTAATCACTACAAGTCTCCAATTTATATTGTCCATGGATTCAATTCTTGGGTTCTAGGGTTCCTAATCCTCATTAAATTCTTTCTCCAAGTCCAATGAATCATGAAAATGAGGTCCAAACACTATCAAAAGATTAGATGAATAATTATTCCACCAAGTTGATTCAATCTTTCTTTTGTTGGAGTTACCACACTCTAAAGTCAAGTGCCCAATGTTAAAACATATGTAGCACCTAAAATGTAGGCCTTCATAATCTAGTGCTTGAATCCATAACGTTTCTTCAACACTCAAGTCTATACAGTTTGGAAGATCAATCGAGGAATCAATCAAAATAAAGTAATCTAGTAAAAGTAGTATGGGAGAACAATGTCGTTATAGAGTCAATCCATAGGATTTCTACCTAAAGAATTGCTTATAGCCTTAAAGTAGGGACCAACCCAAAAATAAAGGGGAAGATGAGGTAGGCATACCCAAATGGGTCCGGTAGAGAATGAATTAGTGAGAGCGTTGAAGCTTGGAATCCTTTTGATGTCTACCCTAGTTTCATTAATTTTGAAGGATCAAATATTTTTCTGAAGTGAGATAAAAAAAATACCAATGAATAAACCTTTTGCACAAGGATACAACTCAACATTACCTTTTAGAAGAGGCTTCCACTATTTAGAGAACCATGCATTTAGATATAGTAGATTTGGCCAGAGATTGTTAAAATGACAAATGACTCTTTTGTCTAAGTAATAATCTTTGTTGACCAGAACTGATTGTAAAGATTCATTTTCTAGAGAAATGGAATTGTATGATGTAACTAGGTTAAAAGGCTTAGACTTTCCCCTTAACTGCTGATATAAAGGAGTTTGATGTCTAGCCACTTCTACATAAGAGATGCATTTCCCTTCCCTGGCCTTATTCATTGACTTTAGATCCCTATCTTCCACCAGTAATTTTCTCCAGATCCTTGTTCACACTCAAACCAATAGATATTGGAACTTAAAATCTCATAGATTGAAGATCTAAAGAAGGGAAAATTTTGGGATCTAAGATCCCTAATAGTAGATGACCATTCTAACCAAGGATGTCATATGCTACTACTATTGATATGTTAATCATAAACTTGATTAGACCTACACCTTAGCTATTATCAAGATCAATTGGATAATATTAAGAAAGAAAAATGATCACTAATATGGATATAAGAGCATAAAAAGGATTTGCAAGATCTAGATGGGGCTAGTGAATGCACTGTAGGTGAACTAAGAGATTTCAAAATTTTATTAGGTGGGAGGGAGTCAATGGGAGTCACGACATCCATTTAAAAATGACCTTGAATTTATTTTAATACATATTTATTTAATATTAAAACAATCCTACCTCAATTAATACCAACCACTATGTTCTTGTCCTATATCAACATGATGTTCCACCAGTACTTAAATCGAAATGTATAATAATTCATTACCAATAACTTATACATACTTTTATCCACATCAAATTGATAATGTAAATATAAATGGCTTATTAATAAAACATTATTAACAATTAAATTACTTGAACAAAACTAGTGTGCCACTAAACTATCATAATTCACATTTTGTCAATACGAGTTTATAAAACATAAGGGTTCAATTGTTCTAACTAAAAAAAATTCCTCAAATAAAATATATATCATTTATTAATATTCCATAATACACTACTATGTAATCAAATAAATTATTTATCAGAAAGGGGTATAATCTATGGTGGCATAACCATGGTGCCAAATAGGGTTTAAAATCAAAAATTTAAGCTTAACACAGAAAAAAGCTCCTACCATGTCTTACTAATAACTTATGAGGAAAATCGATAGTCCTTATTGATTGTACTAAGGTTTTAACCATTATATTATCAATATTTAAAGCCATCATTATATCAAACAACATAATGCTTCCAAGATTTACCTATATAGGAAATAAATTAGCAAGATAAATTGTCAGTGTTTTGATGGCTTGTATACAAAATTTGATAGTGTAGAGAATCCATAGGTCTTGTTAGTCAAAACACCTTAATGAAATGTAGCCATATGGAATGCGAAGACTAAATATATATAAGCATAGGATGTGTCTACTTTAAATTCTTAAGGATGCAAAATTCTATAGGGTAGTGTAGACAAACTCACTGTTCTAAGCATTATCCTAGCTTAATTGGGAATAATTAACACAAACTCCTCTCCACTTTAGTTATATCAGTTAGGAAATTTCAAAAGTCTAAAACCTATTCATTAATTATTCACACAATAATGAATAAGAATGGTAAAATATAGAATATTCAATGATAATAATCTATAAAACTTATTAAAACTATCATATAATAGATATAGGATAATGGGGGATAAAAGGGAGGCTTAAAACAACACCTTTTTCTAAAAATAACAATAATTGAACTTGGATAGAGTTTTAGAGACAATTAGAAAAATAATTTGACAATAATGTAAAAATATGAATCGTTAAATTATAAATTTAATTTCTAAATATATAAAAAAAATTAATACCCAGATGATAAAAGTGTGCAAAATTGATGCATTTATGATAATGACTTGACACTTTTTGGTGAAAAGATAAAGAGATTAAGTGTGTATAGACACTTTTTTTTTAGCAAACTAATTAATTGTTGTATGAAATTTCATATATGGATATATGAAATGTCAAATATTGGTTAGGATATTTTTATTAATTTTTTAATAAATTTATATTATTTAAATAATTGTATAGGTTAAAATAGCTAGAAAATTAGAATTGCAAGTATATGAACACAACTTTTTGACCTTAGCTTCATTAAAATATTTTTTATAAACATATCCAATGATGTATAGATTGGTTAGGTATAATTTTTATAAAATTTCTATTAATTTTTAAAAAAAATTATAAAGGTATTTGTAATGATATGTATATAGTCTATAATGAGGTATGTTGTGTATAAATTAATTAATAATTTAACATTAAAAAAATTATATATTCAAAAACTACACTTTCCCCTCTAAAAATCCATATATTTTAAAAATAATAATAATAAAATATGATTGATCATATGTGTTGAAAAAGATGAAAAATACTCCTAAATTTCATAAAAATCATGTGGATTACTCCATGACTGGTTTTAGTCTAGGTTTGGACCTCCCCAAGCCTAAACCCAAAGCACTTTTGAAGGGAAACTTGAAAATTTAAGAAAAATAATTATTAAAAGGGTGTAAACCATTTGAAAATAGTGTATTACCTTTAAAAAAAGGGCATACACCACTTTTATGGATACTCTGCATCTTCTAAAATTGATTCTAGAGCTATAAGAGTTACCATTTAAAAGTTAGGTTTTTAGAATTCATTCTCATCAATACTTAGTTTTAAAAATTTAAGGTTCTAAAGATAGAATGAGAAATGAATTTTTAAATCATAAATTTAAATTAAATTAAATTTAAACTCATACTTTAAATTTATTTTACTGAATATAAAAAATTAGGTCCACTCTGCATCTTTTAAAATCGATTACAGAGCTATAAGAGTTACCATTTAAAAGTTAGTTTTTCAAAATCCATTTTGGTCAATAATTAGTTTTCAAAATTTTAGGATTGGAAGATAGAATGAGAAATGAAGTTTCAAATCATGTTAAATATGTAATAGGTTTGTACCATTGATTATTCCCTACCTAATTTAACTACTTGAGTATTCCCTACCTAATTGAATACCTGAGCCATATCTTGATCTTAAGTATAAATTACCTGATTGAATACCCAAACCATATATTGATATTAAGTATGCCCTACCTAAATACCTAAGACATATCTTGATCTTGACTATGCCCTACCTACCTTCTTGTAATTGAGTATGCCCTACCTATAAAACCTACTTGAGTATACCCCACCTACCTATCCTTATTGCCCTACCTACTTGAGTATGCCCTACCTATTTGAGTATGACCTACCCAATTGAATACATAAGACATATATTGATCTCGAATACTCATATTTAATATTTAATTTATTTATCTTACCTGAGCCATATCTTGCATACCCGATACTCTATTGTATACCTAAGCCATATCTTTAAAGGATAGGGGAAATTATCATGCTTGAAAATCAGTAGAGGAGGCATTATCAAATCAATGGATAAAGGAGAGGGGGAATTATTAAGGGATGATTGAAAACCAAGAAAGAGTGTATTATCACCTATATATAGAAAGGAGAGGGGGAATTGACTAAGATTTATCTTCAAATGAGGGGGAATTCTCACATATATAGAGAAAGGAGTGACTAGGGATAAGTAGGCAAAAGGCTTAAAGGTGGTTTCAGGCTAAATTTATAAATAATTTATGATATTTTTGATTAATGGGTATATATATATATATATGCACAAATTATTGTCTTATAGCATAAGACCTATAAAATACTAGTAGTCATGATACGGTTACTCATACATGATATCTACTACATACCTAGTACTACATGTAGGATGCAGTCACTCATATATGACATCTACCTATAGTTATGATACAATCACTAATACCAAAAATGAATGTAGTTAATCACCCTAGTAAAATCCATTTTTTATATAAGGAATCTAAAAACCATTCAATATTCATCCTAAAAAGTTATTATTCACTCCAAAATAAATGTTAGATAGATAGGTCAATCCATGCATGCTTCAATTCCAATATCACACATGCATGACCTGAAAAATTTATTATAGACTCACATATAACAAAGTCATCTTCTAAATTTCCAAACTCACATAAGAAAATACCACTACAACTGACACTACCACTAATATTTGGGGTGGATGGGAGTGATTTTGAAACCTATTTTCTCATAATCATATCAAAATCACTCATATCATTATCTCCATCTCCCCAAACCATATGGAGAGAGGGGGTCAAACAAATAAATCATTTTTCCCAATTTTAATCACTCTCTCATTATTCATCATCATCCCTCATCCCTCTCTCTTTAATCTTCATCATTCCTCATCTTCCCTTATCATCCCTAATGACACTGTCATTGGTGCTCACCATCCCTCATCATCTTCAGTCACTCCCTCATTGTCACTCATCATCCCTCATCATCACTCATCATCCCTAATAAACCCCTAATCATCCTTCATCATCCTTAACCACTTCCTCATCGAACCTCATCATCCCTAATCATCCTTGGTCAATCCATTATCCCTCATCATACCTAATTACTCCTTCAATGGTCCTCATTATCCCTAATCACACATTAATCTACCCTCATCATATCTCATCATCCCTAATCACTCACTTATCATCCCTCATTGACCTTCATCATCACTAATTACTCCCTCATCAACCCTCATCATCCTTCATCATCCCTAGTCACTCCCTCATTGGCCCTCATTATCCTTCATCATCCCTAATCACTCCCTAATCATCCCTCATCATCCATAATCACTCCTTAATTAACTATTAACATCCCTAATCACTCCCTCATTATCCCTCATCATCCCTCATCATCCCTAATTATCCTTAACCACTCACTCATCATTCATCATTATCCCTAATTACACCCTCATTATCCTTATTAATCCCTAATCACTCCCTCATCATCCCTCATTATCCATAATCATCCCTAAACACTCCCTCATCAATCCTAATTATCACTCATCATCCCTAATCACTCCCTCAATATCCCTCATCATCCCTAGTAACACCCTCTTGTCCCTTATTGTCCCTCATCATCACTAATCACTCCATCAGCCCTCATCATCCCTAATTAGTCCCCCATTGTCCCTAATCACTCTATAATCATCCCTAATATTTCCCTCCTTGTCCCTCCTCATCCCTAATCACTCATTCATTATCCCTCATCATCCCTAATCACTCCCTCAATAACCCTCATCATTTTTCATCATCCCTAGTCACTCCATCATCCCTCATTGTCCCTAATTATTCTATCATTATCCCTAGTCACTCTATTATCATCCTTAATCACTCCTTATTCATCCTTCCTCATCCCCCATCATCCCTCATTATTCCCTCATTAGCCCTCATTAATATTAATCACTCCCTCATCATCCCTAGTCACTCCTTTATCATCCCTCATCACTCCCTCTTCATCCTTCATAGTCCCTAATCACTCTCTTATTCACCCTCAATGTCCCTCATCATCCCTAATCACTCCTTCCTTGTCCCTCCTTATCCTTACTCCTTCCAATACCTTGATGGTGTGTGCAGTGGCTTCTTGCTTGTGCTAGATATGCTTCTATTCCAATTCCAAATTTTACTCACTCAAATAAGGCTCAAAGAAACTCTTATTTCACTCATCCTCTTTCACTCGAATAAGAATCTCATCTTTCCACAAATATATTTCATTCATTTCTCCAAATAACTCTCACTTGATGAACAAAAAACTCCTCTTTCACATGAGTAAGGCTCAAAGAAACTATTTTTAGATATTATTTGTAGTCATTTGAATTTTTGGTAATTCATTATGTTACCATTTATGTTACCTACCTATCCTTTTTTCCCTACCTACTTGAGTAAACCCTACCTGATTGAATACTTGAGCCATATATTGATCTTAAATACCCATATCTAATCCTGACTGTATTTATCTTACTCAAGCCATAACTTTAACACATGATACCTGATTAAATACCCAATCTATATATTTAAAGGAGAGGGGGTATTATCATGCTTGAAAATTAGGAGAGGGGGCATTATTAGATCAGGGGATAAAGGAGAGGGGGGTTTATCAAGGGATGATTGAAAATCAAGTGGGAAATTTATCTTATTTTTTTGTGCACACCTATGTTATGATTGGTTATATATGTAATGATTTAATTTCACTAAAGAAAGATTTATAAATAAAGAAATGATATTGATGTCCACAAATGATTAGAATGAATTCAATGGGATTTAAGGACAATAATGCCTATCAACTCACAACATAAGCTTAGATTCATCACAATTTTAGAGATCTCATGTATATTTAATTACTTAGTAATTCATTTACACACATAATTAACATAGGCATATCTACCAAACACATATTTCCTTCCTAAAATATAATCAAGTATATAATATTTTTAGAATTTATTAAGATATAAAATGGAATACTTAAACTACTATTTTCTTTCATAATATGAGATTAACCACTAGAAAAAAACAATTCATTACATCATTTAATATAATTGTCGTTTACTAATTTTAATATGACTAAATTTAGTCACAAGAAGTCAAATATGACTAAAATAAAGGAAATGCTAATGTAAAAACAAGGTAAGGCTCATAAATTCATTCCCAAGACACATCTACTCATGTTACAAGTATAATAATGAGTTTCCATAACTTATGTATTATAAAAAGTGCTCATATTAGCGTATTTCAAGTCTAAAAAAGATGCAATGTCTTATATTCACATATTGAATAGCTAAGAATAACTTTCCCATGTTAAACATTACATACTACTTTAACTATATTAATAAGAGTACATGAGATATACAATATATGCAATCCAGATGAGCACATTAGTTATATGTGATTATTATATGTCTTAATGAGTAAATCATCAAAAATTTGATACAACTACATCCAAATATTATTAGTGAAAAAATAATTGTCAATCCCTATCTCCATCACCATCAGAGGGTCAATAATAGATTGCTAAAAATTCTAAAATAACATCAACCTAATGAAACTAAAGAGAAATTGAAATTTTCATATATTATAAGGGAGATTATATGGTTGAAGTAATAGACATGCCCAAGGTATTTTTAATATGGTTCATGAAGGACCATAATTTTGATGAAAGAATAAATTTAGAACATGAATCAGAAGGATGTGTCTTTTGTACTAAAAATTAATTTAAATAGGTTATTATCTAGATAAAAATATTGAAGAACAAAGTGAATAGCCTAAAAAGAGAGAATGAAATAATTAAGAAAAACTTGAGTATTTTAGTATAATTAAATAAGGTGGCAATGCTTAATTGTATTACTAGTATGGATGATATCATGCAACTAATCAAAAGGAAATAAGATGATGAAGGCCCTAGTAGACTGATCAAGGAGATCAAGGGTATGAAAAGGGAGATTGAAGCTGATCCATAGTTTCAAGTATTAAAAATTTTGGAAATCATTGTCAAGAGAATGATGGATAACTAAGAGGAAGCCTTTGGAGGGCACAAGGTTTTTTCAACATTATTCTTAATTATTTTTGGTATGTTTTATTGTTGTTTTTTTATTGTTATTATGTAGCTATTTTATATATTTTTTAGTGTTGGGAGAACCAAGAGGAATAGAGACAAGTCATCAACACCTACAATTACACAAACATGTCCTCTAATCAATCCTTATAGGTTTCCATGCAAATAGGTATAAGAGAGTGATTAGGGATAAGGACGAATGAGGAGGGAGTGATTATGAATGATGATAGATGATGACATAGTGACTAAATATAATGAGTGATGATGAGGGATTGATTAGGGATTATGAGGGATAATGAGGGTCAATGAGGGAGTGATTAGGGATGATGAGGGTAGATGAGGAAGTGTTGAGGGATGATGAGGTGGGTAGATGCATGACAATGGGGGACAAAAAAGGGGCTTAAAGTGTCACTTTTTCTAAAAAATAATAATATTTGAACTTGGAGAGAATTCACTTGAGAAATGAATTTGATAATGACACAAGAATATGAATTGTGAAAATTTGAATGTAGTTTCTATTTTTTTCAATACCCAAATGATAAAAATGTGTGAAATATATGCCTTTATGACAATGGTTTGACACTTATTTTTGAAAATCTAAGGAGACTGCATATGTAAGAACACACTTTTTTTGACTAAATAAATGAATTTTTGTATGGAATTTCATATATGGATAGATGAAATGTCAATATATATATATATATATATATATATATATATATATATATATATATATATATATATATTACAAATCAAGACATATATATATATATATATATATATATATATATGTATGTATATATGTATATGTGTATATGTATATGTATATATGTATATGTATATGTGTGTGTATATATATATATATATATATATGTATATATATACATATATATATATATATATATATACATATACATATATACATATACATATACATGTCTTGATTTGTAATATATATATATATATATATATATATATATATATTACAAATCAAGACAACTAAAAAATTGAAATTAGAAGTGCATGAACACAAACTTTTGACCTTGACTTCATGAAAATCAATATTTTTAAAACATAGTTGACAATATGTAGATTTTTGAGATATAAGTTTTATAAACTTTTGATTAATGGTCAAAAAATTGTAAAAGTATTTGTAATGATATGTGTATATTTCATAATGAGGTATGCTATTTGGAAATTAAGTAATAATTACAAATAATAGTTTAACATTGAAAAAAATGATATATTAAAAAATTACATTTTTCACTCTAGAAATCCATATGTTTAAAAAAAAATTGCTTGATCAGATGTGTCAACAAATACAGAAAAGACACATAAATTTCTAAAAAATAAAATGGGTTGGCTCATGACATGGTTTAGGCTAGGTTCAGACCCCCCAAAGCTAAAACCAAGCCATTTTTGGAGGGAAAGCAGAGAAGTGAAATTTTATAAATCTTAAAATGGAGTATGTACTTTACAAAGGGTGTATGACCTTTTGAAGTCAACAAAGGGCATTTAATAATACTGCTTATTTGTATCTACTTCCATAAAGGGTATACATGATTTTTTAAAATCATGCATGCCCTTTGTGGTTCTTGGATGTTTCTCCTATGTCCATGGACTTTACTCATTCATTTTGCATTTTGTAAACTTTAAACTCATTTTTACCATTGACATTACAAATTCTATATATTATCCATTCACTTTGTCTCAATAACTATAAATTATACAAATTTTATTCTAGACTTGAACTTATTTTAGAAAAGAGAAGAAATGGCGTCTGGTAGTCATTACAAAAGATGAATTGAGGAGTTAAAAAATGAGGAAGTTTAAGTGAAGAGAGAAAAATAAATAAAACTATAAGCAGATTAGAGAGCATCCATGAGATCTTCTAGTCAAGGTGAAGGTATTTTCTCCACACCTAGTAATATTTCAAATAAAAATAACATCCCCAATTTCATGGAACTTAGTTTAGATATGTATTCAAATGAGATAAGAGGACTTAATCAATCCTTGTTGAATGATGAAATTTAAAATTTAGAACATGTAACTAATGAATTTACATTAAACGATGAAACACATGGTGAAACACAATATAATGAAACATCTATCCATAATTATTTTTTTGAGCATGATGATAGTCAACATCAAGTAATGACCAAATTCATCTCTCCCTTGATGAAGAGGAATTCACTTCATTTGTAGGGTCTAATGTACCTATCCAACACTCTAATATCCATTCTATGATTGAAGTGATAACACCATATTATTTAATACAAAATGTAGCTCCAAGGATAATGTGATGAACACCAAAGTATTTAGTTAAAATATATGATAATATAATAGAACCTATAAAAGGTAAAATGTCAAAAAGATCAGTTCAACATCATGTTCAATGTGTATGGGACTATGCGTTTGAGAAAAAAAGTCATAAAATGATGTCAACTATTTTTTCAATTATGAAAATGTAAAAAATATGCCTTTTGATTCATACTTTATGATTAATAACAAATAATATGGAGGGAATAAATAATGAAGTAGTGCAGAATCTATTTAATGTAGTAGGAAATAAAACTCAAAAAAAGATAATAATGTGTTAAGATGAGTAATAACAGAATCTATATTGAGTAAATTAACATCCAAAGCTAAAATTTATTAGTCAAAAAATACATCTTTGAAATTGAATATTAAAAATCTAATAAGTTATATAAAAATAAGAACAAGGTTGATGACCTTTTACTCATAGATTATTTGGTGTTTAGTGGTAGACTCCCATGAAAAGATAAGGTTTTAGTTGAAGGAACAAGATATTTGATTTAAAAAATTTGGAATGGAAAAAAAGGGTCTTATATAATTTAAAATATTCTATTCAAATAATAATTTTTTTAAAAAACCATGATCCACATGAAAAATATTTCTTGGACATGGGGTAAGTGCACAAAGTTAGATGATAAAAAGTGGCCTACCTGTGGACATGATTTTCCTAAAATTTCAAAAATCTAAAATTTTGTAGATAATTTGAGATATATACATTCCAAATTTGAATATGGTTTAATAAAATTAAATGTATAATTTTGAGTCTAGTTTCCAAAACACTATTTTTTTTTTAAATAGTTAAGTATAACTAGGTCAAACATCTAAAATTTAAAGAACTTCTATTTTTTTTAAGAAAATAGAGTAGATAGACGATCATGTGGCACATCATTTTTGAGTAGTATTTAATATTATTTGAAACCTTTTGGAGAAAATTTATATAATATATTCTATTTTTTTATATTTTTCAATGAATACTTTTTTTATGAATTTTGCAAGTAAATAGATCCTGAAAACTGACAAAAACATAGATAGTCATCCATGTGACAACCTAACTACCTCAAAATAATGTGTGTGTGTGTGTGTGTGTGTGTGTGTGTGTGTGTGTGTGTGTGTGTGTGTGTGTGTGTGTGTGTGTTTATAATTAGGCCTAATTTTTTACCATGTAACTTTTTTTTTCACTTGGTGTTTATTATTGTTCCTATTGTTGAAATTGTGGCATTGATGTTGTCATTGATGTCAAAGGTTCTTAAGAAAGGTGTTCATGAGGTCATTAAAGAATCTTATTTTTTCATAGCATCATTGAGAGGTATAAAACTATTTTAGGATAATTTAATAAATGTGATAAAGGTATAATATCATTAATAATTGTTTCAAGGTCATTTATCAAGTTTCAAGTGCTTGAAAAGCCTAGTCATGACACTAGTCATAACATGAAAAGTCCTAGTGAGAAGGTTTTAGCATGGTGTCTTGATGACATGGATGAAAAGAGGTATAAGAGGATATATGAGGAATTTTTAACATGAATATGATGCATTGTATCACTCATGAGTGTCTCATAGTAAGCCTATAGGGGTAGGACCTATAGATCTAGTATGCAACTAGACCACCTCTAGACCCTGTTTGGTCTAATGAGGCATAATGATCTATTATCAAGGTATATGAAGGATGTTTGAAATTTTTTAATCATGTGATATGTTGTGTGATAAATTAATTAAGGTGGAGAGTGAATTAAAAGAGGCTTGAAGGTTATTTTCAAGGTCTAATGTGGTTTGTAGGTCACGGACTAAGCAAACACAAAGAGAAATGGTTGCCAAATGAGGTATGAAATTTAGATTTCAAGATAATAATGAGCATGTGAGCATTATCAGTGGTTTTATATATTTTATTAGGTGTTTTGACCAAGTATGAGGTCAAAATCTTCAATAAAAGGCATGAAAATTGGTTTTGAAGTCTCTCAAGTGCATAAAATTAAAGGTTCTCAACCTAAGAAGGACTTACAAGTGTTCATTGGCATGTGTAACCTCTAGATGGGAATCTAAAATATTGAGGAGAGATGGGAAAGGGTACTAGATAATATATCTAGGAATTAATTTTAAAAATGAGGGGCAATCATTTATGAACAATTATTAACATCAAAAATAGTGTTAACCCTCTCTAAAACCCTAACAATGACCTGATATGAAAGAAGTTATTATAAAGTACTCATAATGGATTGGTATGGCTAGTTTAGTGATTGGAGGTTGTATTAAACTCTTACAGGCATCTTCATGTGTGATTGGTTTGATAAGTGAGTTAGTGAAACCTATAGGAAAGACCTTATTTTTTAGATATTTATTGTAGCAGTTAGAGTTGACTAAGTCAAAGCTACTAAATGTGTTGTCTCTTGATTCCTCTCTAAGAAAACTATTTGACTATTCATGGATATTTATAGTGGACACATATGATATTGTTATATTTTTTACTAAGATTGATAGTTATGTTATTATGGGATAGTATAATATTTCTTAGACACTTGATGATACATGGTTGTTTATTGTTAGTTGGTTAATGTATGTGTTTACATTTTAAAGCATACTAATATATCATTTTAGTTATATTATTGCTTTATATCTATCATGTGATATGATCTAATTACATGTGTATTGTGAGGTGGATGTAGGAGAATTCACCCCTTGACCATGTTGGAGGGAGAGCATCATCGGACAGGGTGATCTAGATGGAGATGTCGAAGGTCTATAAAGCGTTGTCCAAACCCTACACACAACATAGTAGATAGTACATGGTAGAGATGCATTAAAAATAATTACTTACGGTGTGTTTATCTCCTACTTGGAATATTTTTTTATGTGGTTTTTTAGATTAGGTAAAAATATAGAAATGAATTCCTTGCATGTTTAGCATGTTTTGCCATTAATAATGGTAGGAACAATTTTGGCAAAAGAAAATTTAAAATATGGGTTATTTATAAATTTTGAGATTGTCATTTAAAATTTTTATAATACAATTGGATGCTAAATTAATTAAAAATAGGGAATTTGGGCATTTCATAGTAAAATATATAAAAATGAGGATTATATTGAAAAAGGAAAAAGAAATAATGAAATTAAAGAAAAAAAAAATTAAAAAATTAGAAAAAAAAAAATTAAAGGTATTAAAATAGTAAAAACAAAAAAAAATCAAGGAAAGGAAAGGAATGCAACACCTATTTTTTACATAGGAAAAGTGGGAGAAAGATATCTTAACTGATGCATTGAGGAAATAGAAGAGCAGAAGGAGGAAGGAGCACAACATAGAGGAAAAAAAGAGATAAAGGATCAATAGTGAAATTTATTGGTAGGTGGTGTTTTCAATTATATATAAATTTTGGTATGTTATGTTAATATTATGTATAGGATGTTGTATATTGTCTTTGTTTTGCCTAGAAAATACAAGTTAAAAAGAAAGACGGTCATATTAGGTTATCTATATACTTAGTCTATATGTGTTTTTTCTTGTTAGCCTATGAATGGTGTGTATTTTTAAGACCTGCATAACTTGGGATAATTTAAGCAAGATCTAATAGAACACAAATATTTGTTTTTATTATATAATCCCTTAAATCAATGCTAGACTATTATTCTATGAGTTGCTGAGTCTACATGTTTTGGAAAATAAAATAAGCAGTCTTTATAGGGTCACTGTTATTTATTAGTGGTGTCAAAGTTTACAGAGAGGTAGCTAATTCAAGACATAGTAAATAGTTGTGTATAGATAAGGTGTTGATTTAAATAGGGATATCATGTATAGTTTTTAAACTGAAAAATAACTATGATCTTAGCATTGACTTAATATATAAAAATCAAACTTTCAACTAGTGCCAACCCTGTATCATTATACTAGATGTCATTCTATTTATGTAATCTCTACCTGGATATGACCATTTGGGTCATTGTAATAAACCAAGGCATCGATCATGTTTTGTAGGTGATTGAAAATGAGAGTCTTTATTGAACTGTGTTTTAATTTTGGCATCAACTCACTTAGGAAGTCTACATATAGGTTAAATACTATGTAGTTAGGGGTGTTGATCTAATCAGCTAGTGTATGTTTTAAGGAATCATTGTTGTTCCATTATTAAAACCTTTAGTAATAAAAATATATTTAAATAGTACTCAAAATTGGGTGATATATATATATATATATATATATATATATATATATATATATATATATATATATATATATATATATATATATATATATATATATTGCATGAATGGAAATCTAAATTAATTTATTGAAATCACCATTTTAATTCCTACAAGTAGATAATACTATGAACTATCATGTTGTTTCCATAGTATTATCTTGGTATACATAGCTAGGGCATCATTAAATAATGAACATTTCATGTGTTGAAAATGATATAGTTTTTAGATGGTTTGTAGAAAAAATGTATATTGATTATGTAATTAGTATGTTTGTACCACCATATTTATAATCCCCTATCTGTATACGTATATTAAATCACTATAGTAAATAGATCACTATCTAATTCTTGAGTCATTAAATAGTGATATGTTTACTAAAGAAGTGTGTATGTATATGTTTTCACCTATGATATAAAGTCATGGTTGGATTACTCATATAATTAAATGTTATAGTGAAACTTAAGTGTAGTAGACCAGTTGGAACTTAATGTGGTACAACTATTTATTCATATTTAATTTAAATGTAGTCATTTTTTATGGTGTTTGAGATATCTATATCCATTATTTGACTATATTTATTATACCATAATATATGTGCATAAAAAAACTTAAAGGAGTATGTCTAAGTACTGGATTCAAACTAATAAACAACCCTAACACATACATTTATGGTAATATTAAATGATATGTAATTTGACCATATATGTATGGGATGGGTCTCCATTATCTCCAAATTCTAAAAGAAGGAAATCCCTTTGAAAATTAAAATTAAAAGAATATATATTGATATTTTAGATATATATGGGTCTATATCTAGGTAGTTGAACATTTATAATCGGTAAGTTAAAATGCATAGGTATAGAAGAAAGACAAAAAAAAAAGATACAAGATGCCTAATGCATAAAATGTAATAGTTGAATAATTACACAAAAATCTCCTTTGAAAATATTGATATTCATAGGTGATTATACAATGGAAAGCATACTTATATGCATAGGGATGCATATCTATAATTTCATTCGTCGAGTGGATTATGACAAGATAATGAATTATAATCTAGAATTTACTCTAGGGTTGTGGAAAATGGAGTTTGCTATTTTATTTGTTAAATTTTAATATATGCTTTCATGTATAATAACTAACTTACTATCTTGGTTGCATAATTTAGTAGTTATGTTTAACACTGGACTATGGTAATATGGGTTATCATATGGTGTAATTAAACTAGAAATAATTTGTACTTTTAAACTCTGTAGTTAATTATGTATTTACCTGGGTGGTATAAATGTTGTCATTATTTCTTGTATGGGATAGAAAATAATGTAATATTCATGCATATGTTTGATGGAATATGTTGCAATTACTCCTAAGTTTAGCATGTTACATGATGCATTTGCTAGTAGGATGTAAATAATATGAATTTTGTGGTTGAATTATATTTGACCAATCGGTATTGTTAATGTGTAGTAAGGAGTGAGATGGACTTCACTAACTTACTGATATTTCAATGTCATACAAAGGTAGTTTGATCAAGTGGTGTGTATAAATTTGATTTATCTATAGATATCTTTTATATTACTATTCTTAAATCTTTGGCCAAAGTATGTTTAGTGAGGCATTATCATTTTATGAGTATGGTTTACATGTATGTGTGATATTTTACAATATATTGAGTTTTTTATAATACAAAACATGTTTAGTTTAGTTTAAAATCATATATCACATGGGTACTTGCTTGTCTCTCTGGATTCCTGCACCATCACTATCTACTCATCCATGAAGGGAGCGCCCTTTTCTAATGGTATTAGTGTGGGGGATCATTGGTATGTGGTTGGTGTGGAAAAGCACTCGGATGATGCTCTCTCTCCCCACAACAGTACTAATTATTGAGATGACACTTGAGATTGCCATAGATAATTAAAGTTAGGTAACTATGCTCTGGGGAATCCATGTATATTATTTGTACATTGTACTTATTATTGAAATTTTTTAGGAAGAGATGTAAATTTATTTCATAGTGGTGACTGTATATTTGTATCAGTTGTGGCTAAGTTGTTATAATTAATAAATCTATATTTGAATTTTGACATACTCTCATTATTTTAAAGATCCATTATTTATTATTTAATATTATTTGGTTGTCATTATTATGAATGAATACTTTAAATGATCTTTGTTATATTCTCATAATGTAATCTATTTTTGTACATGTGTTTATTTAAAAAAATAATGTTTTACTAGGTAGATCCTAGTGGTGATGTTACAAAATGGATGGAGGAAAAATATTGAGGCTTATATTTTATGTCCATGGTGTTTTATTATTAGGTTCTAGACCTCAGGTGTGATAAACTAGTCATCCAAGTTGACCAGTTACTAATAGACCTAATGGTGCTAATAGTGAGAAAACCAGAGAGAAGTGAGAATTTGATTAGGGATGTGTTATCATGGATTAGAGATTAATCCAAGTGTATGGATAATTTATTAAATAATTTTAATACATGTTCATGTTGGATATATTTTTTTGATTTTAGTGGATATGATGAAAATGTTGCCCATAAGTTGACTTGTCTAGTTTAGATGAGACAATGAGATACATGATCATGAGATTGGTCTACAAGATGAATATTGTCTTTTGAACATAATATATATCTATATGATAATGTTATAGTGACCTCATAGTATCATATAAATTCATTTTAAATCTTTTAAAGTGGTCTTATAGGTGTTGAATGTAATTGTTTCCATGACTATGTTTGAGGCTAGTTGGTAGTTCTGAGTGGGCTACTTGCAAAGAAGGGTTTGAGTCCTTTTGCCATATGTAATGAAATATAATAAAATTTTTAAAGTTTATAATGTATTTATTTCTATATTTATATGTTTTATTTCTATTATTTTTTATCTAATTGTATTTTTATCTTCAATAGTTCAAGACAGACTTTCTGGGTATGCATAGGCCTAATTGTGAATAGTGTTAATGGTATGCTTTAAGTGGTGATTAGATATAAAAGATGTCATGTACATAATAGGATATTATTAGAGGTATATTTTAGTTTCATGTGAATTTTTTCTTTTGTGTATGAATTTTTAAAGTGTTCCAAGAAGATCAAAGGGTAACGTGTGTTATTGAAGGCCTAATTGAATTAGGTCTCCTTGAGGCCTAAAAGAGGTTTTTGGTCCTATATGCTATGACCCACCTATTTTAATGTTTGATTAATATTTTTTGTATGTACTAAGTTATATTTTATGTCAAATATAAATTTTAAATTGTGTATGTCTAACCAAGAGTTGTATGAGCAAGAACCTAATATAAGAACAAGGCCTAATTGACTAGTTAGAGAATGAGTGAGTTGAAGTGGAAGATATAGCACTTTGAAGAGATAAAAAAATGCCCTATAGACCATCATAATTATTCATATAAATTATCATTAATATATAACAAGGGTACTATATATGACTATCAATGTTAAATGACCTAATCTATCTTGAAGAGACCTAGTTGAGCAAAGGAGCTTAGAAGATAGTTTGAGAGGGCTAAGAGTGTGAAAAGTTGAAGAAGTGGTCATCATCAGTTGGTTTAAAAATAATATGTCCTAAAGGTGATCAAAACAATAATGTGTTTTAGTTTGTTTTGAATCATCTAGGAGGTTAGTGCCTCCTTGTAAGTTGGTGCTTGTTAAAGTCTAGTCAAGTAGGTGCTTAGCTAGTTGGGGTTGGTGCTCCATGTGAAGTTGGTGCTTTACTAAATATTGATGTTTGTCTTAAAGGATTGTAATACATTTTTATATATCAGTTAGTTTTCTTTCCATTTAGGTTTCTTCACTCAAATAATTTTTTTATGTGATATGCTCTTGTTTCATGGTTTTTGATGTGTTGTTAAGTTCACTATATTGCTTTGATAGTTCATGAATGATAAAGTAAAGTTGTAAAAGTTTTTTAAGATTAATTCACCACCCCCCCCCCCGCTCTTAGTAATTTTTCTTCCAACATTTGGTATCATATAATGGTCATTTTGAATACATGTCTAATATCTTGAAGGTGATCCTAATAAGTACAAGATGTCTTGTGATCAACAAGATGAAGATAACATGTATGATGAAGAAGTCTACTATGACAGTGAAGAAAGAGAAGCTAAATTAGACCCTGAAGAATACTATAAATGATCTCCATATTTAGTTATAAGGTGCTAACACAAGGTTTAAATCAAATCAAGTTGATTATGACTAGTTGAAGACAAAGCTATAATCCTTAAAAGTTAAGCATGAGCAACTCATAGACAAAATAAGTAAGTTTGAGAGAGTTTGTGAGGTCAGAACACATGAAGATTACCAATGTGAAAATACCAATCAGGCATCCCAATGTGATAAAGCAAAATTCATCATGGGACCATGAGAAAAGGATTAATCGGTCAAGAGGTAAGTATAAAAATGTCATTTTCTACATTTGTTATAATATAGGACACATTTCAAGATTCTGCTCTAATAGAGTTAAAAGTCCCTCAAGATTCAAAAAGACATATGAATCTCCTAGAATTCATGATAAGGATAAAAAATTTATATGGAATCCAAAACAAGTTAGGATATGTCATATTAATCTCAAGAGTCAAGATAGACTATTTGCTAAGGAGGACCAAAAGACCAAAGTGGATTCTATGCTAGTTTAGACTACCTTTCAAATTCAAGATAAAGGCATGAAATGGTATATATATTGTGGATGCTCAATCCACATGACAAGATATATAAATAAGTTTATCTCATTGAAAACTAATGCTTCAAGAACATTGAGGTTTGGAGACAACATAATTGCCAATATAGTTGGCAAGGATGTCTTGAGTTGGGATAATCGGAAGACCAAGACATAAAATGTGTTGTATGTGGAAGGTTTGAAACATAACCTTCTTAGTGTAAGTAAAATGTATAATCAGTTACACATTAAAATTTCATGATAGAGGGTGTGAGATAAGGAGATCCAAATCAAGAAGGCTAATTGCCAATGCTAAGAGGACTAAGAAAAATCTATATGTCATGAATGAGATTAAAGAGAGATGCTTCATGAGAAAGATAGATGAAATTTGGCTATGGAAAAAAAGGCTAGGTCACCTAAACTTTGACAATCTAGTCAATATTATCACTAAGAAGTTTGTGAAGAACATGCTTAAGCTCACCAAACCTACATACATACTTTGTAAGGCATGTCAACATGGTAATTATACTAGAATAAGGTTCAAGTTCAAGGAATTCTCTACTATAAGACCCTTGGAGTTAATACACACTGATCTATGTGGGCCTACAAGAATTCAAAGAATTTAAGGATATAACTACTTCATTTTACTCATAGACGATTAAAAAAGAATGACTTGGGTTGCATTCTTGAAAGAAAATTTAGAAGATCTTGACAAGTTCAAGACATTCAAGGCTCTTGTTGAGAATGAGAAGAATGGGAAGATCAAATGACTAATATCTAATAGAGGAGGAGAGTTTTGGTCTAATGATTTTGATGACTTCTATGAGGTTCATAAAATAAGGAGACAATTCTTAGTAGCTAAGACACCTTAGTAGAATGGGGAGGTGGAAAGGAAGAATAGAATAGTTCAAGAGGTGGATAGGACTATGATAGATGAGTCTATATTATCTAATGGATATTAGAGAGAGGTAGTAAGCACTATTGTCTACATTTTTAATGGAGGACAAATAAGTACTAATTGCAACAAGAATTTTTATGAATTATGGAAGGGTAGACCTTTCAATGTGTAGCACTTTATGGTGTTTTGGAATAAATATTTCATCAAAAGAGATTAGGAAGATTTGGAAAATTTTGATTCCAGATCTGATGAAGGCATCTTCTTAGGATACTCATCAATGAGCTCAGCCTATAGATGTTATAACAATAGACTACAAAAGATATGGAAAACACCAATGTGAAGATTTATGAGATGGGGAAATCTCACTCATAGTCAAAGAACACTTTAGAGAATTTGGATTTCAATAATTAAGAGGAGACTATAGAGGCTGATGAGGAAGAAGAAGAATTTGAAGAAAGACAAGACTCAAAAGGACCCTCAAGATAGATTCAAAGAGATCATCTTGAAGTTCATATCATTGGTAATAATAATGCAGGTATGCAAATAAGGAGAAGACTGGTAATTAATATAAATCAAGAGAATGTTTCTCTATTGTCCAATATTGAACCTAAGGCTCTTATAGAAGCAAGCAAAGACAAATTTTGGATAGGTTATATGAATAAGGAGTTAGACTAGATAGAGAATAATGAGACTTGGGAACTAGTTCCTAGGCTTAAAGACAAGAATGTCATTGGCATAAAATGGGTGTCTAGAAATAAGTTGAATGAAGATGGAGAAGTCACTAGGAACAAGGCTAGTTTGTTATGCAATGGATATGAAAAATTTAAAGGGGTAGACTCTGAGAAGACATTTACATCAGTGTCAAGATTGAAGGCCATTAGATTATTTTTAGCATATACAAGATTCAAAATATTTAAGGTATACCAGATGGATGTCAAATCTGCCTTTTTGAATTGGAATTTTGAAAAAGTGTACATTGAGAAAACTAAAGGGTTCTCACTATTAGATGATAAAGACTATGTTTATAGATTTAAAAAGGATCTCTATGGTGTAAATCAATCTCCTAGAGATTGGTATGCTAGGTTGGACAAGTATCTATTGGATCAATAATTCAAAAGAGGAGTTATAGATAGTAATATATACATCAAAACAAAACATGACCATTAACTTATAGTAGTTATCTATATGGATGACATCATCTTTGGTGAAAATAATGAGAACATGACCAAGGCCTTTACAAAGGTGATGAAGAAATATTTTGAGATGTTCATGCTATGATAACTATGATTCTTTATTGTGTTACAAATCACTCAATCTAAAAAAGGTATATTCATCTTACAAGCCAATTACATAAGATAGATGTTGAAGAAGTTTGAGATGGGAGATTAAAAGTAGGTTAGTACACCCATGATCACATGATGTAATTTTAGTAAGGAAGATGAGTCTTCAAAGGTCAATCAAACATCATATAGGTTAACGATTGGAATTTTTTTGTACACCACTACTTCTAAACCTGACATCATGTAAGTAGTAGGTCTTGTGGGATGGTTTCAAGAAGATCCAAAAGAGAATCATCTAAAATAAATCAAAAGGATACTCGGGTATCTCAAGGGGACTATGGAGTATATATTTTGGTATCTAAGAAGTAAGGAGTTCAATTTGATAGCCTACATAAATACAGATTGGGTTAGAATTATAAATGATATGAAGAGTACTAATAAAGGAGCCTTATTCCTAGGTGGGTGCCTAATTTTAGGGATAAGAAATAAGCAACCATCAGTAGCATTATCCACTTGTGAGGTTTAGTATATTACACAAGCTTCATGTTACAATTAGTTCTTATGGATGAGACAAACCCTAAAAGACTACAAGGTCGAGTAAGATGGTCCTAACCCTATCTATTATGATAATACAAGTGCTATAAGCACCTCAAAGAACCATGTCATGCACTTAAGAACCAATTAAATTCCCATCAAGTATCATTTCCTAGGAAAGAAGGTAAGTGAACATAGTGTCAAACTTGAATATGTTTCTACATAGGATTAGATTGTATACATCTTGACCAAACCACTTCCAAAGGTAACTTTTAAACACCTAAGACAAGAATTGAGTATAATTCCTACCCCTAGCAATCATTGAAGAAGTCAATTACTTAGGGGGAGATAATCATGCTCATTATCTATAAAAATAGGTGAGTTTTTATAATAAGGTATGCATGGAGATAGTGGGAGCATGTTTGTATTATGTCTCATAAACTCATAAGTCCTATGTGTTGAATTTTTTGGTTTCAAAGAGTGTGATCCAAGGAGCTGCAAACATCACTTTGTTATTTATGTAAAAGGGGGACAAAGACCAGAATGGGGAGATAAGAATGATCAATATATAGTATTTTTTTCCATAAATTATAAAGGGGGAGATTGTTGAGCATTTTTCTTATTGTTGAAAGTTTGGCATTGATGTTGTCATTGATGTTAAAGGTTCTTAAGGAAGGTGTTCATGAGGTCATTAAATAATGTTATTATTTGATATCATCATTGAGAGTTATGAAATTGTTTGAGGATCATGTAAGACATGTGATAAATGTATAATATCATCAATAAGTGTTTCAAGGTTAGTTGTCAAGTTTCAAGTTTTTGAGAAGCCTAGTCATGACACTAGTCATAACATAAAGAGTCCTGGTGAAAAGGTTTGAGCATGGTGGCTTGATGATATGGATACAAAGAGGAATAATAAGATATATTAGGTTGTTTGATCATGTATATGAGGAATTATATCACTCATGAAAGTCTCATAGTGAGCCTATAGGGTTAGGACATATAGACCTAATATGCAACTAGACCACCTCTAGACCCTACTTGGCCTAATGAGGCACATAATCTATTGTCAAGGCATAGGAAGGATTTTTGGAATTGTTTTAACATGTGAGATTTTGTTTAATCATGTAATTGAGGTGGATATTGCATGAAAAAATTCTTGAAGGTCAGTTTCAAGGTCTAATGTCATTTGTAGGTCAAGGACTAAGCAAGCATAGAGAGAGATGGTGGATAAATGAGGTATGAGATTAAAAATTCATTATAAGAATGAGAATTCAAGAATTTTAAGTGGTGTGATATATTTTTATAGGTGTTTTGACCAATTTTGAGATCAAATTTTGAACTAAAAGGCATGAAAAGTGGTTTTGAGGTCTCTCAAGTGCATAGAATGAAGGGTTATCAACCCGAGAAGGAATTTCAAATGTTTATTAGCACTGTAACCTCTACATGGGAACTTGATATATTGAGGAGAGATGGGGAAGGGTCATATATAATATATATAGTCATTAGTTTTGTAAAGTAGGGGTAGTATTTTATGAACACTCGTTAACACCAAAAATAATGTTAACCCTATCTAAAACCCTAACAATGACCTGATATGAAATAATTTGTAATAAAGTGCTCATAATGGATTTGTATGGATATTTTATTGATTGGATATTGTATTAAAATCTCATAGGAATCTCTAGGTGTGGTTGGTTTGATATTTGAGTGAGTAAAACCTACAAAAAGGCCTTATTTCTCAGAGATTTATTATAGTAGTCAGAGTTTACCAATTCAAAGTTGATAAATAGATGGAGGAAAAATATTGAGACTTATATTTGATATCCATGGTATTTTTATATTAGGTTATATACCTTTGGTGTGGTAAGCCAGCATCCAAGTTGACTAATCGCTAACAAACCTAATGGTGCAAATAATGAGAAAACCAGGCAAAAGTGAGAATTTGATTAGGGATGTGTTATCATGGATTAGGGATGAATCTAAGTGCATAGATAAGTTTTAAAATACTTTTAAGACATGTTCAATTTTGATATATATTTTTTATTTTAATTTATATGATGAAAATTTTGCTCATAAGTTGACCTATCTAGTTCAAATGAGACAGAGAGATATATGATCATGAGATTGGTCTACAAGACCAATATTGCCATTTGTACATATTATATATCTATATAATAATTAATTAACTCATATGATCATATAAATTTATTTTAAGTACTTTAAAGTGGTCCTACATGTGTTGAAGGTCATTGTTTCCATGCCTATGTTTTGAAGCTAGCTAGCAGTTCTGAGTGAGCTACTTGCAAAGAAGAGTTTGAGTCATTTTTCCTTGTGTAATGAATTATATTGTACTTTGTGAATTTTTTTAGGTCTTTTTTTATTTATATAATTTATATATTATATTTAATACTTTAAGATAGACTTTATGGGTATGCATAGGCCTAATTGTGAACAGTGTTAATGGTGTGCTTTAAGTGGTGATTAGAGCTAAAAAATGTCATGGACCTAAGAGGATATTATTAGGGTTATATTTGATTATCATGTGAATTTTTTGTGTCATTTATGAATTTTTAAATTGATCTAAAAATATCAAAGGTAATGTGTGCTATTGAAGGCCTAATTAAATTAGGTCTCCTTAAGGCCTAAAAGAGGTTTTTGGTACTATATGTTATGACTGACCTATTTTAATATTTGATTCATGTTTTTTGCACATCCTAAGGACTATTTTATGTAAAATATAAATGGGTAATTTTATATTTCCAACCAAGACGTGTATGATCAAGAACCTAGTATAAGAATAAGGCCTAATAGGCCTAATTGACTAGTTAGAGAATGAGTGAGTCAAAGTGGAAGATATAGCACTTTGAATAGATAAATAAGCTCTTTTAGACCATCATAAGGGTGAAGATAAATTATAATGAAGATATAATATGGGTATTTTAGATGAATATCAAGGTCAAATGACCTAATCTATCTTGAAGAGACCTAGTTGAGCAAAGTATCTTAGAAGGTAGTTTGAGAGGGATAAGAGTGTGAAGAGCTGAAGAAGTGGTCATCATCAGCTGGTTAATAAAAAGGTATACTAAAGGTGATAAAATAAACCAGGTTAATGAGATATTATTAAGTCATCTAGGGGGTTGGTGCCTCCTTGTAAGTTGGTGCTTGTTAAAGCGAAGTCAAGTAGGTACTTGGCTAGTTGGGGTTGGTACTCCATGTGAAGTTGGTGCTTCACTAAATCTTCATGTTTTTATTATAGGACTATAGTCCATTTACATATATTAGTGGGTTTTCTTACCCTTTATGGTTTCCCACTCAAATAATTTTTTTGTGTTATGCTCTTGTCTCATGGTTCTTGATGTGTTGCTAAGTTCAATATATTGCTTTGATAGTTCATGAATGCTAAAGTAAAGTTGTAAATTTTTTTGAAGACTGATTCAACCCTCCTCTCAGTAATTTTTCTTCTAACACTTGGATTAATGGAAGACAAATTACATGAACATGTATAGGCATGTATGTTTATGGCAAGTAGTGGCCTAAAAAAGGCATAGTTAGAAATCAACATAGTTTGAAGCCTTAAATTAGTCTAAATTTTAAAAAAATCATATTTTTGGAAAGAGGAAATCATATTCATAGTGACAGTATTAATTTTTTAAATTCTAATGTTTAAATTTATAGTGTATTTGGTGATCAAAGTTGAATTTTGTTGTTTTTAATCATAACTCTCAGACTCAATTGTAAACTATAGGTCTAAGACTTAGGATCAATAATCCAAACCATTCCCAAGCCAAAAGGCATGGGATTTGAATTCTAATTTAAATATAATGATCATGTTAATAACATGATCATGGTATTAATGTGATAGAATTATTAACCATGTTATTAATATGATTGCATTACTTAATAATGTGATCATGTTAATAATGTGATCACATTATATATTCATAACACCCAAAAATCTGAATTTGCTCTTTACCTCAAATTTTATATATGACCTTCTATGTTCTTGATCTCCATAGTAGTGGTTTTATTTCATATGATACAAGAAAGTTCCCTAACCTTGGATAGTAAATTAAGGTGTCATGATGTCCAATTAGACTTTAAAAATTTTATAGGCATTTTAATATGTTGACTTGACCACTTATAATTACTTGTTTAAGGTGTAACTCATTATACATTTTATGATATAACTTATTTTATCATGAGATGTCATAAAATGAATTTTTTTAATTCTATGGCCAAAAATTAGCCTTTGAAGTACCAATCTAGTTGTGCATCTAAAGTAAATTGGGGTTATTTCAAACCCCTTCAACCTAATTGCATGAATATACAATGTGATTTGGGGGTTGATCAACTCCAATTTCATTAGCTCGATTAAACCAAAGAAACATAATTTATTTATATGCAAGTTCTACATGTATAGAATGTGTTTTTGAGCTCAATAAACTTGAATTCATTAGTTAATGAATGCAAATGTCAATTAGTTTAGTTGTGGAGGTAATTAGGGTCAAACTGAGCCATGTGAACTATTTTAAATTGTATATTGAATGTGGTTTGGAGTGAAATCAACCCTAATGTCATGTCATATATAATTAACCAAAGAGTTTATTCATTTAATCTAAGAGGCATTTGAGGCCAATTTGAACCCCTTAAACAACAATAAATGATTTGGGGAAAAATTAAAAGTTTGATTCTATCATGAATTGATCCAATTAGTCAAATTGTGCAATGAGGGGCATGATTTGGGAAAAAATGAGCCCCTAAACCAAATTAATGGCTCAATAAATTTTATAACATGTATGCAACATGTATGGATTAACTGACACTACTTTTATCATAAATTCAAACATGAAGGTGATTGTCACAAACAGGTGAACAAACAACTCAATGGTTTTGTAATTACCTTAGTGATTAGACCCTATATCCAATATATTAAACCCTAAACCCTATAAATTTAAATTAAACCTTATACCATTTACCTTAAACCCTAAACCATAATCCCTAAACCCAAACCCTTTAAATTTTAGACTTTAAACCAATATATTTAGTCCCAATTAACACACTTTATATATAGTAAGAATTAGGTTCATAGGGATTAACTTGGTCAAAATCACATCACTCATTAAACCACAATTGACTGAATTGGCTCAATCTGTGATGATGTGGGGGCTAATTAAGCTCAAAATCACATTTTTTACTCATATATAGAAGTTCAAAGAGCTTAAATTTGCCCCAATCACCTTCATGATTGTACCTTATATACCTTAAAACCTATACCCTAAGCCTTAATCTTTAAATTTCCTAATCCCTAAACTCTAAACCATAAATATGGAATCTTCAAACCTTCAACCAATCATTTTATCCCAAATTAACATTATTTAGACTAATATTTAAGTTTATAGGGCTTAGTTTAGCCTAAATCACATGACTGATTGCCCCATTTGACTAATTCACTCAATCTGCATGATAACATGGGGTATAATGACAACCTAAAAACACATTCTATAGTCACAAATGGGTCCAATTAATTCAAATTGTCCTCAATTATCTTTTTGATTAACCTTTTATACCCTAAAACATATGTAGATTAAAACCTAAGCCCTAAACCATAAACCCTAAATACTATACCCTAAATTGTAAACCATAAACTTTCCCTATTTAATAATTGATTTAGTCCCAGTTATCACCATTTGTAGTAATAATTAGGTTCACATGGCAGAGATAAATTAGACATTATATGCAAGTCCTTAAACCTAATCCACTAGTCTACACAAGCCTCCACTTCAAGCATCTACTCACAAGTCTCTCATACATGTCTTCTCTAGGTCTGGAAATCACCATATTTGATTTTAAATTTTATAGAGCCTTCATGAATTATAAATTCCACAATATTTCCTTTTATACCACAATGAATTCCTTCACCCTTAAGGCATCTAACATGGGTCACACTTAAGCACAACTTTCTTTCAAATAAGCCTAAGTCACTTCTTAGGTCATATGGAGACCCATTCACCTCTTTGATATTTATTCAAGGAAACTAAAAACATACAAACAATTTATATGTACTAGAACCATGACATATGATCTATAGGTCCTTCTTAAGTTTCCATCACATCACCCTTTTGTTTAACACTCAATTAGCTCAAACACCTTTCTGTACACACAGTCATTATAAATGAAAACATAGTGAAATTTTAACCCTTTGATCATACTATATATGATTGTTCAAACCTTCATAATTCACTTATATAGTCCTCATGGATTATAAAAAATACTCCAATAGCTATTTCACCTTTAAACATTGAGATACTAACAAGCACAACTCAATTACCGTTCTCAGGTTACTTGTAGAGCAAACATGAAAATATAGTAAACTTTGAACCTTCATAACTCTTATTTTACATATTTTTAGACCTTAAAGTATATATTTATATATTATCCTTGTATTTTTATACAAATTCACTTTTTACACCATGAGTAAATTCTTCCTGTATCAAAAGATATGGCCTAAAAACTAGACACTAGTCTTTCTTTTAAATTAAAATATTTGAATTCAAATAGTCACAATTAAAATTCGATCATCTTGTTATCATCTCATGCTCTCACTGCTTAGATTAAAAATGAAACATATATCTTCTTGTAATTTTATCTACCTTTAACATCATTGAACAACTGTCACTTTGACCTCTTTGACTCTATTCATGTCATTAGATCAATCAATATGATTACAAATGAACTATTTGATCCTTATCCTTTACCTTTGCTTAGGGTTAAACATTGATTACTTATTTCCATCTCATTTCTTCCTAAAATATTGGAAAAAAGGTGCTCCATTGATATCTTCAAGATTTTTTTGAACTTTACCAAGTGCGAAATTGAGTATGTATGGGAACCCTTGCAATCTGTCTGAGAAGCCAACTTTGAACCTCAATAACATTTGTTGTACTTAGACACATGATCTATAATTTAAACCTTAAGATAAAATTTTAAATGGGAATATATTAATGTATCAACATTATCATAGATCCTTCACATGTGCAATATATAACTCCATTAATCTGCTCACTCAAATTTTCTACCATAGAGCCAACTATGCCTAAAATTGCTTGGAAGGCCAACTTTGCACATGCATATCTTTTGATGAGCTTCATCACATGACCTAAAATTTAACGTATATAATATATTAAAAAAATTTAACAAACCTATATGTTCAACTTATCCTCAAACCTTCACGTGTGTAAAATATAACACCATCAAAATGCCTACTCAATTTTTCTTGCCACATTGCAAATTTGGCCAAGTATGGGAAAACATTGTCAAACTGCATGGGAGCCCAACTTTGCACTTGCATATCTTATGTTTCACTTCATCTCATGACCTGAAATTTTGTGCATATAAAATAGGCACAAATTTTATCATAATCATATGACCAACTCCCCTTGATTCATCCACATGTGGTAATGGTGATGTCAACAAACTATCTACTCAAATTTTCTACTACTAGACCTAAAATGTCTAGATGAAAACTTGATCAACCAAATGAAATAAACTCATGCACACAAGCACTCAAATCATTATAGGACCCATTTCACATGATCAATACTTCAAACTCATCCCTAATAATCTCTAAATAGTCAAACTTTGAAGATCAACCAAGCCTACTTCAAGCCAACTAGGATAATCATATTGCACACTTTATCATTGTCACTTAGGCTATCAAGGTACTTCATCCACTCACACAAACACCTCCATGGAATCACCATGAAATTATTGAAAACTCTCCAAAAATATTCCCCTTTTTCATTGATGTCAACACCTATCATAAAACAATATACAACTCGCCTTCCTTCTCTCTCTTCAAGCACTCTCAAAATAGGATTTTTTACCCCTTTTGAAATAATGACAAAGTGGGAACCAACTGATCTTGAGGACTTGAAAATACTACTAATATCATAATACCATCTTGGAAAGATAGTAAAAACTCCCCCTTACCTTGAGCCTACCTTTTCTTGCCTTGACAACTTCCTCTTGCTACATGCCAACACTCTTCTCCAACCAAATACTGAAACCAATGAAGAAAGAACATAAAAAACATTTGAATCTGATATAACTCACCAAGAAACATTTGGGAAGGACTCCCCCTAATATTTTTTAGCAATTTCACCTCTTGGGCATCTTTAGATCTCCACACACCATGAATAACCACCACACAGGCTTACTAGCCTTCTCTTTTAAGCTACATCAAGAACCACTAATAGAAATTCATGCCATTAACCAAATAGAAATAATTCTCTAAACTAACCTAAAAACTTTCCTAGAAACACTCATACCTTGATATTTTGGAGAAACTAATCAAAAATCACTTTTCTTCTTACTAAGTTGTTTAGTCTCCTTGTATCCCTACCTAAAACTTGAAAAGCCCACAAATTTAAGTAGACACACATTCAAGAACTAAAAATTCATATATGGATGCCCTCTAAATCACACAAAATTTTAACAACTATCTTCATATGAAGTATATGTCCTTCACAAACCAAACTGTCAATTAGGCATCCATCTTGACAAATACATGAATAATTTGAAAACCAAAACATTTAAATATCTGTGACTCTTGATTTGATAACCCATTTGTACCATTCAATATATTAATAAGCCTTAGACCTCAAATCATAATTAAAACTACTTTTATATCATAGCTCAAAACCCTATAACCTTAAAACAAACAAGGTCAACAAACCTCCTTTTGGTCAACGTCCACCTCTGAAACTTCTTACACACATGGAGATAACCATCACACACTTGTTTACCAAAATTTGAGATTCCATAACTTTATGAACCTTGACTTACTATACCATGTATTTTAGGCCTATTTTGCCTTAAGCCAAAACTAAGAAAAATTGAGAGCACTAAAAAATATTCAATTGGCATAAACAAGATCATCAAGACATAAAACTACCATGAACACATCACAAACAAGTATACAAACCTTTCTAAACATCAAAATCTTATTGAAATTACATAAATCTCATTAGGCCACTTGGAAACACCCATTCTGACCCTACAAACACTGTATACATAGTAACATTTTCTTCCCCACTGAAAGGAGTCTCTTAAGAAGCATAAACAGAGACACACTACTTCACAATGTCCTAAAATAATGTGAAACCAGGAATTTCCCACAAATCCTCATATTCCTTTTCCTCCTTCATCATATGATACTTGTATTTATTCTTTTTCTTCTTAGGATTAAGAGAAAAAGCATGCTTAACCATACAACATTCTCCTCTTCTAAGATTCAATTACTCAATCCTCTAATCCTAAGACTTAACCAATTACAAAGCTCCCCATAAATCCATGCTTCACTTGGATCAGACATCTTCAACAAGTCTTTAAATAATATCCAATCATAGTCAATACTTATATAGAGACACCTCATCTTTAGAACACTGTGAAATTTCATGGCATACACAACTATTTAACAAGCATTTAATAGGCTTAGCAAGATTTAGGACAAAAGCCTATAAGAGAGGCCTTCAACTTATAGGCTCACCTAGCATCTACCAAAAACTGATATGCAGATAGATATTTGAAACTCACCTTTATACTAGAGCATCCAAACCATGATCAACAAGCTAACTCCTTCTCAAGATAGGTCCACTAAGATTCTTCACAAGATTCTTTTCTCCAACAAATAGATATATAAAAAAGAATGAACAAACATAACTTATTTTCATACCTTCTCATAAAACAATATATGACAACCACTAAGTTTCCTCTAATTGGCAAGTGTCTCCTTGAATCCTAGATAGAGACACCCCTTTGACATAGAGAGACTAAAAGTCTCAAAACTTAGGAGACTCCCATATCTCCATATCTATCTCTGACTTCAAATTTATCAATAAATGTTGACAACATAAACTCTTGATTTTCCTTTTTGTCTATCATGGAAAATAAACCATCCTTGGTCTCAAACTAATCTCTCCTTATATAATTAGGTTTACAAACCCATGTGTGACCTCTTCCTTTCACACTAGGAGCTCCATACACCTTATTTTTACTGTTATTACAGTATCTAGCAATGTGACCAAATTTATGACATTTGAAAAAAATAAGATCACTCATACCTTCTACTTGATGATGATTGTGATCTTCCTTTTCTATCAAGATAGAAGACAAATTCTGTATCTTTTTCATATCTAATTCCTTCTTTGTTTTAGTAGGTATTCCACCTTGATCATGAATATCCTTCATAGTCTTTAGTCTAAATACCATTGAGTGAATTTTAAGAGCACATTTTTTCTTGTCAAAACTTGAGTGCATCTTCAAACTATTCTTTCAAAATTTAGTAATATGTCCTACTTTATGGAAACTATAGAAAACAATATCATTCAACATACCTCTTGACTAATCTAAGTTATTATTTATCCAAGACAAATTGCTTCTTCTTCTAAGGCTCCATGAGGACTCATTCTTGACTAAATTCCTTCTACAGTCATTATCTCTATGACCATACTTTATACATGCATAAAAATGAACATGAAATAAACTAGCATACCTTGAAGCATTTGGTTGTCTAACAGGCCTTCTTGTATTTTTTTCAAAGCTTGTATTCTCCTTGACATAATCAAGCTTCTCATTCTTCTCTTCTAACTTATCCAACCTAACTATAAAAATATCATGCTCACTTTTCAATGACTTCATTTCAACCCTCATCTGATTGCACTCTTCTTATTTTTCTTTCAAAATTGCATTTTAACTGATCCTCAAGAATATTGATCTGCTCTTCATCCTCTTTGGCCTTGTTGGCCATGTCTTTCAATCTATATACTTTCACTTAAATATACTTGATTTGTTCTTGATGCTTCTTTTTTTATTTCTTGGACATGCCTAACAAACTTCCCTCAAGAAAACTAACTTTTTATTCAAGACCTTTTATCATATTCTTTATTTTATGATTCCTCTTGTTCTACTCCTTTAGTTCACCAAGTGCACTCATGAGCTTAGATTCTAGATCAAATTCTTCTTCCTTTTTGTCATCTTCTCTACTATTATGGTAAACTTATTTATCAAACATGATGTCCCTTTATTTTCAACACAAACTTATCTTGTCATCTGCTAGCTGAACCTTGAGATCATTGATAACATTCTCATCCTCTTTGGCATCTTTCTTCAAAGTACATATCTACTCTTCAAGTTCCTTTATCACAACCTTCCACTATTGATTCTCTTTCTTCAATTGTTTAGCCATCTTTGTACCAACTCAGGATCTCCTTCAATCTATTGAGCTTCCTCCAAAGGACCATATCTGATACCAATTGTTAGAGGTACAATCACTGAGGGGGGGTGAATTAGTGAGTCCAAATATTTCAATTTCAATTCCAATCCTTTCAAAATATTAAACAATTAGCATATTTCAACTTGATCAAGCAACATTAACAATAGATCTCATTTATTCAATGCATACACAAAATCAAACACACAACACATAGTTCTTATGGGAAATCCTCATGTGTAATAAAACCCACTCTCAAGCTTGTAACACATGGACTACTTGTCCTATAAGAGATTATAAATAAGACATTGATCAAGTCTTTTGACCAAGATTTAGTGAAACATCAATTTCACAAGGATAACCTACCCCTAATATTATGAAGTCCTTCTGAGCACATTTTGATCAAGTCCTTCTGACCAACAACCTTGTTCAATTCCTTCTAACATAAGTCTTTTAGTGAAACACCTATTTTAAAAGGAGCACCTACCCCTAAAGAAGATCAAGTCCTTTTGTCATCTTATGAAATAAACACCTCCAAATTTAAACTGATGTCTTTAACACCTGGTGATGGACCTATGATAACACAACATCTTTCACTTCTTCACATACTCACAATGCATCCAAAAACCATATTTTGGATTACTTCACACTTTTCATTCTCATCAACCTGCAACAGTTCTATCACAATACCAACAACATGACCAAATGATCATACACATAGCCCTCACTCTGACCTATGTCTTTCCTCTATCTTTTGTACTCTTTAAAACATGATCTGATCACACATGTCTCTTCTTTAGTCTAATCCAAAAATTATCTATTACACTCTTAACATATACTCCACCAGTCTACACAAGCCTCCACTTCGAGTACCTACTCACAAGTCTCTCATACATGTCTTCTCTAGGTTTGGAAATTACCGTCTTTGATTTTGCATTTTATAGATCCTTAATTAATTATCAAGTCCAAAATATTTCATTATTAACAACAATAAATTCATTCACCCTTAAGGCATCTAACATGGGTCACACTTAAGCACAACTCTCTTTCAAATAAGTCTAAGTCACTTTTCAGGTCCTATAGAGATCCATTCACCTCTTTAATAATTATCTGAGAAAAATAAGAACACAAGAACACTTTTTAATTACATGGACCCATGAAAAATTATCTATAGGTCCTTATTAAAGTTTCATATCAACCACAACACCCTTCTATTTAACACTGGATTAGCTCAAACACCTTTATGTACACATAGTCATTATAAACGAAAACATAGTCAAATTTTAACCCTTTGACCATACTACATATGATTTTTAAAACCTTAGTAATGCACATATATGGTCCTTATGGAGTCTAAAACATACTATAATAGCTATCTCATCTTTAAAATTTGAGATACCAACAAGCACAACTCAATTACCATTCCTTGGTTACTTGTAGAGCAAACATGAAAACACAGTCAACTTTGAACCTTCATAAATTTGATTGTAAACACTTTCATACATTTAAATATATATTTACAAATTTACATTTAATTCCTCTATAAATTTCCTTTTAAAACCATGAGCAAAGTTTTCTTGTATCAAAAGATATGGCCCAAAAACCAGACACTGATCTTTCCTTTAAATTCAAATATTTGAATTCAAATGATTATAGTTAAACTTCAATCATCATGATATCATCTCATGATCTTGATGATTATATTAAACACACACCATCAATATTATTTTAATTTCATCTACCTTTAACATCATTAAATAACTCTCACTTTGACCACTTTGACTCCACTTGAACCATTAGATCAATCTATATGATTACACGTGAATCATTTGATCCTTATCTTTTACCTTTGCTCAATGTTAAACATCGAGTACTTATTTTCATCTTTATTTTTTTTTAAATATTGGAGAAAATTTTCTCTATCTATTTCCTCAAGAGTTTCTTGAACTTTACCTAGTGCAAAATTGATGAGGTATGGGAACCCTTACAATCTGTCTAAGAAGCCAACTTTTAACCTCAATAAATTTTGTTGTGAATGCATGATCTAAAATTTGAACCATAAGATATAATTTAAAAATATAATATATTCATATATCAACCTACTCCTATAACCTTCACATTTTGTCAAGATATAACACCATTAATCTGCTCACTTGGATTTTTCTGCCACAGAGCCAACTATGCCTAGAACTGCTTGGAAGGCCAACTTTGTACATGCATATCTTTTGAGGAACTTCATTGCATGACCTAAAATTTAGTGTATATCAACTAGGTATAGAAATTAAAAAACTCATATGATCAAATTATACTAATACCTTCATGCATGTAAAATATAACACCAACAAAATGCCTACTCAATTTTTCTTGCCATATTGAAAATTTGGCTAAGTATGGGAAAACACTATCAAACTACCTAGGAGCCAAACTTTGCACTTGAATATATTATGTTTTATTTCATTTAATGACCTGAAATTTATTCCATATTAAATAGGAACAAATTTTATCACAACCATATGACCAAATCCCCTTGACTCATCCCCACGTGGTAATAGTGATGTCAGCAAACTACCTACTCAGATTTTCTACCACTAGACCCAAAATGTCTAGATGAAAACAATGATCAACCAGATGAAATACACTCATTCACAAAAGAAATAAAAGAATATAAAACATATTATAGGACCACTTACACATTATAAATACTTCAAACTCATTCCTAATCATCTTTAAATAATCAAACTCAAAGATCAACCAAGCCTACTAGGATAAGCATATTGCACACTTTGTCGTTATCACTTAGACTATCAATAAAATTCATACACTTAATAGGACACCTCCATGAAATCACCATGAAATCATTGAAAACTCTCCAAAAATATCCCCCTTTATCAACACCCATTATAAAATAATATACAACTCACCTTCCTTCTCTCTCTTCAAGCACTCTCAAAATATGAACTTTCTCCCCCTTTGACAAAATGACAAAGTGGGAACCAAATGATCCTAAAGACTTGAAAATAATACTAATATTATAATACCATATTTTAAATATATTACAAACTCCCCCTTACCTTGAGCCTACCTTTTCTTTCCTTGACAACATCCTCTTCCTACATGCCAACACTCTTCTTCAACTAAACATACAACCAATGAATAAAGAACACACAAAGCACTAAAATATGATGGAAATAACCAAGAAACATTTGAGAGGCACTCCCCCTAATATTTATGAGCAATTTCACCTCCTGAGCATCTTCATATTTCCACACACCCTGAAGAACCACCACACAGGCTTACTAGCCTTCTCTCTAAAGCTACCTAAATAACCACCAACATAACTTCATGCCACTCACTAAATAAAAATCATGCTATAAATCAACCTTATAAATCCTCTATAAACACTCATAGCTTTCTATTTTGGATAAACTAATCAAAAAACACTCTTCTTCTTACTAGGCCTATCTAGTCTCCTTATAACCCTACCTTGAACTTGTAGAGCCAACAACCTTCAGTAGATACACATTAAAGATATAAAAATTCATATCTAGATCACTCTAATATTCACCCTCAATCACACAAATTTTCAATAACTAGATCATCTTCTAAAATATACTTTTTTTCACAAACCAACTTGCCAATTGGGCCTCCATCTTAACAAATACAAAAGCAATTTAAAAACTACAAACCTTAAAATCTATATGAAGCTTGATGTGATAACCCATTTGGCCCATTCAATATATTAATAAGCATCAAACCCAAACTCATTATTCAAACTAATTTTCTAGCATAGTTCAAAACCTTAGAACCTCAAAATAAACAAGGTCAACAAACCTCCTTCTGGTCAACGTCCACCTCTAAAAGTTATTGCACACCTGAAGACAACCATCACACATTTTTGTACTAAGATTTGAGCTTCCATACCTTTGGGAACCTTGAATTCCTATACCATGAATTTTAATCTTGCTTTCCCTTAAGCCAAAACTAATAAAAATTGAGAGCACTCAAAAATATTCAATTAGCACAAACATGATCATCAAGACAAAAAACTACCTAGAACACATCACAAAGAAGTGCACAGACCTTTATGAACATCAAACTCTTCTTGGCATTGCATCAATCTCATTATGCTACCTAGAAACACCCATTCTGACCCTGCAAACATTGTATACATAGTAACACTTGCTTCTCCACTGAAAGGAGTCTCTTAAGAAGCATAAACAAAGACACCCTACTTCACAATGTCCTAGAACAGTGTGAAACTAGGAGTTTCCCATAAATCCTCATATTCCTCATTTACCTTAGTCATCTAATACTTTTAGTTCTTCTTATTCTTATTAGGGTTAAGAGAAACAACATGCTTAACCACTACAATGTTCTCTTTCTCTTCTAAGACTCAACTATTCATTCCTCTGATCCTAAGACCTAATAAATTACAAATCTTCCCATAACTCCATGCTTCACCTGGATCATGACATCTTCAATAAGTCTTCAAATAATATCCAAGAATAATCAATACTTATATAGAGACACCTCATATTCAAAACACTATGAACTTACATGGAATACACAACTGTTCAACAAGCCTTTAACATGCTTAGCAAGATCCAGGACATAAGCCTAGAAGAGAGGCCTTCAATTCATAGGCTCACCTAACATCTACCACAAACTGATATGCAGATAGATATTTGAAAATCACCTTTATACCGAAGCATCCAAGCCATGATCAACAAGCTAACTCCTTCTCAAGACAAGACCACTGAGATTCTTCACAAGCTTCTCTTCTCCAACAAATAAATATATAAAAAAGAATGCAAAAACATACCTTGTTTTCATACCTTTTCATCAAAAAATATATGATAGCCACCAAGCTTCCTCTAATTGACAAGTGTATCTTTGAAGCCTAAATATAGACACCCTTTTGACATAGATAGACTAAAAGTCCTAACACTCAAGAGACTCCCATATCTCCATATCTTTCTCTAACTTGCATTCCTGCCTCATCATCTAATTGATTTTGAATGGATGTTTGACTTTATTCTTTGCTTCAAAATTGTCAATAAATGATGAAAACATAAACTATTGATTTTCCTTTTTGTCTATCATGGCAAACAAGCCATCTTTGGTCTTTGATCTCTCTTGATAGACTTAGGTTTCTAAACCCATGTGTGACCTCTTTCTTGCACACTAGGAGCCCCATACACTTTGTTTTGCTTGTTATTTTAGTATCTAGCAATGTGACCAACTTTATGACATTTGAAACAAACAAGATCTATCATACATTTATCTTGATGATTATTTTATCTTCTTTTTCTATTTGGATAGAATAAAAATTATGTATCTTCTTCATATTTAATTCCTTCTTTGTTGTAGCAGGTAGTCCACCTTGATCATGAGTATCCTTCATAGTCTTTGGTATTAATACCATTGAGTGACTTTTAGGATCATCTTTTTTCTTATCAAAACTTGAATTCATATTCAAATTATTCTTGTATAATATGGAAATATGTCCTAATTTATTTTAGTTGTAGAAAAAAATATCATTCAGCATACCTCTTGACTGATCTGAGTTATGATTTCTCTAAGAGCAATTGCTTCTTCTTCCATGGCTCCATGAGGACTCATTCTTGACTGAATTTCTTTTATAGTCCTTATCTCTTTGACCATACTTTATACATATATAAAAATGATTATGAAATAAACTAACATACGTTGAAACATTTGGTTTTCTAATAGACCTTCTTGTATTGATTTCAAAGCTTGCATTCTCCTTGACATACTCAGGATTCTTATGCTTCTCTTCTAGCTTATACAACTTGACTATAACAATCTCATGCTGACTTTTTAATGACTTCATTTCAACCTTCAAATTATTACACTCATCTTATTTTTCTTTTAGATTTGCATTTGTCATCCTTAACTGATCCTCAAGAATATTGATCTTTTCTTCATCCTCTTTGGCCTTGCTGGCCATGTCTTTCAATCTATATGCTTTTACTTTAATAGACTTGATCTATTCTTGATACTTCTTTTATTCTTTTTTGGACATGCCTAAAAAACTTACCTCAAGAGAACTAGCTTGTGCTTCAAGACCTTTGATCATATTCTTCATTTTATGATTCCTCTTCTTTTACTCCTTTAGTTCACCAAGTGCACTCATGAACTCAGCTTCTAGATCAACTTCTTATTATTTGCTATCATCTTCTCTACTATTATGGCAAGCTTATTTATCAAACATGATGTCCTTTTCTTTTGAATATAAACTTGTCTTATCATGTACTATCTGAACCTTGAGATCATTGATAATATTCTTGTCCTCTTTGGCATCTTTCTTCATAGTACATATCTTCTCTTCAAGTTCCTTGATCACAGCCTTCCACTATTGATTCTCTCTCTTCAACTATTTAGCCATCTTTGTACCAACTCAAGATCTCCTTCAAGTTGTTAAGCTTTCTCTAAAGGATAGGCTCTAATACCAATTTTTAGAGGTATAATCACTAAGATGGGGGGTGAATCAGTGAGCCCAAATATTTCAATTTCAATTCCAATCATTTCAAACTATTAAACAATCAACATATATCAAATTAATCAAGTAACATTAACAAGAGAGATCATTCATTCAATGCATACACAAGATCAAACACACAAGACATAATTCATATGGGAAACCCTCATGTGGAATAAAACCCACTCTCAAGCTTGAAACACATAGACTACTTTTCCTATAAGAGATTACAAACAAGAGACTAATCAAGTCCTTCTAATTAAGATTTAGTGAAACATCAATTTCATAAGAATCACCTACCCATAAGATGATCAAGTCCTTCCAACCACATTTTTATCAAGTCCTTATGACCAACAACCTTGGTCAAGTCCTTCTAACCTAAGGCCTTTATTGAAACACCTATTTCACAAGGAACACCCACCCCTGAGGAATATCAAGTCCTTTTGACCTCCTATGAAATGAACACCTCCACCTTTGAACTAATGTCTTCAAAACTTGATGATGGAACTCTAATAACATAACCTATTTCAATTATTCACATAATCATAATGCATCCAAAAACTATCTTCTAGATCACTTCCCACTTCTCATTCTCATCAACCTACAATAGTTTTGTCACAATACCAACAACATGACCAAATGATCATACACATAGTCCTCTCTCTAACATATGTATTTAATCTATCTTCTACAATATTCAACAGATTATCTACTCACACATATATCTTCTTCACTCTAATCCAATAGGTCTCTATTACACTCTTAACACATACTCCACCAGTCTACATAAGCCTCCACTTTGAGCACCTACTCACAAGTCTCTCATACATGTCTTCTCTAGGTCTGGAAATCACCATCTTTGATTTTATATTTTATATAGAATTCATGAATTATAAAGTAAAAAATATTTCAATTTCATCCACAATACATGTCTTCACCCTTAAGGCATTTAACATGGGTCACACTTAAGCACAACTCTCTTTCAAATAATCCTAAGTCACTTTTTAGGTCCTATGGAGACCCATTCACCTCTTTGATACTTATTCAAGAAAAATAAGAACACAAAAACACTTTCCACATACATGGACCCATTCCACATTATCTATATGTCTTTCTTAATTGTCCATATCCATCACATTACCCTTATGTTTAACACTCAAGTAGTGCAAACACGTTTTTGTATACACAGACATTATGAATTAAAACATAGTCAAATTTTAACCATTTAATCATACTTAATATGATTTTTTAAACCTTCATAAAGAAAAAATATGGTACTCATATGTTTAAAACATAATCCAATAGCTATCTCACCTTTAAACATTGAGATACCAACAAGCGCAACTCAATTACCCTTCTTGAGTTACTTCCAGAGTAAACACAGAAACATAGTCAAATTTGAACCTTCATAACTTTTATTGTACACAATTTCAGACCTTAAAATATATATTTATATATGAACCTTATATTCCTCTACAAATTTTATTTTTACACCATGAGCAAATTATTCTTGTATCAAAAGATATCTCCCAAAAACCAAACATTGGTCTTTTCTTTAAATTTAAATATTTGAATTCAAATGGTGACAATTAAATTTCAATCATATTTTTATCATATCATGCTCTAGATTCTTATATTAAATATGAATTATCTATATTATTTTAATTTTATCAACCTTTAATGTCTTTAAACAACTATCAATTTGACCACTTTGACTCCACTCGTGTCATTAGATTAATCTGTATGATTACACTTGAACCGTTTGGTCCTTATCATTTACCTTTTATCAGTGTTAAACATCAAGTACTTATTTACATCTCACTAATTACTAACATATTGGAGTTAAAACACTCTATCTATCTCCTCAAGAGTTTTTCAAACTTTACCTAGTGTAAAATTGACTAAGAATGAGAACCCTTGCAATCTGTCTGAGAAGCCAACCTTGAACCTCAATAAATTTTGTTGTGCTTAGATGCATGATCTAAAATTTGAACCATAAGATATAATTTCAAAGGTTAATATATTAATATATCAACCTTCTCATATAAATTTTATGTGTGCAATATATAACACCATTAATCTGCTCACTTAGATTTTTCTACCACAAAGCCAACTATGCCTAGAATTGCTTGGAAGGCCAACTTTGCACATGCATATCTTTTGATGTGCTTCATTGTATGACCTAAAATTTAGAAAATATAAACTAGGAAAAAAAAACTATATAATCAAATTATCCTAACACCTTGATGCGTTCAAAATATAATACTATCAAAATGCCTACTTAGTTTTTCTTACCACATTACAAATTTGGCCAAGTATGGGAAAACACTATCAAGTTGTCTAGGAGCCCAACTTTGCACTTGCATATCTTATGTTACGCTTCATTGCATGACCTAAAATTTAGAACATAGCAACTATGAAAAAATTTCATCACAACCATATGACAAAATCCCCTTGATTCATCCACACGTGGCAATGGTGATGTCAGGAAACTACTTACTCAAATTTTCTATCACTAGACCCAAAATGTATAGATGAAAACAATGATCAACCAGATGAAATCCACTCATGTAAACAAGCACTCAAAGTATAAAAAACCTCTTATAGGACCCCTTTCACATTATTAATACTTAAAAATCATCCCTAATCATCTCTAAGCATTCAAACTCTGAAGATCAACGAAGCCTACTTCAAGCATACTAGGATAAACATATTGCACACTTTGTCATTGTCACTTAGGCTACAAGGCACTTCATCCACTCATTAGGATAGATCCATGACATCACCATGACATCATTGATAAATATCTAACTAGATATTTTGATATGTCCAAATCTTTTATGTAAAAATAAATCACACACACACACACACACACACACACACACACACACACACACACACACACACACACACCACTTGTAGGCAACATGTTGAATTTTCAATACACTATGATATTTTTCACCATTTTCATTGTACTTTGCATACTAACAACATTTTTTAGGATTGTGACATTGAATTTCCACCAAAATTATCCATGGAATTTATTCTAACTATATTTTTCAAAATACTGGATGGATAATTATTTCATAATAAATCATGTTTAAATGGAAATTACAACATTTATGGTGGATCACCAAAATTAAAAAAATGTATCCATGAGGATATTACAAAACATTGTGAGGAGATTACAAAAATGGAAATTTCAAAAATAAATTTGAGGATTTAAGGTATTGTGAATGTTTGGTAATATTGATTTTCCATGTGTGTGATTCTTTGAATTTCTCTCAAATGAAGGTAAAAGGGTCTTAAGGGTTTATTTTGTCCAAATTATTGACATAGTCACGTTGGAGGGGTACATAAATTTTGTAAAACTAGATGTTGGGAATGATTTAGTATTGATAAAGGAAAAATAATAGTTTGAGAAGATGCATGGGGTAAGGACAGATCCATTTCAAGAGTTAAAAGCTTTGATAAGGGTCAAAAGGTCATTCTAGCCCATTTATTATCCTCTCAGGTAGGTGCAGGACTGAGATAACACAAGTTAGGGTTTGAAATTAAAAATGAGATAACAAGTGATTTAAAAAATTAAAATTCATTAAAAATTTTGGACAAGTGTATTTATATATGATGAAGAGGATTTTGAAGTTTTAAAGTTGATTTGAGTCTGTATGGTGCAGATTCACAGTCAGTAGCCTTGAATTAGGCCTAGGAGACCTAATTAGTATTGAGGGGTGTTGAGTTAGGTATTCTCCAAAGAGAGTTAAATTATGAAAGTCCCTACATGAGTTATGTGATGTAAATGGGTATGTGAATTTGGGTTTGGTTTGGTTGGGAGCTTTTTATTTTACTCAGAACAAGGATGTTTGCCTCAAAAAAGGGTTAGTAAAAGGAAGGTATCAAAGAGGAAAGAAGATTTAAGTGAAGAGTTGAAGCTTGGGGGTTTTATGGAATTTTTGGATGAATGAAATGAGATTTAATTGACTAGGTATGGTCTTATGATTATTGTAGAAGGAAAAAATTAGAGTCGCATGCAGACCAATGAAAACACATAAGAAGATTGTAAAGAATAAAACAAGGATAAAGATAGAGAACATGAAAATAGAGTATGAACTGAGGAGACTAATGTTAAAAGGAAATATTACAGAGGTAGTTGATTATTAAAATGACTTCAAGAAGATAAGGAGGATTAAATTAATACAAGGAGTCTTAAGAGCCATTGAGTAGGTAAGAGTGAATAAGAAAGACCTAGTAAATGCAAAGTGATCAATGAGATAAAGAGGTTGAAGATAGAAGACAAAGAAGGACAAGAAAAGATTAGATCTTGGTATTTGACAGAGGTAAGTGTGTGTTTCCATCCACATTAGGGAAGCTTATTAAAACCTATGCATCAAGATACTTGATAGATAAATTTAACTTAAACTTACAATGAATATATACATAGACTAAATGTACATAGAGCATAATATTAACTCAAAATTTTACCCTTATATAAGTACAAGGTGTCATCCTAATAGAGATAGATGTAGTAGTGGATGGGCCAGTAGCTAGATCCAAAAATGTAAATAATGATTGCATTAAATTAAATTTTGTAAATGTCAACTATGACGATGAAGGCATCATCACCTCCTATGACATAAAAAATGACATATATATTATTCAATTTTTATGTACAAATTAATTGTAATTTAAATTAAATTTGTTAATATAACTTAAATTTAACATGACATTTATATAAAATATACCTATATTTGTGTAGTGGTTAATATTTTCACACCAAATGTGCATGACAAAAACTCATCACTCATAAGAATATTATCCAAGCCCTATAAACCACTAGTGCCATCATCATCACAAGGTTTAGTGCACATAGCTCCACAAGAATTACAAGAGTGGGGTTGGGTATGCATGCTAGATGGCATATCTATTTTGTGAAATCTTACTCATATGTTGAACAAGTGTATCAGTGAGTGAACTAAGAGAATGGAGAGTGTCGATCTCCATGACCTGTTGAAATATAGAGGGGATCTCAAGATCAAGTATCTTTTTTATATGGATCCTTGTAGGCTAATTAGGAACATGACATACACCTAGTTGATCTTGTAATGAGCCTTTCCCTCAGCTCTGAAACTTATTATAATCAAAATAGTTTGGAATCTCATTAAGTAAAAACTTATAGTAGATTTTCCTCAAAAAATACAATGGGACCTCATGGTTTTTATATGGTGGATAATCAAATACCATCCACCATCGATCCTAAAAATTAGCTATGATTAAATTATGTTGGTAGTGATGGATTGGAAAACATTTAGCAGTTATCAAAAATGGTGTATTGGTGGTTGGATCAATGAATAAGGTGCATATGAAGGCTTTTGATATTTATTTTTCCTTGACCTCAAGTGTTGATAATTGGTCATCATAATAATCCCTACAACTATCTTGATATGAATCCCATATATCAATTTGACTTGTTATAGAGTCAATTTGAATTAATAATGTCTTTAGGGAATTGGATAGACATGTGTAGTGGGTGTTGGTAGAAGTGGGATCCCTTATTATCTTAATTAATTCTTTAATTTAAATTTTATTTACCATAATATTGTCAACTAGACTACCTTGATTGCTTGGGGGATTTTATGGAACTGTAGGAGGGTTAGGTGGAGGGATAGGAAGAGGAACAAAGAGGGTTCTATGGAGGGTTAGGAGGAAGAACAAGAGGGTTATATGGATGGTTAGGAGGGTTAGGTAGAAGAATAAGAGGGTTAGTAGGATGGGTTGTTCAAAACAAATAAATTATAACTAAAAATTAGGGTTAAACAATGAAAATAACTAATAATTACTAAAATTTAGGGTTAACAAGTGTATATTTTTAGCACTTACCTCTTCTATATGGAGACATCATCGATTAGTGGCTTCCTAAGATGAATTCTAGCAAGGTTTTGTCTCTTTCACCTAAAAATGGATCATAGAATGTGAGGTTAGCAAAGGAAACTCGAATGCAAAATGAGGAATTTTGCATTTGGGTTTCCATTTTTTTGGTTACATAGGTAACACAATCACATTATTAACATGATTGTATTATTGAAAACAATAATAACATGATCGAGTTAATAAAGTGATCATGTTATTGTTTAAAATAACATGATCAAGCTATTTAATAATGCAATCATGTTATAGTTTAATAATTACCGATTCATAATTTAAATAATGCGATCATGTTAATTAAATAATGTGATCACATTACCTAAAATGTCCATGGAATTTTCCCCTAACTCCATACACTTACCCGATGACCCAAACATAATTTTATAAAATGTTTATTGACAAATCTAGTGGGAAATTGATAATTATCTAAAGGTCATTTGATATGTGTAATCCTTTCTTTGTTAGAATCAACCAAATGCTCACTACATGTTATTTTAGGATTCATGTTGAATTTGTTTTATATTTTCATCATATATATTATACTTTACATACTATTTATATTATGTAGAAATGTACGGTGGCTTCCACACCTAAAAAATCAAGAGAGCTAATCCCAAGTATTCCTGTAAAAAACCTGAGGGATAATTTTTTTTCCAAAGAATGTTTAGATGGAATATGTAACACTTGTGGTTGTTTATCATATTTGACCAACTATATACATTGATAAATTTCACATGAATTTGGAAAGGAACTAGTTGATTTTAAGAAGTACAAATTTATAAAGTATGTATTAAAAGATGAAAAATAGTCATCAAGATGTGAGTTTGTTACAACCCAAGTATTTGTATTTGATTCCATGTTAAAATTCAAGAATAATATTATCTACCAATATGAAAGACACACACAAGACAAAATTGTTAGATAATTAATTCAAAAAATACAAGGACAACTTCCTATTTGGCACTATTATTTCAGTTGTGGACTTTGCTAAAAAATACACACTACAACCATATAATGAGGTTCAATACCAATAATATAATTCAATTCAAGTTGTAATTTTTGTGCACATTACATTCAGACATGTACCTAATAGCATAAAAGACAACAAAAATATTTTGAGGGAGTACCAATTTATATGAGCGATGACATATCACATTCTCCATAGTTTGTCTAAAGTTGTTTTGAGATATTTCTAGAAGTATGAATGCAAAATAAATCATATTCAATTCACACTACATTTGGTCAGATAATTGTGCAGGATAATTTAAGAATTCTTGAATTTTTTACTAGTTAATCAAGATGGATAAGAAGAACATGTTTTTCATTGAGGTTGGGCATGAAAAAGGGGGATGTGATGGTGTAGGTGCATGTGTAAAAAGAGACCTTAAAAAGAGTAGGGAAAGCATAAGGATGGTGCTATCTTGATTGATTCTGGAAGTATTAAGACTTCATGTAATGATTTATTTTCTCATGGATCAAATAAATATTCTCATATGGAAATATTCTTTTGGTAAATAGAGGGAGAAGATAAGGCAATGTATGAAGATTTCAGTATAATACCTAGATTGAGTGTTTTCCACTCCATTTGAATCTCAAATTATAATTCATAAATTATTTATACTATGGATATGGCATGCTTTTGTTTGGGATGTATGGAATTTAATTAGAATGAATGTTAGTCAAAATAATGGGTTGACAAATCATATTATAGACCATTAACTCCTATGGAGACTAGAGATTCACTCCAACCATTAGGGGATCTTGAAATGGAATCATCAATTGAATTTGATCTCATTTCAAATCTTGTCAAATAGGTACAATTTATTTATAATTTAAATGTAGCATTAGTTATATTAGTGATATATTATGTTTTTCCTACATGTTCTTAAAAATTGATTATACATTAAATGTAGGATACGATTTTGTAGTAAGTACACCTGAGGACACTAATGAGGGATCAAAATACTACTTGTTTCATTGTGTATAGGAAAAAAGATTAACCAAAATTGTCATAAATGGATAAGACCTAGTTTATCTCACTAGATCTATGGTCATTATAGGAACTTGGATTCATAGATACTTTCATAAAAAATAAGACAATGGTTATTTGAGGACTTTAAAACTCATAGGGTGGTGCTTCATTATTCAAATTTAGTTATCACTACAAATATTAAAATGAATAAATATCATAGGAAGCCTCACAATAAAATTTTGTGGAAAGTTCATGAATCTGAACATGAAGGGATTATTCAAACAGTTAAAAGTAGAGTTGATCATGAAGGTATGTTGGATTTACTTGGTAAGGTTAGTATTCAATGCGTCTATAATTTAAAATTACTAAACTTATTTGATTTACTATACTTTAATTTTAAATTATTTTATCTATGTTAATTTTTATTAAAAAAAATTAATAATAATTTAATATAGGTTAGTGGTACCAGATGGACTTCCACCTTCACATGGTAAGTGTTGTGACAAGATAATATTATCTTTGTGAAACAAAGATAAGCCTAAAAAATAATACATGTTGAGTAGATACTTTTATTCCTCATATCGAATGATAGAGAAAACTATGGGAGGGTGTAGATGACTTGCCTATACAACTATAGGAGTTGATAGTTCATCTCTAAGCATAGAGATGTGTCAGTGAAAATAGTTTTTTAATTGGGATAACAAGTCAAAATATATGTGACCCACTAATTTTTTTTTGATATATTAAGAGATATTAACCATGAGATAAAATTAGTTTCTGTGGCTCACTCATATTGAGTGACATGTAATTCTCTGGGGTTACTTATAGGACTCATCCATGCAACTATAGGTGATGATGGCTCATCTCTACCCATCATGATTCTTATAAAATGCATGGTAGAATTTTAGTTTGTTTTCCCACTCAGGGACAAGAAACTTATCTTCAAGGATGCCTCCAAATGACTAAAAATTCAACCTTGGGTCTTGATGGAGAGTGGAGGTTTTCCATTCTAATGTTTATACACCCATATAGATGCATCAACAAAGACGATTCATTGATTGGGATAATAAGTCAAAATATAAGTGACTCACTAACAAACTTTTGGTCTATTAAGAGACATTTAGTTGCAAGATAAAACTCATTTTTGTATCTCACTCATACCAAGTGGCATGTAATTATCCATGGGATGATTATAAGACTCAATTGTGTAACTATAAGCACTAAAAATTCATCTTTATTCCTCATAGTTATCTCACAAAATAAAACATAAGTTCAATTTATTTTCCTACTCAGACAAAAATATTCTCTTTAGGTATGCCTCCAAATGAATACTTTTTTTGATCTTGGGGCATAACATAGAATGGAGGGTGTCCATTCTAGAATTTATACATCCATTTGGATGCATCAATGAAGATGATTCATTTATTGGGATAGTGAGTCAAAAGATACGTGACCCACTAACCATCTCTTGGTCTCTTGAGATACATTTTGACATGAGAGAAAATTAATTTCCATGTATTTCTCATACTACTTTTCATGAAATTATGTAGGTGTGATTATAGGACTCATATGTGAAACTATAGGTGTCAACGACTCATCTCTTCCCCTCACGATTCTCCTACAACATGTGATAGAAGTTTAAACCATTTTCCCACTCAAGGATGAGAAGTTTATCTTCAGGGATGCCTTTAAATAATTTTAAATTTTAACCTATGTCCCAATAGAGAGTGAAAATTGGACATTATGATGTTTATATGCCTATCTAGATGCAATGGTGAAGACAGTTCATCGATTGGTGTAGTAAGTCAAAAGATATGCATCCCAGTGATCAACTTTTGGTTTCTTAAGAGACATTTGGATATGAGGTGAAATACATTATTATGTCTTATTCATCCTGAGCGGCATGGAATTCTTTGGAGGGTGATTAGAGGACTCATCCATGAAAATGTAGGCATTGACATCTTGTCTCTAACCCTCACTATTCTCTTGCAACACACTATGAAAATTCAATCTATTTTTCCACTTAGGTATGAGAAGCTTTTATTTAGGGATGCCTCCATGCAACTATAACTTTCAACCCTAGGACTTGGTATAGAGCATAAGGTGACCATTCTATTTTTTATATGTTCATATAAATGTGGTTGTGAAAATAGTTCATTGATTGGGCTAGTGAGTCAAAAGATACACCTCCTACTGACTAATGTTTGGTCTCTTACGAGACATTTAAATACCATAGAAAATGTGTCATCATTTCTCAATTGTATCAAGTTAGGGAAAATTATCCAAGGGATGATCATATGACTAATCCATTAAAATTTAATACATAATGACTTGTCTCTACCCCTTAGTATCTTTTATAATGCACGATGGAAGTCCAGTCTTTTATCCCACTCAGGGACAAGAAGCTTCTCTTAATCGATTCATCTAATCAACTATAAATTTTAGTCTTGGGGCCTAACAAATAGTGGAGGGTGGTTATTATATCATTTATATTCCCATATAAATGCATCTAAGTATATGGTTCATTGGTTGGGATAGTGAGTCATAAGATACACCTCCCATTGACTAGATTTTGGTCTCTTAAGAGACATTTGGCTGCCACAAGAAATTGTGCCACCATTTATCACTCATATCAAATAATAAATAATCATGTGGTAGGTGATTATATGAATCACCCATGCATCTATAAATGCTAAAAACTCATCTATAACCCTCATCTATCTCCTAAAATGCATTACATAAGTTCAATATATTTTTCCACTTAGGAACAGGAAGCTTCTCTTCAGGGATGCCTCTAAACAACTACAAATTTTGACCCTAGGGCCCAATTTAGAGCATAAGGTAACCATTCAAGAATTTATATCTCCATCTAGACATGTCTATGAAGGCAATTCATTGATTTGTCTAATGATCACAAGATATGCCTCCCACTAATCAATTGTTAGTCTCTTAAGAGACATTTGGTTGTCGGATAAAATGTACCACCATTTTTTACTTGTCTTGAGCTAGGGAAAAACATCTAAGGGTGATCAAAATACTCACCCATAAATTTTTAAAAACTAACAAATCATTTTTACCCATCATGGATCTCCTTCAACATGCATTGAAAGTTTGATCCATTTTCCCACTCAGGGATGAGAAGCTTCTCTTAAGGGTTTCATCTAACCAACTATAAATTTTGATATGGAGGCCTAATAGAGATTAGAGGTTGGTTATTAAATGTTTTTATGTCCATATAGATGCATCCATTTACACCTTTCATTAATTCGGGTAATAAGTCATAAGATACAACTCCCACTGACTAGCTTTTGGTCTCTTAAGAGACATTTAACTACGAAAGAAAATGTGTCACCATTTATTGCTCATTTTGATATGGAGAGAATCATTTAGGAGTGATTAGAGGACTTGACCATACAAATTTAGGCATTGAAATATTATCTCTACCCCATCATGGATCTCCTTTAATGTGTGGTGGAATTTTGGTCCATTTTCTCACTCAGGGACAAGAAGATTCTCTTAAGGGATTCATCTAGTTAATTGTAACTTTTGATCTCAAGGTTCAAAAAATATTAAAGGGTTGATATTCTAGCATTTATACACCCATCAATACATGTTTTCATAGATTTTTTTTATCTCCAAGAATCTAAATGGAGCCACTAGGGTTTGGTAGGGGCTACACAAGGTACTTAAACAAATACCTAGAAGTTTAAAATGCTCATGTCTTCTATGGGCTACTATAGATCTATATAGGTTATACAATTTGCCAACTTGTACCAAGCTATAGAAAGACTAATAAACTAGGTTAAGGATAGCATGAATAAGCACACAAAGGATGTAGGTATATTTAATGGGTATAACTATAGTAAAGTGAGTAGCTGAAATTAGAAGTCTACTTGCATACAAATTGCAAAAATGATAATGTTGAATAAAAAACCTATCAAATGATGCATAAAATTAGAATAAAAGGCACTTTCAATCCAAATGAAAGATGTTTTCAAGCAAGGGTGCAAGAAAATGCCTAATATAAGCTTAAGCTAATTCTTTATTCTGAACACTATTATTTCCTAATAATGTAACTTTCTAGTTTAGCAAAAGAGGAGATAATTTATGCAAATATATAGACTATTTTGAGAAATTAGGATTCTAATATACATTGATAAAAGTTTATAAAATGATCATGACATGTAATGGAAGATATTTTCAATAAATGAAGGATATTCTTAACCACATATAAATGTGAAAACTTCATAAACTATCCTTGATAATGCCCGAAACAAACTAAATTAGTAAAATAATTAGAACCTAGCATATATACTACTACAAAAAAATAGGAATTTCACTTTGCATAGAAATGTGCCCTCATATCAAGCTAAAAATTATTGTGCAAACTTTCTACCAACTAATTATCCAAGCTAGGAAGTAATGAAGGAGGAATATCAGGTTGTGTGTGAGATGATTCCAAACTAGGGCCAAAAGCAATGGAGGATGTGAAGGAAAAGATGCAAACTATGAAATAACCAATGTGTATAGCATAATAATAGTTGAAATGGATTTTGAGGAAGCTAAGATCAACCAAAAATATTTATAAACACTATAGAGAGAAATGTGAATCACCAAAATGAATTATAGAGCATTAGGGCATCCCCTATCATAATGAAAGCTAAGTATACCAAGAATGAATTAGGTGAGATTCAAGAAGGCATCGAAGCTTTGACATTGATGATCAAGAGAGAAATAAAATCAAAAATGCAAGATAGATAGAGTAAAATGAATGATAGACCATCATATATGGCAATCCTAATCCAACAAAATCCAAAAACTGCATGTTTCTAGCCATTAGGACCAAACTGGCCCATTTTTCCATGTTCTGCTTGGGCTATATCCTTGGCTATGGATTTTGTGAAGGAAACATGCAACTTAGGTCATGGGTTTCCTCCCTAAGCTATATCCTAGGTCAAAATCCCACCCAAAGTGGTCAATAGGCTTTTGAAATGGCTTTGGGAGGTATTTGGAAGGCCTATTAGTGAGAAAAAGGGTCAGTGAGGTGTTAGGGATGTCTACGGGATAGATTTATGGCATGCAAAGGGTCCATGCAAGAAAGATAACCAAAATTGGTAATCTTCATGTGAGCCAATGTGTAATCATAGGGAGGAGTAGGTCATGGGAAGTATGATTACATATATGCCCAAAGTACAAGCAATCAGTGTTCAAATGAATAAAGAGAGTTGTGCAGTACCTAGAAGCCACACAAAATAAAAAGAAAGATAGAACTAAAATGATAAAAGAGAAAATTACCTGCACTTACTAGATAAAGATGGTGATAGAAGAAGTTGATGATATGATCCATGGGTGAGAGTGAAAATTTTGCATAATCCAAATCCAACCCCAACTCTAGCTCCACCTCCTACAATGAAGGGACATAAGTTATATCAAATCACATTATATAATATAGAATGGCATTCACTAGGGAATCAACCCTAGTGTTCTCCCTATGAGGGATATGGGTGACCTGGATGTCCTTTAAGGAAGAGAATAAATCACACACCACCTTGAAGAGGGGGAGCAAATGAGAGCTAAGGATGACCCAAACATTGGTGAGTTGAGACACAGCTAAGAGTGAGTCAAATAACAACTACACACAACACATACCTAACCCATGGGCATCAGTCAAGGAACCAATGATTGTATGATATTTGGCGACATATGTCTCACTAACAAGGAATAAACTAGCTACAATAAGCTCATGGCCCCATCAATCATCAATGACCCAAGCCACGATAGTAGGTCTTGGGTTATCCTAAATACCACCATCTATGTGGATCACCACTAATAGGTGCACCATGATAGGGGTAGAGAATACAAGATTAACAACTAAAAAAGGGATATCTCAAAGTGAGTTGGGGTAAGTGAGCTGCATAGGGGAGTCAGGAAATGAAACCAAGCCACAATCATAGTGAATGATCAATATTGGCCATGGAAAGAGGTGATAAAGGAAGATGATAGGAAGTTCATAAAAGATGAAGACCAATCAGTGTAGACTAGATCAAGTCTCAAACCACCATAATCAACAACTAAAACCACTTATAAGAACCACTATGAAAGAGAGAAATGGGAGTTAGAATGTATTGAATACAGGGTTGCATAGAAATAACTAACTAAAATAAACACAACTTCTATCCCTGGGTGCCCACGAGATGGGGCATTAGTTCAAGAGGTCTATGGGGACTGGGGACCAAAAAGGGTGAGAAAAGCCCAAAGAGGCCTCATATTAAAAAATGGATGTTTCCATTGTTCTCAAAATAGCTCAAAACTCTTAAGATGGAGGTTTAATGGTCTGGGATGTAATGAACGGTGAAAACCCCAAAAAGGGGCCCACTAAAGCAAAAAGGAGAGCCAAAAAGAGAAATAAAAGTGAAAGATAATTCATTTTCATGCTTATTTTTAATTTGAGAGACTCTAAGGAGAGGAAAACCACCACCAAATCCCAAACAAAGCATACTAGGATGTGAGGAGTATACCATACGTGCACATAATGGTCTGGGTAAGTCCTCTAAACAAAACTCTATCAATTTTATTCATTTTTGGGGTTTGGGAGGCCCAAAGGGCATGTTGATAAAATACAAATTATTTAGTGGATCAATCAAGTAGAGTAACTAGCCAAAATGTTTAGGAAGTGGATAGGAACACTCTAGGCCAAATGGGAGGCCAAATAGAGGCCTAGGGAGAGAGAAACGAGAAGCCTTGGAGCTTCTTAAGGGGACATGACCCAAGTCGTAACCTAGCTGGGAAAACCCATGGATTGAGCCACTACCAAGCCATGGGGGCCATGGCCTGGGCCATTGTTAGGATAGATTTTTCTATAAATCTATGGCTTGGGCCAAAAAGGGCCCAGACTAAGTTCTAGGAGCCCGAGAGAGCCCAGAGCAGACCAAAAGAGACTAAAAGGAGGGGGAATAAGATAAATAGTTTAAACACTTGATTTAACTTGATTTTCCTATTTCATGGCTAGTAAAACTAATCCATTTAATTATTACTTAGTTTTACAAACATGTAGAGGAGTCAGTGCACTAGAGAAGGGAGAGTCATCACAAGTAGGTGAGTGGCAAGCATATAGAGATAGACCCTACGAGGTGATCAATTGAGAGATATTTCCATTATGGATGGAAAAGGAGGCTAATATTATACCTATAGAGGACTAAGATCACCTATAAAGTACATTTCTATGGATATTGGTACATGTTTCTTCACTACATTTCTATAGGGATCTAGTGAATGCATTAGTGACCATATGGGTACTTGAGAGACATGTGTTCTAACTAAGACCTAAGCTAGAGGCCATCTTGAGCATTGAGAATGTCTACTAGCTCTATGGGGTAGAGACTAAAAAGAGGGATATAGAGCTACCACAGGTGTAGGACATAACCATAATTGAGTACTATCTAGTGGGAACCCACTAAAACTAAAACATCCATGGAGTATAGATCACATAACTATCACCAAGGGTTCTACTGCTATGGATAGTGATATTGAGCACTATGGTCAGGAGGCTCTACATCAACTAGAGTATGGGGAGGTTACCAATATCTTGGATAAGAATTGTTTAGTGAGTAGAGGGAGTACAAAGGTATGTCTGGGGCCAATACATCCTAGGAGGATTATACAAGTAGTTAGATCACATTCGGTGCATAGGGGCAAGAGGATTGGCATAGTTTAGCTTACTTATATCTTGGGCTTATGAGAGACTCCAATTAACACTATTGAGGATACCATAGGGTAGTGAGGCATACCCTATAATACTTTATGGGTCATGTGGTTTGCAAATAGGGTTGGGCCTATGCAAACCACCTTAGATCAAGATAAAGTGGATATCTACATTCAAGATCCATATAGATCCATGGTGTGGATGGAAGACACTGGAGCGAAGATACATGTGGGATAGGAGGATTTATTAGGTCCACAAATTCCATACCAACATCTAAGGAGATAGTCTCTGGTGGCATAAGAGAGACAGGTAAAGCCCAGGGTAGCTGGGGTTGAGCATAGAGGGTAGCCAAGAAAGAGTGAGAGAGCTAGTGGTGAAGAGAAGAAGTTAAAACAAGGGCCACCACCACTAGGAGGAGAAATAAATACTATAATTCAATAAAGGCCATCAACATGACCAAGTAAGAAAAGTGTATTTTCTAAATAGCACTTATCTTTAGTACTCATCCTATAGTGAGAGCTAATATGTGACTAACATATTTGGTCTGTGTGTGCAGGAGACTAGGTTAGCTAGACTAGGCCCCAGGTGGACCTATTATTTAGGTATTTATTCCCTAATGTGGTATCAACACCACTCATAGAGAGGGTGCCACATCTATTGATGGGGGTAAAGCCACATACTCACTTCTGGTGGGTAGGTGCATGAGCATCGCTCAATCTGGTGAGATCAAAACACTAGATATCATGTGTAGAGGTATATTCAACATGGAAAAAATTATTCATGACACAATACAAGATATCTATATCACAAGCTAAGGTATAATTATCTAGAGAAAAGGCTGATATCGATCAACTATGGGCTGAGATAGCCTGAGAGTAAGCTAGAGGAGTGGAGGCACTTGGAAAGAGGGTAGACCAGTTGGCTACCTTAGAGGAGACCATGGATTGACTGGGTGAGAAGTATATATTGAGATCTCCACCTATAATAGGGATACCATAGACAGAGCTCAATTATAGGCTAACTAAGAGGTATTGTATATGTAGCCACACATGTGGTAGCTTTGGGGATTATGAGCCTAGGATTAGAGAAAGCCATGTGATGTACCTAGAAAAAAACATGTATTTTTGGTGATATATACAATATTTTCTCATTATTATCACATGTGTATATGATTTTTGTATGATGTGTATGCTTCATCTGATGTATAATACTAGATACATGTGATGATATAATAAGAATTACTTATAAAGAACCCATATGCACACAAATATACAAGTGGCATGAAGGTTAGTGGTGTGAGAAGAGGGGAAAGATCTACCCTGCCACCATAGGAAACTTTCCAGAAGGGCCATGTATTCCCTAGATGTGAAATGTCATGAGGTATAACCCATCAACCAGGTGCCATAGGGGCTCACTTTCAAGATTCAAGAGATGATAGGCCCTATTCTGCAATGAGGTAGTGATAACAAAGGGGCCAAACCACTTGTACATGAGTTTACCCTTATTAAAATGTTCCTTGTCAAAGATGAGGATTGTATCACCTATATTGAATGGATTCGAGTGCACCAATTTATTGAATTAGTGGCATTGATGGTGTTGGTAAGTATGATCATGCTCAAGAGTGTCAATATAGCACTCATCTAATTGTTTAAGCTTGATGAGGTGAGAGACACATTCTTCCTCATCAGAGAGGGATCTAAACATCTTAAACTATAGTAGAGGGCTTAAGACCACTAAAGGGAGAATGGCCTTGGACCCATGTATAAATGCATATGGGTGTGCCCTTGTGGTCATCTGGTAGGACTAAAGGGAAAGATAAAGCATGAGGTACCAGTCATGCTTGGACTAGGCAATAGTATAGAAAAGTATATTTTTCAAAGTCTTATTTGAAGATTTATCTTGCCCATTTCCCTAGGGGTAATGGGTGGAGGAGAAATGGAGATTTAAGCCAAAGCATTCAGTGAGCTCGCACATCTCAGGGCTTTGAAAGCCTGGGCCATTATCAACCATGATCATAGTGGGGACCTCAAACTAATAAATGAGATAGACCATAATAAATTTAGCCACATTATTTCCACACATGATGCTAAGGGGCATGTCCTCAAATCACTTTATGAAATATCTAGTGGTGGTGATGAACCAACAATGGTCATTAGAAGAGGTGGTTTTGAACTCATTGATGAAGTCAAAATTCCAAATTGAGAAAGGTCAAGGGGATAATATAAAGTGTTAGAGGCCTTCAAGGGCATTAATAACATCCCTAGTGAATGGGCACATCTTATATTTCTTGGTGTATTAGATGACATCCTTAACAAAAGTGGGACAATATTAACCCATCCTAATAATATGTTGAGCAATGGCTTTCCCTCTCAGGTGGCCACCACATACACTCCTATGAGACTCCTCAAATGTGAGAGAGGTATCTTTGAGGGCTAGGCAGTGCATCAACATGTTTTTTAGACCTATTTTGAATAAGACACCACCTATGATGACATAGTGAGTGGTGAACCTGTGGATCTGATAGTGTTATTGTGAAGGGGTGTCGATGGGATAAGATTAAATCTTAAGGTAATGAACAATGTCTTGATACTAGTCACACTTAGAGACCTCAATTTGGTCAACTGAGTAGACCATCTCATTAAGGAAGGCATCATCAACCAATTTTGCATTAGGGTTGGGTAGCGGGTATTCAATGAGATGCCTAGTTACAGTTAAACCTTTGGTGGAATTTTTGTTAACAACATATAGGTCAAACTTCTAAAGAATCATGATCCACCTTGCAATTTGACCAGCAAGATGTGTCTTGCCAAGAAAATAGTAGAGTGGATCAGATTTGATAATCACATTGGTGGTTTGGCCCAACATGTAGTATCGTAACTTCTTCTTGGCAAAGATGAGGGAGAGGCATTGCCTCTCAATAGTAGAGTAGTTGAGTTTAGGGCCAACTAGTATATGAGATATGTAGTAAACAACCGATTTAATAATTTTGGGAATATTGGGGTATTATTACTAATTTAGTTAAAAGGTCTGAGTAGTAAAACCTATAGATAAATAAATAATAATTAAGCTACTGATTTGTATAAATTAATTACAATTCAAACTTTTTTAAAAATAGTAATAAAGAGAAGAAAATAAAACTTAGCTAGAAATTGATTGATCTAACTGAGGTAGAGACTGAAATTCATTATGAAAGATTGGGACACTATCGTAAACTAAGATTTAAACTTTGTTTTGTGATTGGATAGGATCACTAAAACTAGATAGGAGTGGCATCAACATTGTAGTCCACCTCTACCACTATTGTCTTGAGGATCTAAACTTTTTTTGTTTTGCTTACCATGTTTGTGTGACCATGTCTATGAAGTTTAGATAGATGGAAGTATATAGAGCTCCTTCTAGAGTAGATTATTTTTTAAAACCCTATCTTCCATTATGATTTGACCATTTTTGAGTAAAAAGGGGGGTTAGTGTTTGTAAGATTCACTAGATGTGGATCTACACCCCTTGTGTGGGCATGCTACCTACATACTAATAATCTGAATAGGGATCAAGCCATATGTAGTTCTCCCACTTGATGTGCTCTGGGAAATTACGTGTATAAAGATGTAGAATGTTAAAATGGATGTGCTTTAGGTGGCTAAGGACTAGTATAAGGATTTGAATAAGCTTGTAAGTGTGTTGGTTGGCTTTATGTAGAGAATAGGGAAGATTGCTTAAGTAGTCTTGCTTGCTTAGTGATAATTGCCAACCCCCTCCAAATGATATTTGAATGGGCCTTTATAGGGACCTATTATTCATGGGTTGAATTTTATTGCATCAGGTCAATAAGGGGAAGGATGGGGAACTAAAATAAATTGATCATTAGGGACATAAATTGATTTAGATAATAGCATCGAAATCAAATAGGAGTGGCACTAATGTTATAATCCTAGTGTGGTACTATTGTCCTATGTATATGGGACCTAGGGGGATGGATTTGTCATGGAAAGAGGAGTCTAGCTCAATTGGGATTAGGTTTGGAAGGTTATGGATGATTTGAAATTAGTGAAAATGATGCCTATGAGGATCATGAGAGTAAGGAAGAGGGACCTATGGGTTGGGCGTCATTAGCCACACTCAAGTTACCAATTTTCATATTTTATATGACTATATTTTCCCCCCTTTATTATAGTGATGTAGCAAAGTGAAATACTAGGATAAAGGAAAAATAGAAAGCGTACCTAAACTTACCTATAAGTGTGAATCTGATGAAGTTATGTGATGTTAGGTGTGCATAGAGAGAGCACATTATGAATTGTGAATCTGTAAGAAAAATAAAGATTAGATCAATTCTTACTAGATATGCTATATCTAAAATAAGAACGTATAAAGCTAGGTCAGAGAGAGAGGAAGAAAAACAAATGAATACACCTCACCGAGTATGTAGACCTATACAAAACCTATTGTGACACTGAGTAATGTTGGATGACATTGTACCAAGAGTAACATTATGAATGGAGCTAAGTGCTCAATTCCCTAGAAGTGGCTCAAGAATGCAAAGGCTACCCCTTTGGCTTCATCATCACCCACTAATTGAATCTAGATAATCATGCATGTGTTGATAAATGTTTGGACTATTTGTCCAATCCCTTTAAATAGGTGTCTCAAGATTACAAAGGCTAGCTAGTCCTTTAGCTCCATAGTTTCCATGTGAAGTGAAGTTATGAACTGATATCAATATGAAATATGTGTCATATGAGATGGATCTTTAAACCCATGAATGTACTATGATCTAAAAATGTTGGCATTGATAATCGAATGTATGCTAGAAACTAGGCCACTCTTAGCCACTTTGAAAGATGAAGATTATGCTTATATGAAAGCCACTCTAAAATTGGTGCACTAGGCTTGTATGAAATCCATTTGATAGATCAAAAAATGTGGAAGATAGGCTTGTATGAAAGCTTTTTCAAAATGATACCAACCATCTACAGATGGAATAATGCACGTAACTACTGAGAATGCCTAGGTAATATTGAACTCCAAAAGAAAAGGAAAAAATGTACCATGCACATTGCCCCCAATCACTGGTGTTTGAAACATGTATTTTGATATAGAAGTGAGATCCATCATATCATTCATGATGCCCTGTATATTTATATTCTCTAATTGAAAGTGTACTAAAAACTACTGATTCTAAATTAGTTTGGCTATGTAAAATTATAACTAAACCTACTTTTCTACCTACTTTTGAAAAGTCTTTTTTTATTGTTTGGGCAGGAGCACCAAAAGTGGACACTATTGGCACTGACATTGTTGTCCAAGTTGGGAGCTATTGTCTAGGGCCAAGTGTAGTAATTGATCTAGATTCTTGACTATGTACCTAGTTTGTTCTATTGGTTTAATGTCTAGTTGTTGTTCTGGGTGTGTTGAATGCTAGATTTTTTATTGTTAGGAGTTTTAATCTTTGTGAAAAAACCCTTGTTTTTTCTCCCTCTTTTGAGGGTAGGAATGAAGACCTTGCAATGACTACCCTCAAAAGAAAGAGCCCTACAAGTGTGTTATGTTACAAAGATACATGATATAACAATAATAATTAATAAGATATCTCAAGATATAGCATGATTTGTATTGAGAGATTATTAGATTAACAAGGGTATGCCTATATGGATATAATAATGTAATAACTTGTGTACTATAATGAATAATAAATTAAAGATTGGTTAGTTTTTAGTTGTTATTTGGAGGGATGGAACATGATGTCTATCATGGCATCCAAGAAAGAAAGATAATGCATGATGTGGATCATGGCATTATAAATAATGGAGAAGCAACAAGAAATAAAGCATACAAGGTAAGAAGAAAGAAGCATACAAAAATGGCCAAGGGGTCAAGAAAACAAGGGACATGGTCACATGTTACTCAAATTAGAAAGCAAATATACAAGGCATGTTCAAATTCCACATATACATATAACTGAAACAAGCAAGGTTGACATGAAATCCATAGTTACATAGAAGAGTATAGGCAAAGTACATCGGCAAATGTCCTAATGTATACACATAAATAGAAGTAAAGGACATTGGTAAATGTCCTAAGGCATATACAGGAGACAAAATAGGAACTAAGGAATGTAATCAATCTAGCTACATAAAGCAAGAAAGGAAAGCATGTAAAGACTAGAAATACAATCAAATCTAACTAATCAAATTAAGAATGTGAAAGTATGCAAGACATGGTAATACAAGACTAGGTATATGTTAAGAAATACATAAGTGGTATATACTAGTGAAATGTTGACAGAGTAATTTGTGTAAGCTAGTAAATAATGTATATCAACATGATAATTAGAGTGTGTGTGTAATAATGACATTACCTGGATGGTGTAGTCATGTAGAAGATACCCCCAGGGGGAATATTTATCAATGTGTGTCCCAAATGTATAATTAGGACGCCTCCTCAATGGGTAGAGTGAAGCAATCAAGGATATGAACATCACACACACTCAAATAAGATCAAGTGAAGCATGGTAATGTAGATAAATCAACAAACAATAACATGGAACAACAAATTTAAGTCTAACATGATAATAGAAATGTAAATCATGGATGATGCATATAATTGAAATATTTTTGGTGTTTTTGGATTCTTTGCATGTTTTTTTTTATTTTGAAATGTTTTAATGTTTTTGTATTTTTGATATAATCTATGTACAATCAATCATGAAAAGACTCTGTATAAGAAAAACTTAGAAACTATGTACAAGTAAGCAAAAAGAAACTATGTACAAGTGAGGTTGAGGAGAGACGATACTAACCAATAAGTCTCATGGGAGATTCCATATCATGGTATCCTATATTTAACAAAGAAATAGTGCATGATTGTGAAGCACAAGGGAATGGTTGTTAATATGCTTATGAATATTTAGATTCATTATTTGTATCTTAGAAATCATAATAACTTGTATTATTCCACTCATCATTATCATCTTGATTTTGAACTACTAGTGTTAATGTTGATTTTTTTTGTATTTGGATCTTTTCATTTGATAAATTATGTCTGTGGATGATTTACCTTAGGATTTTCAATAATTCCCAAACCTTGGTGACAAACATTATCAATTGCTAGAATAGGATTAGTGGTGCCGTAAAACTACTTGCCCAACCCTTAAGCTTGATAATCAAATTATTGTAGATATTTTTTACCAAACCCATATTGCTTTGAAAGTTTATCCTCATTTTGGAGAGGTAGATTTGTGTCTATTTCATGCTTTACATGTGCTTTTGGTACTATTTGTTGCTCTAATTTTGATTTTTGATCCTTTTGGTGTTCTGAGTGAAGCTTTGGTATCCACTTTTATACTATTTTTGAATTTGACCCTTTGCAAATGTGTTCCTATGTCAATGTGGATTTATTAAATGATTTACCTTGTATAGGGTCCTCATTTATCTATTGTATATGTTATTTCAATGTCAAACATGAATTTGTGTGATGCCCATGCATTATATGATATACACAATAATATCTAGATTTTCTCATTAGATATAGAGGAGTTAGTTTGATCAACTTAGATTTAATCATTTCCCTTAGTCCCTCACTTGAACTCTTATTTTATCTTTGAATGTTTTTTGAATCATTAGTTGTAGAGTTAATTTATTGTGATTTTTTTGTTTTGATATGTAACATTTCTTTCAACCAATCGACTAGGTAAGGTGCATATACATGATTGACAATAGGGTGCCTTTGGAGCTTTTGTATTATAATATGATTTTCCAATGTTGTGATACTGTCATGTAATATTTGATTATACATTTGTAAATCTGAAATTAAATTTCTCATACTAGTGATTTTATCCCTTAGATTTTTACAAGTGCAAACCCTAGTTGCTTCTGATTGAACATATAAGCACATATGTTGAAGAAGATTTGAAGAAGCTATAGGCTGAATGTATGCATTAAGAGCAATAGTATAGGCTGCCTTACCTTTTAGAGGGGTGACAACATGGACCTACTTATAGGGAAAGTAACTATCACCCTCTTGGGGGAGAGGAGGAGAAAGAATTTATTTCCTATGCATAAGATATGACATTGAAACGTGACAGGTGGTAGTTAGCTTATGTAAAAACCATGTATCCAAGGACTTAGGTATATCTAGGTAGAAACCATGTATATGGGATGAAATGCATGTGATTGGAGTTATAACTTGTATAGCAATATGATTATAAATAATATTCCATATGAGAGAGAGCAAACAAGGGATAGAGAACATAAAATTGTGAACTAATGAATAAAGAACTTTTACATGTGTTATGATATGTCTAATATGTGTGGCAAGATAAAATTGAAAAGTTTTCCATATGAGAGATAGAAAGAAAAGGGTTAAGAGCATGGAATTTTGATTTAATGCATAAATAGCTTTGATTTGTAACATAATATTTCTAACATGTTTAGAAAAATAGAGTTGGAAATTATCCTACATGAGAGATAAAGAGTATGCAACAGAAATATTGAAATCTTGTGCAATTTGAGCAATAAATTTTGTAATATCATCTCTAATTATGAAAATTAATCATGAAATGCAAATAATGAAGCTTTGGATTAACATATGATAAACTTCATCATTCATGTACATGATGGGACCAAGTATGGTCTCCTTATTATTTGCAATAAATGTAAGAAATATTTGGAAATAAGTGAGATCCATTTTTGTTTTGATGTGCAATCTAAGTTTAAATGTAAGGTGATATCTCAAGAAGCAATCGGAACTCGTATATGCATCTAGGGTTTGAAAGATGATTATTTGAAAAATTATTATGAAATTTTGAATTTAAAGTGATTTTCTGAGTTAAGTATGCAAGTAAAAAATCAAAAATTTATTGAAAAATTTGTGATTTAGAGAGACCTAGTATATGCAACTAGGGCTTTGAAAAATAAATATTTTTGAAAATTACTATTGAATTTTGAAATTTGGAGTGAATTTTTGATTTTAATATGCTAGTAAAAAATTAGATAATTATTGAGAAAATATTGGGACCTAGTACAGGAAACTAGGGTTTAAAGGAAAATTATTTTAAAATTACTACAAAATTTTAATATTTAATGTTAATTTATGTTTTTATTATGCAGGTAAAAATTAGAAAAATATAAGAAAAATTAGCATGAATTTTACCTTAGGGTTTATAGGGGTTTTATGCTCAAACAAAGTAAGTCGGGTTCACCAAATGATTTAACAATTTTAGGAATATTGGGATATTATTCCTAATTTATTTAAAGGTTATGAGTAGTAAAATTAGTTGATAAATAGACAATAATTAAGCTACTGATTTATGTAAATTAATTACAATTCAAACTTTTTAAAAAATAGTAATAAGGGGAAGAAAATAAAATTTATCTAGAAACTGATTGATCCAACTAAGATAGAGATTGAAATTCACTATACATGATTAGGAAACTATCACAAAATGAGATCTATTTTTTTTTTTTGTGATTAGACAAGAGTGTTAGATCTAGACAGAAATGGCACCAATGTTGTAGTCCACCTCTGTCATTATTGTCTTGAAGATCTGATCTTTCTGGGTTTTGTTTGCTAGGTCTATGTGACCCTATTTATGAAGTTGTAGTAGTTGGAAGTCTGTAAATCTCCTTGTAGAGTAGATTATTTCTTCAAACCCTATCTTCCATTATGCTTTGACTAATTTTGAACAATAAATGGGGTTAGTTTTTGTAATATTCACTGGATGAGGATCCACACCCCTTGTGTGGGCACGTTACCTACATACCAATACTTTGAAGAGGGATTAAGCCATATGTAGTTCTCCCACTTGATGTGCTTTAGGTGGTTGGGGACTGGTATAAGGATTTAAATAAGCTTGTAAGTGTGTTGGTTAGCTATATATAGATAATAAGGAAGATTGCTTCAGTAATTTTGCTTATATTCTTGCTTGCTTAGTGATAATTTCCAACCCCCTCAAAATGATCTTTGAATGGGATTTTATAGGGATCTATTGGTCATGGGTTGAATGTTCTCACATTAGGTTGATAAGGAGAAAGATGGGGAACTAAGAGAAATTGACCATTGGAGCTAGAAATGGATTTGGAAAATAGCACCAAAAGTAGATAGGAGTGGTACTGATGTTATAGTCTTAGTGTGACACTATTCTCCTGAGTAGACAAGACCTATGAAGATGGATTTGTCATGGAAAGAGGAATTTAGCTTAGTTGGGATCAGGTCTAGAAGGCTATGGATGACTAGAAATCAATGAAAATGATGCTTATGAGGGTCATGAGAGCAAACAGGAGGGACCTATGGGTTGGGTATCATTATCCACACTTAAGTTACCTATTTTGACATTTTATATGACTAAAAAAACTCTCTCTACCTATCTCATCCTTTTGACACAGCATGCCCCCAATGCAAATATCAATGACAAAGGTATACAAGATAAACTCATGACCTTTAGTGGGTGCCATAAGGATGAGATATTTATCAAACATACACTTTAGTTCCTCAAAATCCACCTGGACTTCATGAGACCACAAGAATGGGGTGTTCTTACATAAAACACATGTGAGGGGTATGGATTTATGTGCATACTCCTTAAGCAAATGTCAGAGGATGTTGAGTCTTCTTAGGAAGGACTAAAACTGCATGAGATTATATAGAGAAGGTATCTTAAGGATACTTTGATCTTCTTGGGATCTACCTCGATGTCTCACTGCAAGATGAGGAAACTAAGAAGCTTTTTGATAGAGATGTCAAAAATACACTTTTTAGGGTTGAGGCTGATGTGATACTCCATGAGATGCTCAAAGATGATCCTTAGGTCTCATACATGCTCATCAAATTTTAAGATTTATCAAGGAGGTCATTAACATAGCACTCCACAATCTTTTAGATGAGGTCATGCAAAATGTGGGTCATGGCATGCTAATAAGTGGCCCTGGCATTATTTAGATTGAAAGGCATGATGGTGTAATAGAAGGTACCCCATGGTGTAGTGAATGTCATCTTATGTTGGTCTTTGGGTGCAATCAAGATTTTTTTATACCCCAAGAATCCATCCTTAGAGGACATGATCTTGAAACTAGTTGTGGAGTCTATAATTTGGTTAATCAAAGGCATTGGAAAATTATCCTTTAGACAAGCCAAATTGAGATCTTGAAAGTCTATATAGTTAAAAATGACTTCATTCTTTTTTAGAACATGGATGATGTTAGAAACCAATCATGAGTAGTCAATGACGGTGATGAAACCAACTTGGATGAGCTTTTCAATCTTAGCCTTGACTAATTGGGAGACTTTAACCACCATCAGTAATTAATTTTTGTGAATGGCATGGCCCCTTGAGCTTTTTGGGAGACTTTTTTTAGTGAAAAATAACCATAAGAAGAAGTAATACTAAGGTCAGAGTATGGTTCCTTGGGAGGAATTCTCATCATAGACATTAGGGTTTATCTATTGATATAAAGTAAAACATTACCATCGACAGTTCTGATGCACCTTTTCTAAGGTTAATATCTATTCATGCATTCTATAACTAATTTGGGGCATTGTACAACCATGAAAAAGGTCACAACTTCAACCAAGCGACTTTCTACTATCTTTTGCATCATAGGATTTGACACAGGGTTTTTAGCTCTTTCCTTAAAATCTTCCAAGTCATATTACACCAGAGAGGTGTCCCCAATTTTAGGAGAACATATGAGACTAGGACCATGCTCGTAATCAAGACATGCAGATTTCATGGCTACAGGTTGGAGGATATAATGAAAAGAAATTTTTTTGAACTTCTTAAATAATGCCGTAAACTCACAAGGATTCTTCTTTCTAACCAAGTAATGGAAATGGCTTATAGTAAGAGTAAAACTCAACTTAAATATATCTAAAATCATTATGAATTTGAGCAATCAAATATCTTATACCACCTATGTTGTTTTCCTTTATATTGCCCAGTATGCTTGTTTGCTAAATTTGACTTATTCTCTCTTGATACAGATATTAACCAAATCAAAGAATTAAACTGAATAATACATGCTAAACATGCTTGATAAGACACACACTCTAACATATGCATTAATGGCAAGCATTTTTTATGCATGATTTTGATGAGTAATGATTATCTGTAACCTCGTGAAAATTCAAAATTTTCCACTTAATAATGAGTTTTGGATATATTCTCCTCTAAATTTCTCACTAATTTTAACTTAGACAAAGCTTTGGGGTGAGATGAGAGTATAGTCATTAAACCATTGAACATTTAAACTTCTGGAAATGTGGTTTAACTTCAAGGTTCAAAGATATGAGATGAACTACATAGACTGGCCAATAGTTGCATGACCTTTCTAGAAACTTTGAACTTTAAAATAGTGAACCGTTGAACTCTTAAACTCTGCTATGAGGTTCAAGTGGTAGGTTCAATGATATATTAATTTATACAAGAGAACTGAGTGAACATGACTCTTTACAAAGCATCAAGTATTGAATTATTTGAACTATTGAACTCTTAAACCATTTAACTCTTGAACTGATTAAAAAGGGTTCAAGTTCAATCAGAAGGTTCAAAGTGATTATTGAAATACATAAAAGGACAAACAGTTCACTTTGAGAAACATTAAACCTATTGAACCATTGAACTCTTGAACTCCGTTATGAGGTTCAAGTTCAAAGGTTCAATTCTTTAGAAAATTTCACACACAAAAGATGATAAGCGGGTGAACTTCTTTAATGGGAAAATTCATGAAAAATTGAATAAGGGTGACTCAAAAGGTAACATTGGCTCTGACTGGGGACTGCATTTTATGGAAAAATTCAAAGAACTCAAAAACTCTGGTTACGCAAATTGAAGACACAAAAATGGAAGAAAATTAGAAAGACAAACCAAAAAAAAGGGAAAGGAAAACACAAAATGCAACAAGGGAAAGGTTATGTACAAAACAGGGGACACCTGTTTCACAATCAATACAACTTAAGATCTTGTCCATTATAAGATAGGGGTAAAATAGCTCCATCTAAATATTCTAATTTAAAAGAAATAGGGCCAAGTACCTGATGAATTTTGAAAGGCCCTTTCCAAAGTGAATCAAATTTTCCATGTGCTCTTTTAGGTTCTCTCCTTCTATCCCATAGCAATACTTATCTCCTTCCATGAACTTTCTAGGTCTAGTTTTTTGATCAATTTTTTTTAACCCTGGTTTGATGAGTAGTAATATGATCAACTAGTTCATTCCTCTCCTCCTTAATATTAGTTAAGTACATAACTCTTTTCTCTAAAGAATCTTGAAAATACTGATCTTAAATAATATTTTGTAATTTAACTGCAGATCATTTCAGAGGTAATGATAACTGTGCTCCTATCCCATAAACAAGCTCAAAAGGTGCCATTCCTATTGCTCTTTTTGGGGTTACCCTGTCATCCCAAAGTGTTTCATATAATTTCTTATGCCAATCTCTTGGGTTATCACTCACTAATTTATTCATCATGGCTATCAAATTTTTATTACTGGACTTTTCTTGTCCATTCCCTTGAGGGTAATAATCTGATGAGTGAGAAAGAGAGATACTATGTTCATAGAAAAATGAAGTAAGTTCTATTGAAGAAAAATTGGTAGCATTATATGCCATAATCTTCTGAGGAACACCAAAACATACCAGTTTTTTTTTTTGAGAAAATTACATACCACTTCTGAAGTGGTTCTCTTCACAGGGGCTGCTTCAACCCATTTCGTAAAATAATTAGTTGTTGTTAAAATGTGTGTATGACCAGCACTTGAAGGAGGTGAAAGAGGCCTAATGAATTCTAATCCCCATTGTTTGAAAGGTTCTTCAATAATGACAGGCCTCAGAGGTAATGTTGTAAGTTGTGGTCTTCCTGAAAACAATTTACATTTTTCATAGTTAGTTACCCATTTATATGCATCTTTGAACATACCTAGCCAATAATAAAAATTTCTAAGGATTTTGAATGTTGTGACCAAAGAAGAGAAATATTCACCACAGGCTTCATTATGAAAAAGTTCCAATAGTTTGTATTATTGTTCCTTATCTACACACCTCAGAAAGGTTCCATCTAGTCCCTTTTTGTATAGGACATCACCCCAAATTACATATTTTGTTGATTTTAACTTCAGATTCCTTTTCTCCTTCAAGGATAAGTGATTGGGACAGTCTCCATAAGTAAGATAGTGTGCCATGTTTAGTAACCATGGATCTTGTAAGCTCACCAATAGGACAATAGGAAGTTCTTCTTCTTCTTCTTTACTTTCGGCTATCAATTTACACAAACCTTGACCTCTAACTAATTTGGTTGGCCTAATCTCCAAGTCGTACTCTTGAATTTTAGCAACTCATGTTGCTCTATTTTTCATCCCAACATCTTGTTGAGTCAGAATGCTTTTCACAACCAAACTAGGAAAAAATACAACTGAATGAGAATGAAGTATTTAATATCTGAATTGTTTAACAGCCTTTACTACAACAAAATCTTGTTTCTTAGCCAAATAATATTTAATATCATGCTTCTTGAGAGGAACACTCATAAAGGCTATTGGGGCTTCTATATTTTTGGAAATTGAGATTTACCAAAGTAGGTGTTTGTGCAATCACCTCTTTAATATCTTCAAATGCTTTTGTAGTAGCTTCATTCCATCTAAATGCTTGTTTTTCACTCATCATCCCCATAATATGTTTTGTAATCTCAAAAAAATTAGGAATGAACCTTCTGAGAATTTAATCTAGCCAAAGAAAAACTTAACTCCAGTCCTATTAGAAAGAAGACTTAGTTGTTGTATTGCTCTAACTCTTTTGGAGTCAATCTTGATTCCACATTTTGAAACTAGGTGTCCCAATAACTTCCCTTCTATAACACATAAAACTAACTTCTTAGGGTTAAGAGATATTCCATGACTTAGGCATCTTTGTAAAATAGTCTCCAAATACTTCAGATGATCCTCTCTTTTTATATAGAAAATAGTCAAATTATCAAGATAAATGACAATAATTCTATCTTTTAGATCTTTAAAGGATGAATCCATCATCCATTGAAAAGTTTCACCAGCATTAATCAAACCAAAGGGTATACGGTTATAAGCAAAAGTTCCTCAAGGTGTAGTGAAAGCAGTTTTATGTTGGTTAGCTAAAGCTACACTTATCTAATTACAACCTAAGAACCCATCTAACATAGACATCATTTATGACCCAACTACACTTTTCAAGATGTGATCCATCATAGGCAAGGAATAATTATCTTTTAAACTGGCTTGGTTCAAATTTTTGAAGTCAACACAAATTCTTATTTCTCCATTATTTTTGTGCACTGAAACAATGTTCACCACCCAAGTGGAGTGATGAATTGGATAAATAATCTTGGCCTTCAACATCTTGTCAATATATTTAAAGATATCCTTAGCAAATTTTGGGTTATAATTTCTTAGCTTCTATCTAAATGGAATTGCATTTACTTTCAAAGGAATATGATGCTAAAACTACCCATATTTAAAATCTTTAAGATCATCATAGCACCAAGCAAAGACATCTTTATACTTAATCATTAGATTAATTAATTCATTTTTCTCCTCTAGTGAACAACACCTACCAATGGAGATCCATTTGGGATCAACCTCACTCCCAATGTTGATTTTCTCATAATCCTCTATTTTTTAGGATTCTAGACAAGTTTACTTTTAGTTTATTCATCTTTTCTAGTGAACAAATGTTCTAGAGAGACCAATCCTTTAGGAATTTTGTTTTATTTTAATTGAATTACATCATATTTTAGATTGATCCCTAGATCAGGACTGAATTCTTTATATTTTATTTCAGAACCTTCAAAATAAGTCCCCAAGAACATATCAGCATTTTCTAAAAAAATTCTGATCTATTTATTACTCTTAAAAACTTGCCACTTTTTAACATTATTCAAGACATTAGGATGATATATTAGTTATATTCTATATGAATCCCTTTCAAAATTGGGGTGTGGGAGAAGAAGAGAAGCTGATACTGCTAGAGAATCTACCTGATTGTTGTGGTCTTTGGGAATTGCTTCAATAGAAAAGGCATCAAAACATTCTATCTCATCCCAAACCCTATTTCTGTAATGTTTTAATCTGTCATTTTTAACTAAAAAAGTTCCTCTCACTTGTTTGATAATCAATTAAGCATCTCCTCTTACCTTGAGTATTTTTACACCCTTTCCTTTAGCTTCCTTTAACTCAAGCATCAAAGCTTCATATTCTACAGTGTTATTAGTGTTTTTAAATTCTAACTTGAAAGAGAAAGGAAAAGTTTTACCTTCAGGTGATATCAGCACAACCCCTACTCCTGAACCAATGATAGCACAACTACTGTCAAATTCTATGGTCCATAGATCATTTGAATGAATAGACTTTGGGATAGATTCTTCCTTTAAATCTTTAGAGGAGAGAAAATAGTTACCAAATTCATATTCTTCAAATAGAATCTGAGACTTAAGATCATCAAAATGATATACCATAAAATTATATTTAGTTTTAGGTTCTAGATTAACTATCTAGTTTCCCACTAGAATTATAGCTTCTAACCAATCCAATTTAATCTGCCTAACCAAATCTTTGCAAAAAGTTTTGCTCAACAACATCCCATAACTAGTAGGGATATTCACTACCAATATAGTCAACTTCACCTTTTTATCAGGATAGGCTACAAGAGCAACTCATGCATCTTTAATATACCATAAAATTATATTTAGGTTTAGGTTCTAACTTAACTATCTGGTTTCCCACTAGAATTATAGCTTCTGACCAATCCAATTTAATCTGCCTAACCAAATCTTTGCAAAAAATTTATGCTCAACAACATCCCATAACTAGTAGGGATATTCACTACCGATATAGTCAACTTCACCTTTTTATCAGGATAGGCTACAAGAGCAACTCATGCATCTTTAATTTGTCCAAGCAAAGAAATCTATTTTCCATCCATGGAGTAACATCTACCAAATGTTTTTATAAGGGATAAGCCTAAGGCTTTGGCTATAGAAGAAAGCATTATATTATCAAAAGCACCTAAGTCTATGATACAATTGCTAAGTTTATGACCATTTATGAACAAAGAAACATAAAATGGGTTGAGTTTTATATCATTTGTATAATTAGTATCATCAGATAAATTGAGGGTCATTCTAGAAGAATGAGTGGGTGATTTAGGTGGAGAAGTAAATAATTAGGCAATGGGAGACTCAGTATTAATGTTTAATTGACTTTCAGGTTCAACTTGTGTATGTCCATTTTTGACATATTTAACCAATTTATCAAGTTTTTTGGGATTCAACCTAAGGTATTTAGCAGGGGATATTTGAATTTTTTTAGACTTACAAAAGTCTAAAATATCAATAGAAGTCTCACAATCATTTCAATGTAAGAATTTACTTTTTTGGGTCTTCAAATTAGCATCAGAGGTTTTAGTAAAATGTCCCTTACCTTTAACAGGCACTTCTTGAGTATTAGAAAATCTTGTATTCTTTTGACTTCTGGTAAGCATAGTACATGAAGGATCTTCAAGAGTAACCAATATTTCACCTCCTCTTTCTGAATCTGAATCATATTCTAGGAAGTGTATTTCAAAGTCACCAGGTCCCTCAAAGTTCCTTTCTTCTTCAGTAATCTCCCCTAAGGCATCTTGAGTAGCAGTCGTTTAAGTATATCTAAGCATCTATGGATAAGAATTTCCATCATGATCAGTAGTCAAATGAAAGACACACATGCTACTTCTTCTAGGAGGGGCTTCAATAGTCAATTTTGGTTATGTTGATGCAAGTGGTAACATCTTACCAGCATTTTTTTATTGATTTCTTACACCAATATCTTGATATGGTTATTGGAATGAAGCACTAGCCTTATGTAATTATCTTTTTCAAGAAATCATATCATTGACTAGCCTTTGAACTACATGATATATAGAGGATGAGGGATGAGAATTAGGTACTTGGACTTCTTTCTTTCATTTTCTGACCATAATAAGACCATCCTCTAACTCAACTACCAATGATTGTGCATCTATTAAATCAAAAATTGCACCTCTTCTAAGATGAAAACTTATATCTAGAGGTATAGAATTAATAAAGAAATAATTTTGATTCTTAGCAGTCAACCTTTTAGCAGTAGGAATCTTGTGCATAATTCTATTGAATTTGGCTATAAATTCCCTCATGGGTTCATGTATCTCCTTCTTGAGCTGAGTCAATTAAGCAAGAAGGGAATGCTCATCTTCTACACTTTTGAACTTGTTTTCAAACATAGTTTTCATATTATTCTAGTTTGTGATTGAGAAATTAGTTAGATGATAAAACCATTGTGCTATAATATCAGTTAGAGTTTGCATAAAAATCCTTATGGCTACATCTTGATGTTGCACACCTAACACACCACATGCTACTACAAAGGCACTCAGATGTTCCTCTGGTGATTGTCTTTTATCTCCATTAAATTTGGGTAAATGTTCCCTTGTATTTTTAGGCAAAGGATTTAGGTTGGCCTCTAAATTTAGAGGTCTTATGGCTACTCCCAATGGTTGGGCCATTGGAAGAAAACTTATGACAAAAGGAAAGATAGTACCAGAAAGAGTTAAGGCTTGATAGATAGAGGATGTAGAGGTTTTAGGAGGGATAAGAGGTCTACTTCTAGATTTTCTAATGCGGGTATGAATATAAGGAAAATTTAAGCTTTGCAATGTTTGAAAAGTAGATTCTGTTGGGAGGTGGAGGAAAATCCAAGAACAAACACACCTGTTCTAATTCCACCTGTTAGGATCTTGCTCCTCAGAAAGAGCACAGTATGATTACCAAATATAAGCAATTGAATATGCGAAAATAACCAGAAACACAAGTAACTAGAATTCACCAATAGCACAGAATATGAGAGACAATACACTATCTTGTATTAACACTATACAGAAAAGAATACAATCAAAGAGCCGCCACACTCTTTCACCTTACAGAGGTTCGCCACACCTCAAGTGTACAATAATTATTCTCACACACACTCTCCTACACAAAAAATGGTCCCAACAACCAACTCACACACAGAATTGGTGTTCACCTCACCAACCAGTCAGTAATAACCCTGCCGGTACACCAAGCACTCTATAGCACTTCAAGCTGATCTCTCATGAACATGCAACCTGCAATTCAAAGACCAAACTTACATGTAGATCCCCAATGAGCTTGCAACAACCTGCAACTCACAGATCTTACAACTAGAAGGAACTCTTCCTTTCTATCTCATACATTAAACAATACATGCCAATGGGTCTATAAATAGATCCCTAACTCAAACAATAACTTAGACTCTTAATTTAGACAATTATCCTCGCAGCCCAAGACTCTAACTGGTCTCAACATGCAAACTCTTCATTCACTTAACTAATTGTCCGTGAAACGAGCAGTTCTGGAACACATAGGCGATCGACGTCGGTCCCTGCTTGTCCGGTTTTGCTGACGTCGGCTGACTTCCTGCCGTCGCTGGTGGCCTTCTGCACTGGTCTCGACCGACGTCGGTCCTGCTGCCGATGTCGGTGATCTTGTAACTCAGCAACCATCTATTCCTTCAATTTGCAAAGGGTTGAAGCTTTTAGCTCCATAACCTAACAATCTCCCACTTGGAGATAAATAGCTGTAACCTATACCTGTACCTATACCTATACACCGTCTAGTTTATTCCCTTGGCTTTGTATCCCTCCTCAAGATCACTCTTGAAGACCAACCACCACAAAATCCATGGTGCAAAACCTGTCATCCAAATTACCTGCCACATCCGCATCTACAACCATGTAGATAAAGAACTTGACCCTGCATAGCATGTGCACCTTCTGCTGGTCCCACTGAACTGCCCTTCAGTATTACTCTCCCAGATTGACTCCAAACTTGTGACAACTCCCACTGCTTGGGAAAACTTAGGTTTAGTACATACCATGCACTCAACCTCATTATGTGAATCAAGACACCTGTTCTGTGAACTGTCTAACCATCGGCGTGCTAACCGGTCTCACACAATCATCCTGAAACAGAGTCAACAAGACCTCCATGTCTCTAGAACACACTCATGCCAAAGAATCTTGCTGCTCCCAGATTCTCCATGACATACACCTGAACTAGCTTTACCTTTAGTTCAGCAATACCTGTATATGTAACCCTACAACAAGTACATCATACAGAAAATAGGATAATGTAGCTAATATTATCCAACCTGGTAAAGAGAAACACAATGATCAAACCTCCATTGCCCTGCAGCTAATACAAGATCATATACCCTGATCTTCCATCTCACGTATCCATTTCCACTCTTCTTCATCCTCAACATCCATTCGTCTCTCAGTGCTTACTTCCAGCTGGCAACTCTACCCAAAACACATGTTTGGTTCTCCTCCAAGGAATCACATCCTCATCCATGCCAAGCTCCCACTGTTTCCTAGATCTACCTGTTCTGCTTCTTTAACAACTTCCTGGTTCTATGCCATAAGTGAGCAACAAGTAGTTCAAAGAAGGGAAATGATGAATTTGAGAACTTACTTACACCTTCAGTCCTCCATATGGGTGCTTGAGACTCCATGACAACTAGCTGTCCACCCAAAATTCATCTCAATAACCGATTCCGGTCACATCTCAGTGTACAGCTGATCGATGTCGGTTCCTTGCGACTGCCTCCTTGCTGATGTCAGTTTCCCCTGGCCGACGCTGGTCCTTATCTGCCCTGAGTCACCGACGTCAGGCTGCACATAGCCGACGTCGGTCCCTGTCTGGACACCGACGCCGGTTTTCCTGCCGACGTCGGTCTCTATGTTTTTCTTGTGAGACCTGACTTTTTCCCGCGAGCTCCTTTTGGATCAAACCCTTGTCCAAATCACCCTTACTCTGCTCAGAATTCCTCTGCACCTTGTGCTGAACTCTGTCCGTCACTTTCTCCTTGAAAACCAAGGCTTTCCTGTTCTTGTCACTAACATCGGATTCCTCAAGAAACCTCACCTTCTTCTTCTGCATACAGAAACCACAATCCATGCCTTCCAAATCTGAAAGCATACTCTTTAACTCAATAACCAGCATCTCCTTCTTATCTATGTGACCAAGCCTATTAAGCCACATCTCTGAATCTACAGCTGAAGTAGATAACCCAGAAAGAGAATCAGTAAAACAAGTAGATAGATAAAGCGTACCTACTTTCTTACCTCTAGCTACAACAAGTGTACCCTTGGTAACCTTCCAAGAGTCCGCTATGAGAGTTACTGTGCAACCCTCTTCACCCAAACTTCTAACAGAAATCAGATTTCGCTTCAGAACTGGGACATGCATGACCTCCTTTAACACCCATGTGTCACCTGTCTGCAATTTCAGCTTCACTTTGCCTTTGCCAACAATCTAACAAGGCTTACCATCCCCTACACAAATTTCTCCAAAGTCTCCCTGGACATACTCATGAAAAAATTCCCTATGTGGGGATGCATGAAAAGAGGCACCATAATCTAATACCCAAGATTCTACTTTATCCAAAGAACATACCAGAGCATCCTGTGCAACGTAATCCACAACATCTGCTTCTTCTCCATGTCCTTCATGCTAATCTTCACCCGATCTGCAATCTCTCTTTAAGTGCCCTTGCTTTCCACATTTCCAGCAGGTTATTCTGCCATACCTGGACTTGGATCTTCTGCCTGTCTTCGACCTTGATCTCCCACGCTCTATCTTCTCTCTTGGCCTTCCTCTTCCTTCAACACTCAAAGCATCTCTAGATGATTCACCTGTGCTTTTCCTGCGTATCTCTTCATTCAAGATCACACTCACAACATCATCCACTTTTAAGACGTTTGAAGGAGACATAGTATTAGAAACTGCCATTACCAAACCTTCCCAACTTTCAGGTAATGAACACAAGATTAAGAGAGCTCTAATTTCATCATCAAATACAATATTGACAGAACTTAACTGGTTTACCAAACCATGGAAATCACTAAGATGGCTATGAACAGATCCACCTTCCAACATTTGCAAATTAAATAAACGCTTCATAAAAAATACCTTATTAGAAGCCGAGGGTTTTTCATACAAATTTGCCAAAGATTTCATCAACTCCACCGTTGTCTTACACTGTGATAAGCTGAAAATCACAGATGATTCAAGACTCAATCTAACAGATCCCAGAGCCTTCTGATCAAGAACCTCCCATTCTTCATCTTTCATATCTGAGGGTTTGCTAGCAACCCCACCCAATGGTAAGTACAAATCTTTCTGATACAGATAGTCCTCAATCTGCATCCTCCATAATTGGTAGTTCTTGCCATTAAACTTTTCCATTCGTAGTTGACTGTTTTCTGCCATTGCTCAACTCCCACTCAAACAAAAACCCTGTGAGTAACCTGTAATCAAAACACACTACCCAGATCTAAACCAATCTGTTAGTATCCCAACCAAAAGCTCTGATACCACTTGTTGGGAGGTGGAGGAAAATCCAAGAACAAACACACCTGTTCTAATTCTACTTGTTAGGATCTTGCTCCTCAGAAAGAGCACAGTATGATTACCAAATATAAGCAATTGAATATGCGAAAATAACCAGAAACACAAGTAACTAGAATTCACCAATAGCACAGAATATGAGAGACAATACACTATCTTGTATTAACACTATACAGAAAAGAATACAATCAAAGAGCCGCCACACTCTTTCATCTTACAGAGGTTCGCCACACCTCAAGTGTACAGTAATTCTTCTCACACACACTCTCCTACACAAAAAATGGTCCCAACAACCAACTCACACACAGAATTGGTGTTCACCTCACCAACTAGTCAGTAATAACCCTGCCGGTACACCAAGCACTCTATAGCACTTCAAGCTGATCTCTCATGAACCTGCAACCTGCAATTCAAAGACCAAACTTACATGTAGATCCCCAATGAGCTTGCAACAACCTGCAACTCACAGATCTTACAACTAGAAGGAACTCTTCCTTTCTATCTCATACATTAAACAATACATGCCAATGGGTCTATAAATAGATCCATAACTCAAACAATAACTTAGACTCTTAATTTAGACAATTATCCTCGCAGCCCAAGACTCTAAATGGTCTCAACATGCAAACTCTTCGTTCACTTAACTAACTATCTGTGAAACGAGCAGTTCTGGAACACACAGGCGACCGACGTCGGTCCCTGCTTGTCCGATTCTACCGACGTCGGCCGACTTCCTGCCGTCGTCGGTGGCCTTCTGCACTGGTCTCGACCGACGTCGGTCCTGCTGCTGACGCCGGTGATCCTGGAACTCAGCAACCATCTGTTCCTTCAATTTGCAAAGGGTTGAAGCTTTTAGCTCCACAACCTATCAGATTCTTCAATTCCCTCTCTTCTTAAAAACCTTGTGTATCTTCTGGAATCCAACTTATGATATTATAATTATTAACTTATATATTTTTCTTAATCTCTTCACACTTCAGGGGATTTAATTCCTTGCTACATTTTTTGTTTGCCTCCTTCTTTGCCTGAGTAACAACAATCTTATATTATCAGCTAATTCTTTTTTTTCTAATATTCTACTTTCTATCCTATAATCATCAATATTTTAACGCGAATGTCAATCAAGAATATTTAACTGACTAATTATGTCTTCTTGTTCATCTTGAAAACCAAGATTAAGTTAAAAAATAGGAATTATATTTTCATGTGGAAGCACCATTGTTGCCTCATATTAAGGCAACTAGTTTTTTTTTAGTAAAGATTTCAATTTTAATTCCCCAATGGAGTCATCAAAAACTGTTGGCTAACAGATTTTTCCTTATCTAAAAATGTTTTATTTTGACTCTATACCCTTCTTTTAAGAACAAATAAGTTAAACAACAAATGGGTGAACTATCAAGACTAGTTCCCCTCTAAATTAAGGTACAGCTCCCTTTAAGATTTTCAATGATTTCAAATATTCAGATACACTTTTAACCAAAAAGTGTTTAAAGGCAAACTAACATCCACACATCATCATGCTATGAATGTGATATTTTATAATAATAATGGGTAATAGAATACACAAATTCTATTTTCAATAAAAATTAAAAAGATAAACACACACACACACACACACACACACACACACACATTTCTAAACTAATAAATGATAAAACACGTACAAGGAATTGTATAATTGAGGAGTAATCACTATATGAAAGAAGATTTTACAAAAAAAATCCAATTTCAAATACTCAAATGCATAGATCTAAGTATGTAGTAATTGATTCTCCTTTTCATTCATAGATGAAAAATGTTTCAGACAAATATCATATATATTGTAAACAATAGTGGTCCAGCTCTGAAAAATCTTATCTCCTTGCTTTTTTCTATTCTCTCAACTCTTTTTTACACTATATATATATATATATATATATATATATATATATAGTTTCCCTAATTAATCAATCTTTCAAACTAAACCAGAGTTAAAGTAACTCTGACCCATCTGGGATTTAGTTTTTTTACACATTCATCTAAAGATCAAGTTTTAAATAGAAAAGCAACTGAATAACTAAATAAAAAAAACTATGTAAATAAAATCATTGCTGAAGTGACGAATTGGGATCTCCAAATTTGTTGTGTTTGGTTGGGTAGGTACGTTGAGCTTTCCACTCCTAAAATGCTATAACAAACTCCTAAGTTTTCGAGAGATTGGGAATACTAACGTGATTTATTGTTGCCTTCCAGATGTTTTCTTCCCTCTGAATTTTTCCTATATTTTCCATGTGCTCTAGGAGTGTGTTGATGCAGTGACAAAGAAGTGACTCTACCTTTGAAATCTAAGAGAAATTTTTAGTTGATAAGTTGTCACTTTATTTAATGATGTTGATCTTTTCCCTAAAGAATTGAATCACAGTATTGATGTCCTTTTTTGGTTTTCCATCATCCTTTATGTATTTCACATCAATACACTATATATCATGCTATAATGATTGAATGAATTCATTTATTTCTTTGATCTTTTTTGTGATTTCAATTCACCTTTATCGAGATACTAAATTTCTCCATTCAATTTTTTTCTTATTTACATAAAATACATCTTCATCCAGTCCTATCAAATTATTTTCTGACAAAAACTTTGTTATTCCATAATTTTTTACCTCATCAATTTGGTTCATCACACTCATCCATTTTCCTTCATCTTTTATCCATAAAGCATTTTGTGTTTTCAAATCTTCAATAGTAATTATGGTTAGATCATATACATTCTTCAATTTATGAATGTATTATGTACCTTTCTAGATGATGCCATCCAACCAATTATCAAATATCCTAGTAACTATTTTGCTTCTTTGTATCTGATCCAGCATCTTTTGATTGACAAGTGATTTTGGATCAAAATACATGGGTAGTTGGGCAATTAGTTATAGATCTAGATTATGAATGGCATCGATGTATTCAGCCATTAATCACACGGTCTATTTTAACTCCCTTTTATCTTTTTCATCCTTCCAAGTTCTATTGGCTATCATTTTGGTTGATGCTTCAAGGTGATTCACATCCATGGCACATGATGTAGTCCCAAGATCTATCTTTTCAATTGTAAAATCTTGAACTGAAGGATCTTGAACTTCTTTATTGGTTCTTGGCTAGGCTATTTCTGCATTCCATTTCCTTGTGTTAGGGTCAACATCTACCCTAGATGTTGTTTTGAATTTCTTATATTTAGGAGTTTTTCCTAACACTTACCATATCCTCCAAGAGTAAATAAAAAGTTACTATTTTCCTTTTGTTGTCAATTGAGCTTTCCAACCACTTAGGTGTAGAGGCTGAGACTTCTTTATCAGGATTTGGTTGATCGGTAGGCACATTTGAAATAATCATCAGGTCAGAAGAATCAAAAGCAATCTTTGTATATTGATCTACACTAACCTCCTCTGCCATTAGTGAATCAGATTCTTTATCACCTATTACTTCTCTTGAATCCTCTTCAGAATTCAAATCCATAATTACTTTTTTATAAATCTGACTCTTTCTCTTGCTTTGAGTCCTTGATCTGGTGGCACGAGGAGGTAGAGTAGTTATAAGGGCCTTCTCAGATTCTTTGATGATAGAATCCCTTCCAATTTTTGACTTAGAAGTACCTGCATCACAAATAGCAATAAACTGGTTAGAGGAGCTTATTGGGGATGGTGATTCAATTATTGATATACATTATTGGGAAGTTTTGTTTTGAGCTCCCCCCCATTTTTTTATCTCTCAACCATTTATCAATTCTTCTTATCATTGGGAGGGTCTTAACCTCAATTCTATCTTCTTCATTTTTATCCCAGTCAATTTCTGGAATAGGTGATTGCTTTATCTATTCAAATTGTGAATCAATCACCTATTTTTCATTATCAAAAATTCTAAAAATATCCATATTTAAATTAAGGGTGATTATTTACCCTAGGGAGAACCTGGACATTAGTATTTTTTTCACCTCAAATTTATCTGAACAATCCTCCCAATAATCCTCTAATTAAGAAATATGTGACAACCCTGTTTCAAGATCCAAGTTATCCATGGCAAAACCTTTGTTGTCAAATTGGGATCTAGCCGTGAAGTACTCAAAATTGAATTTTTTAAGATCCAATTATAAATTCAAAGCATTAGATGCTAACTGGCATGAATAACGTCCAAGTTCAATAGGAAAAGATATACTAGATTTCTTTTTTATTAGAATTTTTTTATCTACATGTACTAATTATCTACAGACTTCTATTAACACAAATCGGTCAAGAATATACCAAGGTAACCTCAAAGGTTCACCGTCAAAACCCCCAACTTTGATATAAGTGAACTTAGAAAATTAAATAAAGAAACTACCATAAATGTTGATCAGTTGCATAGCTTCATCAGACAACCTCTTGTTGATGTTGTTTGTTAATTCAAAAGTCATTCTCCCAGTAAAAACATCATTAACCCTCTTGTAATCCTCATAGTAATTATGCATTTGTAATTATGAGTATTAGTCATAAATTTTTCTATCTTCAACCAAGGGTGCATGAGGTAACCCTACCCATTGTCTTGTAGAAGCCAGACAATAGAAGAGGTATGAAGACATATAAAAATATTTATTCCCCAAATAATTACTTAAACCTAAATGTAAACATTCAACTGTATTTTTTTCCCAATCCAAATATTGTTCTCCTTGGAGGATCACCTGTATGAAAAAGTACATCCAGTCTTTCCAATAATATGCTTGAGCATTTCCCTTTAGCCTGTGTAGTAACACCATAATATCTTGTACTTCTAGAATCATGTGATTTCTTGTTAATATTCTGGGTAGTCTTGAACCCCCTTTTTGGAATTTCAAAAGCTAATTTATCAAAATCACGCTCTTGTAAATTTCTCTTGTAAAATCATTTGATAACCTTTTTTTATATGTATGGATGGCTGAGCACCACCTATGCAAAAAATCAAAGTTTGACTCACCTTTAGATTATGACATGGAGGTAAGTGATTGTATGTTGAGGTTAAAGAGTCTGGAGATATCAAAGTACTAGAGGAAGTCATCCAAAATGAGCTAGAAACTAGAGAGAGAATCTAGAAGTAGATTTTGAAACCAAACAAGAGATTTGTCTCATAGGGAATGAGTGAAGTGCTTCAACATCATGACTTCATCCTATTCTCAATCCATACACACTATCATAAATGTCATGATATGCTCCATGGGACTACCATCTTAAGTCTCATTGAACTTAGGTAGTTCAGGGATGGGTGTAGGAAAGGGAGTAACATAGACCCAAGGGGCTACAAGATTTCTACAAATATCCTCATAGGAATTGTTGATAGTGGGTTAGTTATGAGATTTAGGAGGAGGCTCATGTAGGTTATGATGCTACCTATGTTAATAGGCCTCATCACAACCCTGGTCATGAAAGGGGTGATGTCAAGGTGGCTCATGGTATGGGAGACACTTAGGATGGAAATCATCCCTATCATGAGGTGGGGAATGACCATGGAAAAGTTACCATTCCTTATGGGGATGATGAGACAATGTGGAGTGTTCATGGAAATGGTCATGGTGACCAAGGTTTCTATGATGATGGCCATGTGTCATCAAATGAGGGTCAACACGAGGGTGTTGATGTTCAGGATAAGCATCCCATGGATCTCTAGTTTGCAAGTGGAGATCAAAATCATCACACTCATCTGAGACTCTAAAATATAGACTAATATTTTGGGAGGAATCCACATGATGTGTGGATGCCTCCTTAAGTTAGAATGCCTATGTTCCACAACATCGACACGAGGGGGTTCTTTCTGCAGAGTCTCATACCAAAAAAGACATGGGGAAATCACATGAAAACTAGTCGAGGCACTCAAAATGGAGCGGTTGTAATATCTATCTCTAGAGGAAGGATGCCACCTAATCCTATAGGGAGAAAGGTGCACTTCATTCACCTAAAGGTGTCTATGCCAATCATCAATGATCACTCATAGTTCATCAGGCCTCAGTCATGAAAGGGGATCCTCATCACCTTAAATGGGTGAATGAATCATGATGTAAAACTAAGGGGAAAGATCCCCAAATGAATGAAGCTTAGACTGGTGGAAAAGACATTGAGTCCATTGGTTATAGATCTACCAATATTATTCCCTTTGGAACATGAGTGGGTCTAGATCACTCTGTTGGGTCGAGGGAACCTCTTAGATCCTATGGTGTCTATGAAATTCCATTACAACCATACCCTACTCATGAATGAGCTCAAGGATAAGGCCATGAATCTAATTGGATTGGCATCCCAAGGGTGTGAGGCCAACTATGGATGTGATGAAGCAAGACCAACATGAAAGATAACATAAAAGGAAAATAGATGGTAAACTGATAAGGAGAAGAACACACAAACAAAGCAAGATAAAAAAATGAAGGTGAGAGTGTAAACACAACTAAAAGTAAATCCTAATAGCTAATAGAGAAGATTTGACTAAAAGAGTTCTAAATGGGATTGAACTAGTATGAGACCATATGTGAGGTCCCACAAGGCATGCTAGAATGTACCTCTAGGAATCTGAATGGAGCCACTAGGGTTTTGTAGGGGGTTACACATGGTACTTAAGAAAACACCTAGAAGGTTAAAAGGCTCATGGCTTCTATGGGCTACTAGATATCTATAGAGGCTATCTGATTTTTTGTCTTGTACCAAGATAAAAAAAGAATCATAAACTAGGTTAGGGTTAAGGATAGCATGATCAAGCACATGAATGATGTAGGTATTTCTAATGGGTATAACCAAAGTAAAGTGAGAAGTTGAAACTATAAATCTACTTGCATAAAAATTATGGAAATGATAATGTTGAATAAAGAAAACTATCCAATGATGCATAAACTTAGAAGAGAAGGCACTTTCAGGCCAAATAAAATGAGTTTTAGGAATCAAATATGTTTTCAAGAAAGGGTGAAAGAGAAGGCATAATCTAATATTAAGCTAATTCTTTATTCTCAAAACTATTATTTCCTAATAATGTAACTTTCTAATTTAGCAAAAGAGGAGATTGTTTAGGCAAATATATTGACTGGTTTGAGCAATTAAATTCTACTATGTAATGATAAAATTTTCTAAAGCAAGCATGACATGTAATGGAAGATACTTTCAAGCAATGAAGGATATGATTAACCACATACAAATGTGAAAACTTCATAAACTATCCTAGATAATGCCCTAAACAAACTAAATCACTAAAATAATCAGAACCTAACATATACAGTACTAAAAGCAAATAGGAATTTCACTTTGCATAGAAAATTAACCTCATATCAAGCTCAAAATTATTATGCAAACTTTTTACCAATAAATTATCCAAGCTAGGAAGTAATGAAGGAGGAAGACCAAGATGATTGTGAGTTGAGTCTAAACTGGGAGCCAAAATCAATGGAGGAGGTGAAGGAAAAACAATTAACTATGAGAGAGACAATGTGTAGAGAAAAATAATAGGTGCAATAGAGTCTTGAGTAGTCTAGGAGCAATAAAAAAGCTTTAGGAACACTATGGAGAGCAATGAGAATCGCCAAAATGAACTATATAATAGTAGGGCATCCCCTATCGCAATCAAAGCTAAGTATGCCAAGAATGAACTAGGTGAGATTCAAGAAGGCACTAAATATTTTAGAGTGATGATCAAGAGAGAAGATTAGAGTAAAAATTTAGGAGAGATATAGGAAAATTAATGATAGATCATCATATATGGCAACCCTAATTTGACAAAAGCCAAAAATTGCCCATTTCTAGCTATTGGGACCAAATTGGCCCCTTTTTTGCTTGTTTTGCTCAAGCTACACCCAAAGCCATAACGTTTATGAAGGAAAAGTTCAGCCAAGTCCATGAGTTTCCTCCCTAAGCCATAGCTTGGGTCAAAATTCCACCCTGAGTGGTCAATAGGCTTTTGAAAGGACCCAAGGAGGCATGTGGAAGGCCTATTAATGAGAAAAAGGGTTAGTGAGGTCCTAAAGATGTCTAGGGGATGGATATATGACATGGAAAGGGTCTATTCAAGTGGAAAATGTCTCAAGTTAGGATAACCAGGGTTGGTAGTCTACACATGAGCCAATGTGTAATCATAGAGAGGAGTAAGGTCACACAAAGTATGATTACAGGTTCATCGATTAGGATAGTGAGTCATAAGATACTCCTCCCACTAATTAGTTTTTGGTATCTTAAGAGACATTTGGATGCTAAATAAAATGTGCCACCATTTTTTACTCATCTCAAGCTCTGGGAATCATCTAGGGGTGCTTAAAGGACTCTCCCATGTAACTATAGGCATTGATACTTTGTCTCTACCCCTCATGGATCCTTTCAATGCATGGTGAAGGTTTGGTTTTTTACCACTTAGGGACAAGAAACTTCACTTAAGGGATTTGTCTGGCCAATTATAACTTATGGTCTTAGGGCCTAATGAAGCGTAGAAGGTGGACATTCAATCTTGTATACACCCATATGGATGCATCTACATAGACGTTTCATCAATTGATATAATGAGTCACAAGGTATACCTCCCACTAACCAAATTTTGGTCTCTTAAAATACATTTGGCTACCAAAAAAATGTGTTGTTGTTTCTTACTTTTCTTGAACTAGGGAGAATCATTTGGGGGTGTATACATAATATTTTTAACTTTTATCAAATATTGATGCTTTAAATCTTGTAAGAATCCATCAAGACTCAATCTTTGAGTGCACTCCCTAAGGGGTGCACCAAAAAAGGGGTGGAGAGACCATTGGTGCTTTATAGGATTATTGTCCCTTATTGCTACTTTTTACCAATCCAACCAACTCCTAAAAACCATTCCCTAAGCTATTACTCCTCTTTTTCACCCTCTTCTAGTATTTTTTAATCTCCTTCCCTCTTTTCCTCACCTTAAGTCCCTTTTTATAGTCGACTATACTCAGTTGATTGGGTTGACCTAGTACAATTTTAGGCAATTTTCACTTGGGAAATAGTTTGGCTCTTGGTCGACCTAGCTCATGACCTAGTGAATAATTATCCAAAATTGTACTAGGTCAATTGGTTGACCCTATCGATTGATATTTTTAGAAGGGTTTAGGGTTAGAGTTACCTATATATAAGATCATTTCATCATTATTTCAATATGTAATTAAGAGTTATTATTCACCTACATTTCTTTATAATCTGCTCTTCCACCATTCTACTTGATGATTCTTAGCTTAGGGTTTCTCCTTGGAGAATCTAGTATTGTGGAGAAGTCATAGATGGTTTGGCATTTCTTAGTGATCCTTACAAACCATAAAAACCTCTTTTGAATCCCTTTTGACCAAGGGAAAGATTGAGTCTCGATGGGTTCATAATTCAAGTAAGTATTCTCTAACTTTACTCCTCTCTTTTAGTAGATAGAAGTAGCATAAGTATTGGCTTTAAAAAATATCACTCTCCTTATTTCATGTATTAGTGTCTTGCTCATACATAATTGAGATTCACTTATGCATGTTTTGATGGTTTACTAACCCCTCATATTGTGCCACAAGCTTTGGTGAGCACTAGATTAGATATACTTTACTTATTGTTAGTTTAGTTAGATATCAAAACACAAGACTCCCTTAGGGTTATTGCATGATTGTGCTTGACTAGAGGCTTTGGAACCCTCCCTAGAATAATTTATTGCAATAAGAGATCCCCTAATCAGGTCTAGCATATCCCCATAATGGTCATGTTCCCACTTAACAAATGTGTCCCCAATTGAAAGTGTATGGAATGATCTATCTTCTTTGAGTTAAGATTGATTTATAGACATGATGCATTTCTAATTTCATACATTCTAGTGAACCTGACATAAATCTAACCCTTGCAAGTTTTATTTCATATTTTATCATTTTATTCTCTATATATTTACAATATTGGGTTGACAGTATCGACACAATTATAACTTCTATGTGCAGGTTTAACACACAATCACATCAATATAACTATATTCTATTTATGCAAGTTTTTTAGACTTCTAATTTAGACTATTAGGTTGACCCAGTCGACCCTATACACTTTCAAACTTTCAATTCAAATTACTAGGTCAACAAAGTCAACCTTGAATAATTTCAAACATCCAGTTCAGCATACTAGGTTGACTTAGTCAACCCTATACATTTTCAAGTTTTCAATAAATAAGATCTGTAAACCTAGGTCGACCCAGTGAACATAATTAGTATAATTTACAAGTATAAATTAGGGTACTTCAATAGTAATATTATTTTCCTTTGTATCCTCCAACCTACCAAGGTTACTTTATATCGTTATTTATCATATCTAACATTTATTACAGTTCTATTCTCATAGTTTATAGTCTTTAAAAATGTTCATGTATAGTCAACTAGGTTGACCCTATCGATGTAGTTCTATATTCTATCAAGAAATCTAGGTCACCTCTGTCAATGTAGTTCATTTCTAAACCCTTACTTTTGTAGTATAGAGGTGATACTATCAACCCTATTCTATCTTTTTTGCATACATTGTCGACTAAATCGACATTATACTATGTTTTAAAGTTGGAATTAACCTTTATATGCTAGTAATTAGCGCACACTTTCATTTCTTGTTGCTTTCATGCTTATAATAGATCACATAATCTAATTAGGTGGTTTTCAATATATTATTTTTTTGCACTATTTTTTATTTTATGCACACACTACCAAATCACAAAATCTTAAAATGCATTTTCTTAATTATCTACCTAAGGCCTACCTACTTGGATTTCATCACCAAGGGAGAAGCCAACTTGGTTTTCTGGCCAAGTATAAACATGTGGTTAATGGTCTATTTTTTCTAAGCACCAAAAAAATTTATCACTATGGTTTGTTAAGTGAGGGGGTATACCCCAATACCAACCCTGTACCATTGCCAATATAGATCCCTTTCAACCCAAACGTCCCAAAACCATCCTTTGATTGATTTCTAGTTCCTTGCTTATAACCAACTTCCTATCAAACCTAAAATCATATTTTGATAGTCTAACAACATTCAAGTTAACCACTTAGTTAGCTTTTACTTTCAAATTTGAATGTTTGCTCTTTACTCAATTGTATGTTGTATTTCAAAAACTTGTTTTAGCCAGCATTGGTATAAGGTTTTATGTTATGTGACTCAATTGGATCAACCTCATTAAACCAATTGATTGTGTGTTTCCTTTAATTTCTTTCTTTCAAAATTACTTAAAATATTTTTCTTGTTTCAATATACATATCGACATAGTCTCTTATAGACTATCTATTTTCCCCCACTTACTATACTAGGTCAACCCTGATGACTCTGTATAGTTTCCATCCCCTATTTTCTATACTAGGTCAACCCTATCAACTCTATACAATTTTTATGCCTTGTTTTCTATACTAAGGTTACCCAGTCAACTCTGTACCTTTTTCTGCTTTCTCTGTTTGTTGATCTAGTTCTATGTTTCTCTTTCTTAGCATTTTATTCATTTCTCTCAAGTCATAATGAAGTCTCCTATTAGAATCTTTATGGATAGTTTTAATCCATTTATATATTGTATGGGATGTTCATTTCTCCCTCTCTTTTCCTCTTAGGATCACCATCACTCTTGGAGCACCTCTTTCCCTCCTTCATCCATGACCTATAACATGGTGCAATTCACACCTCAAGATGAAGTTGATGGGTTTGATCCTTTATCTACCTACCAAGATGCTTATCATCTTCAAAACCTTTAATCAATAATCCTTCTTATAATAATCCTTAATCCTTCTTCTAGTAACCCTTCCCCTAATACCACTTTATGGAGTGCTCCTACCAACACCAACCCACCTATCGATACAACTCAACTTCTTGCCCAAGTTATCTAGAAAATGAACATAGTGAAAAACTCTTAACACCAATAAAATTATACAACTCCAACATCATTTAATTAATATGGCTAATCAACCTCTATCTATCCATCCTCAAGCTAATCCCAATTACATTCCTCCACCTCTTAGAGATGCCTCAGACAATGTTATTCCTCAACCCATAATGAATAAAAAAATGCTTTAAAATTTTCAAAATGAGCCTTTATCTCCCTTTATTGTGTCCATTGATATTGGTAACATATCTCCAATTATCAAGTATGATGGGACTAAAGACCTGGCCTCATTTCTCAAAGCCTTTGACAATCTTTACAAAGAGTGGATCCAAACTAATACCTTTGTCACAACTAAACTCTTAGTCAAAACCTTCACTAGAAATGTATTAGAATGGTACAACCAATTACCCTAACTTTCCATTTAGCAACTCAAATATTTATTCAATCCTTTATTTAAATATTTTCAACACAATGATCTTTCCAAAAATTGTCTTGGCCACTTCATCAATGTTACACAATCTCTCACTGAATCAACTCATGACTTTATAAAATGATGGGAATCATTGGCCCATAAATCCAACCATAACATGACTAATGATAAATAATTCAAACTCTTTATCAGTAATTTGAGTCCTATTCAATATAAGGTTTGAAATTTTTCTCCCCAAACACTTAATGAAGCTCTTGATCAAGTTGAACATCAACACTTTATCATGAAGCAATTCAAACCTAATCCTAAACTTTTAAAAGGATTATTTCAAACATCTACCAATGTTATCACTAGTAATATGTAGAAAACCAAACCTATATTTTTCCAAAGTTGACATCCCTTCATCTTCTCACACACCACTTTCCATACAGCAAATGAAACAACTCTTAACACCCTCTAAACCTTTCACTTATCCTAACAATCCTCTTAAGTGGTATGACCCTAATCAATTTTGTTGGTTCCACATCAACATTGGTCATTCCCATGAATATTATAAAGGTATCACTCAATTTTTTATCTCATATATGCTTGGTGATTTATTTAATCATGAATCCATAATCAACCTTCATTGTCAAGAGTACACCACTACTTCTCAAAAATGATAGGTTTCTAAAGCTTCTACCTCAAATAACCAAAAATATTTTTCCAATAATCAACCAAATACCAAGGATGTTCATGCCATTGATGCCAATTATGATCAATATTATAACAATTCCCAATATGCTAACACTACCAAGGTCAACTATCATCAAAAATTGGCTCACAAAGATCATGTTACCAAACCTAAAAAGCCATCCTTAGAAGAACAACTTCTCAAGGACACTACAACTACTAATCTAGCTTCAGAAGCACATGAGGAACCACTTCCTCCTTTCAAACCTCCAACCACATCCATTCCTTCAAAATCTACTTTACCTCTTAAAACTCATGCTAGTTCTTCTTCTTAATCTCATTGTAACTTTCATGAAGAACTCGACTCTATGCCTTATAAGATTCAACTTATGGAGTTAGTTCATACTTCCCCTATCATCACAAGTTCCTTATGCAACAACTCCAATAAATTGAATATCCATCCTCTATCGATGAATAACCACCTTCTATTTAACCTCAACCTACCAACATCAATACCATTGAAAATTTATGTCCTTCCAAGCCTTTTACTAAATTTATTAAAGAAGACATGATCAATGATGAAATTCTTTTTCATGTTGATGATTTGCCACTCTTTATCAAAATATCCATTAATACCACCCTTTTCCATAAACTTATAGTTTATGAAAGCTCTAGTATTAATGCGCCATCTTTATGACTTATCCAAAAACTTGGTTATAACAAGGATAATTTCAAGTAAACCCATCTTACATGTCATGGTTTTGATAAGACTAATAAAAAACTACTTGGTTATATTTGGTTTCTATTAAAAATCAGACCTAAGACCATTCAAACTAAGCTTATGGTTATTTATTTACCCATATCTTATAATATACTCCTCGGTCACCCATGGACTCATAGAATGAGGGGCATTGCTTCTTTCAATATCTAATGCATTAAATTCTTTCATAATGGAAAATGGTATAATAATGAATTTTATCCCAACCGATGGAGTATTCAAGTTCCTAATCCCAAATATCAGTATCATATTCCTACCATTCCTAAGATCAATAGTGTTCCTTTACCCGAGTTTATCAACATCAATACTAATTTACAAGTCACTCTTGTGGATTTTAATGATGACAAACCTAATGACTTGCAACATACTTGAAATAATACCAAGTTACCTCCTTACATTTTGTAGTGGCTTCCTTCTTTATTACCTCAAGACTGTATTATCCCTCTTATTGATGAGATATACTGACTTTACCCCTCCATGTAATGCTTAAGATCCTTCTTAACATAAATATGCCTTCACTTGAAATGATTTTGGAGTGGACAAATTATTTTAATATCTTCTCATCATGTCTCTACATGCACTCAGTAATATTGGGATTTCACCTTTCAAAACTCCCTCTGACTCTCAAGCATGTAAAATTTCTCCAACATATGATGATAATTACATAATGGCCTAAGCTCAATCTTGAGACTTGTATGTCTGATACTATCATAAAACCTTAGCTCAAATATACACATTTAACTGGGATGTCCATACCATTTCTATAAATAGTGACTTTGATCTTGAAGGTTATGTGCCTCCTACCAATTCTCCACTTCTTGATACTCCTTGGGTGGTACATCAAATCATACCTTCTGATCCTTTGAAAATTCTAGCATCTTCTTTACCACCTATCGATCTAATGATTTATTTTGATCCTTCCCCCATCACTGAAACCATGACACTCCTATCCCTTCTGATCTATCTACTTATCCTACTCCTAAGATTATACTGGATGCCAAGGCAACTAATGTTCATCAGATACATTATAAGTATGATCACTATGGTAATCAAATTCTAGATCTCAAAGTAGATGTTTAGTATTATGGCCCTCTTCCCACCTTGCCTAGTGATGAAGCTATTCTTGAAATACTTCATGCCTAAGAATTTCAACTTCCTCGACAACATCATAAACTTGGGAATTTTAAAACCAAAACCCCTTATTTTAATAACTTCATTGCTAGCATTGATCCCAAAGCTAATCTAATTTCTTCTTTACCTAATACACCATAAAATTTATAAGATGACAATGTCATGCTTATCAAAGAAACCACTTGCATTAAATATGGTACTCCATCATGTCCTCGACCAATTATAGTTTCTAGTGAACTCTCACCTACCAAACATGAAAATTTTAACTTATTCTTTGATAAATATCATGATATCTTTGCTTGGTCCTATGAGGACATGCTTGGTATTGACCCTAGCATTATGGTGCATAACATCATTACTTATCCTGATGTTAAGCCTGTACAACAAAAATAAAGGAAATTTCCACCTGAGGTTTCTACTTTATGTCATAAGGAAATCATCAAATTACTTGATGCTAAATTTTTCAAACTACTAGATTATTCTGAATGGGTGCCTAACATTATTCCTGTTCAAAAAAAGGTCACTATGGTTATTCAAATTTATATTTATTTCTACAATATTAACCTCATTTGTCCGAAGGACAACTTCCCTGTACCTTTGATAGATGCCATCTTCAATTCCATAGCTGGTTACAAAATGTTATCTCTTATTGATGGCTTCTCAGGCCATAATCAGATTCACATTGCCCTTGAGGACCAATATAAGACCACTTTCACCATGGAATGGGGCACATATTGCTATGTCAAAATTCCCTTTAGCCTCAAAAATGCCAGAGCCTCTTACCAATGAGAAATTACTCACATATTTCATGATCTTATCAAAAAAAATATTGAAACCTATGTTGATGACCTCATTGTTAAATCCAAAAGTTGTAAGACACATCTATCAGATCTTGCTATCATTTTTTATCACCTTATTAAATAGTAGGTTAGAATCAATCCTTACAAATGTGTATTTGGTGTCACATATATACAATTGTTAGGATTCCTAGTCTCTCTCTATAACATCATTTTTGACCTTACTCAAATTAGTGATATCATCAACATGCCCATTCCTCATTCCATACCCAACATTCGTACATATGTAAGCAAATTTGGGGAAATTAGATGATTTATCCTCAAAATGGATTATTGTATCCACTCTATCAATTCTCTTCTTAATAAAGGTAATGCCTTAGAATGGATGGACCCTTATCAAAAATACTTTGATAGTATGAAAGAATCATTACTTCATCCTCCTTCTAATGATTGACCCTTGATCCTATATACTTATTCCACACCTATATCAGTTGGGTTAATGCTTTCCCAACAAGATGATACCGATAGAGAGTATGTTATCTAATACATTAGTTGAGGACTCATTGATTATGAAAAATGTTATACCAAAGTTGAATGTGATTGCCTCGCCATCTATTTTTCAATTAAAAAGCTTTAACACTACATGTTATATCATTCTGACCCCCTTCATAACTTCTTATTCAAAGCCTTTTTCCTAGAGATAGAATTGGTAAATGGATGGTCCTTCTTATGGAATTTAGTCTTCACATTGTGACTCTAAAAGCTATCAAAAGACAGGTCATAGCTGATCAACTTGTTATATATCTTGTGCCAACTACCAATCACCTTCAAGATAGTCTTTTCAATGATAATATTCTCTACATTGAAGGTATCAATCAATGTATTTCACTCAAAGATAACTTTCATATCTTTATCACTAATCTTGAATCAAATAATCTAGTCGAATCTTCTATTCCCCCTAATACTACTAAACCAACAGTAGTTATTGAAGAGATTCCTAAAATTAATGTCAACTTGCATGAGGATACTTGGACCCTTCACTTTGATGGTACTAAATGACTTCAAAGAGCTGGGGTAGGTTGCATTCTTACTAGTCATCTTAGAAAAATCATACTTTTAGATTTTCACTTCACCTTTGATGTTACCGACAATATGGTTGAATACAAAGATCTAATCTTAGGCATGAGAGTTGCCCTTGATTTATACATCCAATACTTGCATGATTTAGGTGATTATTATCTTATTTTACACCAATTAAATGTTGATTACCAATGCAAAAGTAAAAATCTCATTTCCTATGATCAAATTACAATAACTCTTGCTAAGGATTTCATCTGTTTCACCATTGATCCTATCCCTCAAGATTAAAATTCCTTTGTTGATTCCCTGGCTTCTTCAACATCTCTCTTTCATCCACACCAAGTTCTTTCTGATCCCACTTTTCTTATACAAATAAGAAAATTTCCATATTCTACTCAACCACCAAATTCACTTATCTACCACATTTAGGCCATCACCATTTGGCAAAGCCTATGGTATAAATACATCATTCAAATTATATAACATTAAACCTATTATTCTAACTTAGACTGTCATGAAAAGACACGTATTCATAAATAATATTTCAAGTTTGTATTTTGATATTATTTCCTTTACTATCACAATGTTGAAGGTACCTTGCTCTGCTGTGTTATGAAACATGAGGTCCTTCCTCTTCTTGAACAAGCATATGGGGGCATTTTTTGTGGCCATTGTATCAAACAAGCTATAACCCACAAATGCCTACATATGAGATAATTTTGGCCTGCTCTTGAAAAGGATACAATTGAATTCAGTAAAAATTTTACTTCTTGCCAACTTCATGATGATCTAATTCATTCCCTTCTAGCTGAGCTTCCAACTATCGAATCTTCTTGGAAATTCTCCATGTGGGGATTAGATATCATTGGCAATTTACCTCACTCCCAAGATGGACATGTTTTTATCACCACTGCTATTGAATATTTTACTAAATGGGTTGAATCCATACCCCTTGTTAATGTCACTGGTAACACCATTGCCAAATTCATTATTAACCAAATCATTTTCCACTTTGGTGTTCCCTATACTATCATTTCAAATGATGGTGGTAATTTTAAAAAAAAGGAAGTTAAACAAATTTGTGCTAAATTCAAGATCAATCACAAATTTTATACACGTTATCATCTACAATAAAATATCTAAGCTAAGGGCACTAATAAAATTATTAACAAAATTCTCCAAAAATAATTCATAAAACTCACATAGATTGGCACATTCACCTCGACCCTACTCTTTGGGCCTGTTGGACTAGTATACATACTTCCATTGGGGCAATTCCATTTTCTCTAGTCTTTGGTTCTGAGTAAATTCTCCCATTATAAGTTTAGCTTCCCTATCTTTGTATCTCTCTTCGTGGTATCATTATAGATGAAGAATTACATAATGCTCGCTTTCATGCCCTTGATCTCCTTGATGAACACTATCTTTTTTATTTGCAACATAACCTCCAATACAAGGCTCATATTGCCAAACAACATAACAGACATGTTAAAATTTTCACATTTAATGTTGGTGATCTTGTCTTTAAATTAGACTACACTCATGATCAAGAAGGTAATTATGCCTAAAAATGGTGGGGCCCCGATTTAGTCAAAGATATTCTTGGTCCAAGTACCTATCACCTTTAAACCAATGAATGCCATGTTTTTAAAGAGCTCATCAATGCAAAAATTCCTTGAGAATTATTTTTCCTAATTATTCCCTTATTTTCATGCTTTCTATATGTTATCTATCTAACACTTTTTTTAGGATATTTACATGGGTCTCTCCCTATACAGTAGTTCCCTCTTTTCAAAAACCTTAGTCCTTCCTTTATGGTCTTTTGGTTTTCCCTTTTCTTTCATGATTTGCATTGTAAAACCATGGATATCACTTGGTCTTCCTCATGATGTACCATAGTCTTATTTATTTTCCTACTCTTTTTTTGCACACTTTTTGGCACCCTTAGGTTTCTCTTTTGTGATTTGTAGTGTAAGACCATGGATAAGACCTGTCTTTCCTCATAAAATATCATCTTCTTCTCATTTATTTTTCTAATGCTTTTTTTGCACCATTGTGGGTTTTTATTTTATGAGTTATAGTATAAGACCATGGATAGGACCTGGCCTTCCTCATAAAATCACCATCTTGTCATTTCCTTTTCTAAAACATGTTTTTAATCCTTGTTTGTAGATTTAGCTTTTGCTTCTTTTGATAGATGGAATTTTTACATTAATCTATGTTATCATGTTTACATCCATTTCCCTCATTTTTATGATAAGAAATCACACTTTAATGTCATTGTATCCCTTTTTTGCCCTTTTACACATTTTTGTGATTTGAAGTAATTCAAATTATTCTATGTGTCATTCCTCTTGATTTCCTTTCCTTTCAGTCCACATTGGCTTAAAAAACCTCAAAATCAATATAAAATTTTTATTTCACCTATATTTATGACTCTTAGAACCCATGCTCTTTGAAGTTCTCTCTCTTAGAAACCAAGTCCCACATGTTCAAATTAAATTCATCTTTAGAACCCATGTTTGGTTTTCTCAATCCATATGGAGGAGGAATATAAAAATCCATCAAGAAATTTAAAATCCAAAACATTTGAAACAAAATGAAATGATATACAAAAGGTAACATACAAATCTTAAAAGTCAATATCACACCAAAAGATGTGATTGCAAACACATCTCCTATCTCTAATAGAATCTCAAAATCCATAGTTGGCCTCATATAGATCCAAGGTACATTGGGGTGTGGTATGCCAATATATTAGAAAAGCAGACTTAAAAAAATCTATTTTGGTGTTACCTACTTTCTCACACAAGTACCCAATCTTCACAGTAGACTGACGACTCTATAAGGGGTCCTAAGGAACGAGGAACACATTGTGAGAAGGTAGGTCCATTTTAATTTTCATATAGCCTTCATGGGATGATCTATATACTTCATTTATATACCTAATACTTGTGTGGCTAAGAGAAGTTCTTCAGAGTCATTAAGGTTTAAATTCCTCTTGCTTTGAAAAACCAAATTTGAGTGTCTTGACTTAGATAAAGAGTTCCTCTACCTTGGTTTTTCCTTCATTCTCCCCTCCTCCCATTTCATTTCCCCACTTGATAGGCACGTGTGATTCTAAATCCATTTTCCTTATTCTATAATCCCTTCTTATTCACCTCTTTAAAACATGTTATCACTACTTTATTTAATTTTTATATATCCTTAGAGAAAAACAACATTTTTGAGTAATTATGGATTACTTTCTTTGCACAGTAGATTTACATTTTTAGACTTGTTTTGCTTCTCCTTTTACCATTGTACCACCATTTTTTGTGGACATATGAGTGTATTTTTCCCTTTTATGCACCTTTTTCCATTGTTTTTTGAGATAAGGATTATTATTTCTCACTCATCAATATTGTTTTACCATTTGTTCTACCTATCCATCTTTATTTAAAATACGGATTGTTACTGATTTTATATTTGATGTTTTATTACCATATTTTTGACATGTATCCTTGGTTTGAATTGGTGAGTGTGACTTTCTTAATTAAGGTCTACTTGTTTGAGATTTTTGATCTTTAGTAGCCTTGGCATTTTGGTTATCCACTTTACTCTTATTTTGACTTGGTCATTTGGTCTAACATAACACTTGTCACCCCAGCTTGCCAAATTTCGAAGTACATCCCATCCACATAGCACTGGTTATTTTGGCTTACTTGCATTTGTTTATTTTTTCTCTTTAGTTTTGTATTCTTGGGTTTATCAAAATTAATCTTTGTGCCCTACACAATCAAAAATAACAACATAATAAACAACCATCCATAAATAAAATTAATTCAAGGTACGCATTGTTAAGCATGGGATATACTGAGAGGGGGGGTGAATCAGTATATCATATATCTTATAAAACATTCCTTTTATCAAATTCCACTTAATCAAACATTCAAGATATGCCATAAAACTCAAACAATAAACATCACACAAGATAGAGATAGACACCAGATATAACATGGAAACCCAATGTGGGAAAAACCACGAAGAACAATCTCGAGTATATTCATGAGAAAAAACCCATAGGAGTACCATACCCCTTTGCCGAGTACCACCCCAGCTACAATTCATGAGCACCAACCCACAGGAGCTTTAAACCCCTTTACCGAGCACCAACCCAGCAACTATTCATGAGCACCAACCCACAGGAGCACCAACCCCTTTGTGTATACCACACACCTATCTCTCAATGTTGCTATCTCAAAAAATGATAGATTAATACAACATCTCCTTCCTCTCTCTCACCTTTTCTCTTCTAAGCTAGATATAAAAAATACAAATCATATTCATCTCTCACAATTGCTCTTCTAAGATAGATATTAAAATATCAAATCAACCTCTCTCAACCATATTACAAATGGCTTCTCAAGCCTTTATTTATAGCTTTCCAAATGACGTTTGGCCTTCCCCCTTTGTGACCCTTCAATCCTCATGGAAAATGGTGCCAATCTTGGATGACCCTTCATATTCTAGCCTTTGAAAATTCATGTGGTGACCCTTCATGACCAAAAACGTCCTTCCCACTTTTATCCTTATCTTTGGTGACTTTTCGTATTCCTCAAAGTGTCCCTTCATGAGAAATTGCACCCTTACTCTTTTGTCTTCACTTGGTGACTCTTGGTATTCCCCAAGATGACTCTTCATGGGAAAATGCATCCCATCCTTCTTTTGTCTTTACCCCGTGGCTCTTCAACTTCTCCATGGGCCCTTCTTTTGTCTCATATGCAACCAAAAATATATTCCTTAATATTAAATAAATATTAACTCACATTAGCCAAGATAAACAACATTAAATGCAATGGGGCCTTTATCACCAATAATGCTAAACCTTTGACATCAATGACAATATTTCCAACAATCTCCCCCTTTATCATTGATGGCAACCTCAATCCTGAAACTGCCACACCCTGTCACCTGCACATACCATCATCTGAAAACATATAGTAACTCCCCCTTACTGTAGCAACCTGTAGATGTTCCCTGTACCTATTTTCTTCACTTGTACCTGTACCTATTATTCTCCCCCTTTGACATCAATGGCAAAGTGCCTACCTGGAGCTAACACTTAGCTCCCCCTCACTTGATGCTGAACATCAATGGAAGGAAGTAATATAAATTACTCCCAACTCCTCTCGCATGTCTTTGAGAAGATATCTGATTAAAACATTACCTGTCCTTTGAGAATATGCAATCAACTCATTTGAATATTTCCTTATAATCTCACAACCTTTCGCATGAAACTTTAAGGTGTATCCTTGAACACATATTTAACTTACACTCAAAAGATTATGCTTACAAAACATTCTTAGCTTTGGTTCTACTAATATCCAAAATTAAAATACCTTTTCTGGCTATCCTGGCAGTGGTTTTATCTTCAAATTTCACTATGCCACCATTGATATTCTTTACTCTTATCTCTTCTCATATGCCTCAAACATCCGCTAACAACAAACCATGACTGATCTTTATTTCTTACATGCAAAGCTGTTTGCACCAACATAAAATCTTCAGGTTGTTTCTTCTGCCATGAACACGACTGAACCTTCTTCCTGATGAATGGAACTTTGAAACTATGATCCTTCTTCATTGAATCTACATGAGTATCATTTTCCTTCTTTCTAAAACTATTAGCTCTTTTTCAACATTCTAATTTCTTATGAACATAATCATTTGAAACACTGCATATGCAAGAATCATTCTAATAGCCTCAAACCATAATACTGATGCAAAATTCTCTTTAAAAATATATTCCCTCAAAAGATATACAAAATAATCTACCAACTCACCTTCTTGTCATGCAACATATCCAAGACCCAATAGCATCCACCATGCTTCAATTTTTCTTAAAAGTGTCTCCTTGAAGCCTAGAAGAGACACCCCACACAATAGGGTTCTAGAAATAAATCTCAGGAGATTCCCACATCTCCTCTGCTTCTTCCTTGATCTTCTTATGTTTTTCTTTTAGAATCCATTTAAGCATGTCTAACCTTTTTGACCTACTAACCTTATCATTTATGATTTTTTTCTTTTTCTCAACTTTTGCAACTATCTTATCTTGACAAAGCTCATGCTCAAATGTAACAAGAGATTCTGCACAATCCTTCCTTTCTGATTCTTTATCTACTATAGCAAGTAATTCATTTTCACTCTTAAACTCAACCTAATCAACCTTTACTATTTTAGGTCTCCAAACTTGAATTTGTCTTTTCTCATATTTTCTAGGGTCTCTATATCCTTTGACATACCTTGAATATCTCTTTACTTTATTTTGACATAATCTAGCAATATGGCCAACCTTATGACAACAAAAGCAAACAATATTTCTCATACCTTTTTCTTGAATGTGATTGAGATCTCCCTTTGAATGATTGCTTCTCCTCATACAATCTCTTGCCTAATGACCAACATGATGACAAATAAAACAATGGCCATGAAAAGAATTTGAAAACTTGAAAGCATTGGGCTGCCTGATCGACTTCTTTGATTTGCCTTCAAAACCTGCATCCTTCTTTCCTTGGACTAATATTTCATGATCTTTTTCAACCTTGATTATAAGCTTCTCATGATTATCCTTTAAAGAACCTAACTCATCCTTCAATTGATTACACTCTTCTTCTTTTTAAGTTAAAATTGAATTTGCAACCTCTAACTGATTCTTAAGATCTTGAATAAATATCTTATTTTCTTTTACTTCTATATCCAACTTAGAATCCAAGATACACACCTTTTCCTTAAGAGCCTCAACCATAGATTTCAACTCTTGATTCTCCTTCTTTAGCTGCTTGGCCATCTTATGCTTTTCTTTGATCTACCTTCAAGATGTTAAACCCTTTCTAAAGGAACCTGCTCTGATACCAATTGTTAAGCATGAGATATACTGAGAGGGGGGTGAATCAATATATCATATATCTTACCTTTCCTTTTATCAAATTCCACTTAATCAGACATTCAAGATATGCAATAAAACTCAAACAATAAACATCACACGAGATAGAGAGAGACACCAGATATAACGTGGAAACCCAATGTGGGAAAAACCATGAAAAACAATCTCAAGTATATTCATGAGAACAAACCCACAGGAGCACCATATCCCTTTACCAAGTACCACCCCAACTACAATTCATGAGCACCAACCCACAGGAGCTTCAAACCCCTTTGCCGAGCACCAACCCAATAACTATTCATGAGCACCAACCCACATGAGCACCAACCCCTTTGTGTATACCACACACCTATCTCTCAATTTTGCTATCTCAACAAATGATAGATCAATACAACATCTCCTTCCTCTCTCTCACCTTTGCTCTTCTAAGCTAGATATAACAAATACAAATCATATTCATCTCTCACAATTGCTCTTCTAAGATAGATATTACAATATCAAATCAACCTCTCTCAACCATATTACAAATGGCTTCTCAAGCCTTTATTTATAGCTTTCCAAATGACCTTTGGCCTTCCCCCTTTGTGACCCTTCAATCCTCATGTAAAATGGCACCAATCTTGGATGACCCTTCATATTCAAGCCTTTGAAAAGCCATGTGGTGACCCTTCATGACCAAAAACGTCCTTCCCACTTTTATCCTTATCTTTGGTGACTTTTCGTATTCCTCAAAGTGCCCCTTCATGAGAAATTGCACCCTTACTCTTTTGTCTTCACTTGGTGACTCTTGGATTCCCCAAGATGACTCTTCATGGGAAAATGCATCCCATCCTTCTGTTGTCTTTACCCCGTGGCTCTTCAACTTCTCCATGGGCCCTTCTTTTGTCTCATATGCAACCAAAAATATATTCCTTAATATTAAATAAATATTAACTCACATTAGCCAAGATAAACAACATTAAATTCAATGGGGCATTTATCACCAATAATGTTAAACCTTTGACATCAATGACAATATTTCCAACATGCATCACATTTACTTTTCAATTACTTCCATTTCAATCATTTGCTTTTATTTATTTTATGGTTTAAAATACTACAACTTTTTTTTAGCATTAACATTATGTGTTCCTATGTTCTTTCTTGAAGCACCATACCCTATTTCACCTTAGTGACTTGTGATGAGCTTCGAATGGGGCATATGTACAAATATAATATTTTAATTTTTTATCAAATACTAATGCTTTATATCTTGTAGGAACCCATCAAGACTCAATCTCTTTGAGTGCACACCCTAAGGGATACATCAAGAAAGGGGTGGGTAGACTATTGGTTTTTTGTAAGATTGTTGTCCCTTATTACCACTTATTACCAATCTAACTAGATCATAAAAACCATACCCTAAGATATTACTCCTATTTTTCACCCTCTTCCAATCTTTTCCACTCTCCATGCCTCTTTTCCTCACCTTAAGTCCCTTTTAACAATCGACTATGCTAGGTTGACTGGGTTAACCCTGTATAGTTTGGGGTGATTTTCACTTAGGAACTATTATGATGTGAGATTTCATCCTTTTGGAATATTTCTTCAATTTCGTCTACTCCCAGTCACAATATGGGAATAAACCCAAGATTTGGGTATCATATAATAGGGTTGAACCTTTAGAGAAGGTTGACTTCCTCTTGATGAATCACTTAAACTAATTTGACTACAAGGAAAAGGGTTAGAAAGGGGGAAAGGGATCCTAATAAATATAAAATGTGATACACCAAATTAAAATGGAAAATTCCCATAATCTTAAACCCACACTAGATCAACACAAGATATTGTTAGCTCACACAACCTCATAGACCAGCTAATTGCATAATTGTTTCATGGACTGAGTTTAGGTAGAACACTAATCCAAATCTGTAATAGCTTGAAAACACCTTAGAAAATGCAAGGAAGGATGAAAATGTATATGTAAGAATCTCCTTCACAAGGACATCATGTACAACTAACTAAACACTAATCTAAGGCAAGAGATAGGTAAAGAAAGTCTTTTATTACATCAAGAGGTAGTTCTTACAAATGCTTGATAGGGTTTAGCCTAGCCAAGATGAACATATTTTTCAATATCTCAAAGATTCCCCTACTCTTCAAAATCAAAGAATCCTCGTGATAATCTAAAATCAGAGAGAGAGAGAGAGAGCTTACAAATAGGAAAAAATGGGTAATATAGATAAAGGGAGAGAAAATAAGGAACATGAGTATAAAAATCAATAAATGAGGTATAATCAATCAGGTAGATTCCCAACAACATTTATTTAATTCTCTACCACCTTTTAAGTCAATAGGACTAAGCCTTCCTTAACAAGCTAGCCTGCATTTGCCCCTATAGCCTTCAATATTTTCTCATTGGCTAAGAGATCCACTAGAAGGCAAGGTTTTTTTTTCATGATGAGTCATGACTAAGTCTATTAGAGAAAATATCTTTATGATTTTGAAGATAATTTAATGCTTCGACTATTTATCTAACCATCAGATCTATTTGCTTTAATCTTATATGCCATCTCCCACTTGATTTAATTATAAGGACCAAGTCTTCATACCCATGGACCTGATAGAGTGATGATCATGTTTGATTTTAGTGGTTTTAGGTACTTTATTATTGAGTAAATGACCATTTTCAAAGATAATACATTCTTCCATATCTTATTTATATCTGCACCTACTCCATATTGAATATAGATTTAACATAGATTGAAAACCAATCTATTTATTGGTTTTCCTATAGTTATCATGTCAATGAAAATATACAAGTTACATAGTCTTAATCCTAAATTATATTAGATTTAATCAAACCTTATTATGCCTTTAACTTTAATGAAAATGGAGCTTCACCATTAACAAACTTGACTGTATAACTATGTCTGCTAAATAACATTCGACAAAGATCCAATGGTGACATAGCCCTTTAAAATATTGCTCTTGGTTTGACCTAAACCATATTTGACCTATATTTTAAGTCACTATATTTTGAATTTTAACAACAATCATTGATCTTGATTTGGGCCTTCTCAAATTATGACATATATCATCTCCTCATTCATTTTGATTTTAGCCTTTGAGAATGTGACACTTAGCAATTGTGCATTTATCCTCAAGGTCTTGTTGTTAGTTTCATTTACTTATACACTCATGCCATATGGTAACCTCACATTCATCCTCAAGATATGATAACTTGTAACCCCTCACTCGCTATTGATCAGCTTATTTATGCACCATTAGATCTGCTTTCCCATGCACTATTGAATCCTTGGTCTGGTTGAATACATGCCTTCGATCTTCCTTCTATTTGATAAGATGTTCACCATTAGATCCTGTAGTTCACCAATATCATACCACTTATTATCCCTTCACTTAATATTAATATCCTCTAACTTTTTGAATCTAATCTCATCGTTGATCTATGAAAGCATTATTGAACGTGTGCCATTGGATCTTTGGGACCCGCTGACTCATTAGATCACCATTCACCATTAGATCTTATATTAGCTTCTATTATCTTTACATTTATTAGTTTTATTTTAAACCTCAATATCCTTTAGGGTTTTTTAAATTCAAATGAATATTCATCATGACTTTTATTTGATGCCCCCATGCATGTCTCATTCTACTTATTTAATTTTAAACACTTGTAACTTGAGATAGATAACTCATTAAGTTACAAAATTTGTAGAGGATATTTATGGGACCAAAATAATCATGTCCATGCATTCCTTTGGTTATGAGGGGAATTCTAAGTGAAATTATGAAGTGTGCAACTAGATTGACCTATCCTTTTCTACATGACGTTTGATGATGGTCTGGTCCATCTTCTTTACTTGCTCAAGTCATTTGATAATTTGGTCAATCAAGAAATCTGATCAGCTAATCTATCTTGGTAGAATCTTTGTATGTGGGATAAGTTTTTCCAACATCTTTGGCAACTCATAGGGAAGCATGCATGTTATGCTTGAGAACCCATACTAGTTGCTTTGTTTGATCCATTGGGCATAAGGTCATAAGTATTTTCTCTTAGCTGACATGAAATGATTTAAGGATGCCCCTCTAGATAACATCCTCTTGAAATAATAAGGACAATAAGAATAAAAAAAATAAAGGCAAGTTCACACAGGTACTTGGAGAAAAGAAAAAATAGTAAAACTACTAAACAAATGTGCACAAAGGAACTTAGAGAAAAGCATGAAATCTAATCTAATATATACAATATTGTATATCAATTTGTAATAACCTCCCTCTTGGTTCAAATGGGAAACTTTTAGTATCATTCACTCGTAACAAACCAAGATGAAAAATACCTTGCTTTGGAGGTACTAAAAATGGTAAACCAAGTAGCTTGATGGCCAATCCTTTTGATGTGCTCTCCAGTGGATAAAATGGAATAAACATGTGTCCAATGTAGACATATTTGTCCAAGTCTTCCAAGCTTGTTTCGTGTTAGACTACAGGATCATGTGTTTAATGTTTCTCATCACCCTTTAGAAAGCCTCGCATGAAGACTTCATTTAGGCTCTTGGGAGCAACTACACTTGGCTCAATTGATGGTTCAAAAAGACCATATCCTTCCCCCTTATCCTTTTGAAAATTAGGACTGATCATACTTAGAGTATCATGCTCATAGGTTCCTCGAAGAAAGACATGTCCCTTAATCTCTTTTAAATTTTTGGTTATGGTATTGAATCACTGTTACAACCCTTCAAATGTTTTATGATATGTTCATCAAACTACATATCTTGAGTATTTGTTATGTCTCCTTCATCAACCTCACTCAAGATTCCATCTTGATCTTCAACTCTAAATGAGGGTTGACTTAACTATTCAAGGTCCAAAACATCACATTTATTTTGCGCAAGGTATGATCTACTTTCCTCTTCTTCATTTATGCAAAATGGACTTTTAGGAGTCCAATAAAATTATTATTTTCTCTTAGTTTCTTTATGAATACACATCCCTTAAAATATGAAGGCATCATGAATGCCTTCATGTTCTAATTCATGAAAGCCATGCCAAGAAGTCTAATCCGAACTTGATTTATCCTTCTCTAAATGGAGTGGCCTACATTTGACCTCTATAATAGGTTAATGAAGGATGTTTTTGGTCATGTATAGGAGTATAAAAAATCATATTGATCAAAATATGGTTGATTATACACACTAGATTATGATTAGGCACTTAGTTAGGCTTCTTAAACCAATCGATAGATTCTCAAAGTCACCACTGATGTTTGCACACATGCCTCCAAAGGCTAATTAGATGAAGAGAAAACCAAAAATATTTACCATTGAACAATGTAATAAGTCCCACCAAGTGTTCCAAAAGCTATTATGATGTGATATTTCACCCTTGTGAAAGAGTTATTCAGGCTCCTCCACTCTTAGTCATAATATGGGAACAACCCCAGGATATGGGTATCTTATAATAGGGTTGAACCTCTAGAAAAGGCCAAATTCCTCTTAATGAATCACCTAAAATAATGTTACTATAGGTAAAAAGGTTAGAAAGGGGGAAAGGGCTCTTAAGAAATCTAACAAGGTGATACACCAAATAAAAATGGGAAATTGGATTAGCACAAGACAATGCTAGCTCACACAGCCTCATAGACTAATTGATTTTATAAGTGTTTCATGGACTACATTTAGGTATAACACTAATTTAGACCTATAATATCTTGAAAACACCTTAGAAGAGGCAATGAAGGAGGAAAATGGATATGGAATAATCTCCTTCATAAGGCCATCATGCACAACTCACTAAACACTAATCCAAGGCAAGAGATAGGTATAGAAAGTCCTTTATTTCATCAAGAGGTAGTTATTACAAATTCTTGATAGGGTTTAGCCTAATCAAGATGATAATATTTTTAAATATCTCATAGAGTCCCCTGATCTTCAAAATCAAAGAGTCCTTATGAGAATATAAAATCAAAGAGAGAGGGAGCTTGCAAATGGGAAATAATGGGTAATATAGAGAAAGGGAGAGAGAAGAGGGAACATGAGTATAAAAATAAATAAATGAGGTCCAATCACTTGGATAGGGTATAAACCACCTTTTTTGAATTCTCCACCACCTTTTGAGTTAATAGGACGAAGCCTTCCTCAACAAGCTAGCCTATAGTTGTCCCAATAGCCTTCAATCTTTTCTTATTGGGTGAGAGATCCACTAGAAGACAAGGATTTGTTTTGCATGATGAGTCATGACTAATTCTATTGAATAAAATATCTTTATGGTTATCAATAGTATTGAATGCTCTGACATCTTCTCTAACCACCAGATATCTTTGCTTTGATATTCTATACCATATCCCACATCCTTTCATTATAAAGATAAAGTCTTCATAACCATGAACTTGACATAGCCATGATCATGTCTACTTTTATTGGTTTTAGGTACCTTCTTATTGAGGAAATGACCCTTTTAGAAGGCAATAAATTCTCCCATATCTTGTTTATATATGCACCTACTTTATCTTGAATATAAATTTACTATAGATTGAAAACCAATCTGATTTAATGGTTTTCCTATAGCTATCATGTGAATAAAAATTTACAATTTGTATAGTCTTGTTTATGGAGTATATTAGGTTCAAAAAAACCTCATTATACCTGTAAAATTTAATGGTAATAGAGCTTCACCATTAACAACCTTGATTGTATAATTATATCTACTCAATGGTGTTCGATCAAGCTCCAATGGTGACACAACCCTTTAAAATATTAATCTTGGTTTGACCTAAACTATATTCAACCTCTATTTGAAGTCCATAGCTTTCAAATTTTAACAATGATCATTTATCTTGATCTGGGCCTTCTCAAATTGTGTCATCTTCTAGCTCCTCATTCATTTTGATTTCAGCCTTTGAGAATGTGACACTTGGTAATTACATGTTTATCCGTAGGATCCTACTATCAATTTCATCTACTTATATGATTATTCCATGTGTCATCCTCACATTCATCTTTGGGATATTCTAACTCATTGGCCCTTTTCTCACCATTGATCAGCTTGTTTGCACACCATTGGATCTATTTTCTCATGCACCATTAAATCCTTAGTCCAGTTGAATGTGTGTCATCAATCTTCCATATATTTAATTTAATGTGTATCATTAGATCATTTAATTCATTAAGATCATGCCAATTTTTATCCCTTAGCTTAATCTCAATATCCTCTAACTTTTAAACTTTAATTTCATCTTTGATTTATGAATGCATGATCAAATGTGCACCATTGGATCTTTGGGACCCACTAACTCATTAGATTACCACTCACTATTAGATCTTATTTTAGCTTTCATGATCTTAACATTTGTCATCTTCATACTAAATCTTGGGAACCTTTAGGGTTTTTTTAATTAAAATGGATATTCATAATGACTTTTTTTTTATGCCCTCGTGTATGTCTCATTCTGCTTATTTAACTTTAAAATCTTGTAACTTGAGATAGATAACTCATCAAGTCATAAAATTTGTAGAGGATATTTATGGGACAAAAATCATTGTTTCCATGCATTCTTTTGGCTCTGAGGTGCCTCCTAATCAAACTTATGAAGTTTGAAAACAAACTTACTTATCTATTTTTGCATGACATTTGATGATGATCTAGTCCATCTTCTTCACTTGCTCAAGTCATTTGATCATTTATTAAATTAGGAACTCAACTCAACTGATCTATCTAGGAAAAGATTTATATTTGGGCCAAATTTGGCCAATACGAACTAGATTGGCTCTTGGCCAGCCTAGCTCATGATCGAGTGAATAATTATTTGAAATTATGTTAGGTCAACTAGGTTGACCCTATCGGCCAAGATTTTTAGAAGGGTTTAGGGTTAGATTTTTCTATATATACAAGATCATTTCATCACTATTTAAATATTCAATCAATATTTATTATTTATTTATGCTTCTTTATAATCTACTCTTTCGCCATTCTACTTGAGGAGTCTTATCTTAGGGTTTCTACTTGGAGAATCTAGTCTTGTGGAGAAGTCTTGGATATTTTATCCTTTCTTAGTGATCCTTACAAACAATAACAACCTCTTGTGAATCCCATTTGGCCAAGGGAGATATTGAGTCTTGACGGGTTCATCATTTAGGTAAGTATTCTCTAACTTTTCTCCTCTCTTTTAGTAGATAGAAGTAGCATAAGTATTGGCTTCAAACAGTATTACTCTCTTTATTTCATATACTAGGGTCTTGCTCATACATAACTTAATTGATATTCTCCTATGCATATTTTGATTGTTTAATGACCCCTCATATTATTCCATAAGCTTTGGTGAGAACTAGATTAGATTTACTTTCCTTGTTAGTTTAGTGAGATATCAAAACATAGGATTCCCTTAAGGTTATTGCTCGATTGTGATTTACTGGAGGCTTTGGAACCCTCCCTAGAAAAATTTATTATAGTAAGAGATCCCCTAATTGAGTCTATAAGATCTCCATATTTGTCATGTTCCTACTTAACAAATGTGTACCCAATCAAAAGTGTATGGTATGATATATCTTCTTCGAGTTATGATTGATTTATAGACATATTGCATTTTTGATTGAATAAAAAAAGTGCTTAGAGGACTATCCTATGCAAATTTATGTGATAATGATAATATCTACCCCTCATAGATATCCTACAACATGTGGAGGAAGCTTAATATGTTTTCCCACCCAGGGATGAGAAGCTTCTCTTAAGGGATTCATCTGACCAACTACAACTTTCAATCTTGAGGCTTGATAGAGAGTGAATGGTGGCTATTCTAGTATTTATACACCCATATAGATGTATATGTATATATGGTTCATATATTAGGCTAACGAGTCACAAGACATGCCTCCCACTGACTATCATTTGGTCTCTTAAGTGACACTTAGCTACCAAAAAAATATGTCACCATTTATTGCTCATCTCGAGTTAGAGAGAATCATCCAAGGGGTGCTCAAATGACTCACCCATGAAACTATAGTCACTAACAACTTGTCTCTACCCTTAAAGGATCTCCTATAATGCACGTCAAAAATTTGTTTTATTTTCCCATCTAGGGATGAGAAGCTTCTCTTAAGGGATTCATTTGACCAACCAAAACTTTCAATCTTGGGGCCAAATGATGAGTGGAAGGTGGTTATTCCAACATTTATATTCCTATTTAGATGCATCCATATAGATGGTTCATCGATTAGGCTAGTGAGTCATAAAATGTACCTCCCACTAACTAGATTTTGGTTTTTTAAGAGACATTTAGCTGCCATAGAAAATGTGTTGTCATTTCTCACTCATCTTGAGTTGGGGAGAATAATCTAAGGGTACTCATAGGAAACACCTATACAATAGTAAGAATTGATTACTCATCTCTACCCATCACAAATCTCCTGTAATGCATGTAGAAATTTTGCTCTATTTTTCCACTCAAGTACAACAAGCTTCTCTTAAAGGATTCCTCATGTTAGGATTACCCTTTATTTAGGACAATTTATTTTATTCTAAGTTCCTTTCTATGTGTGTAGAATTTCATTTATGTGAATTAAAATTCACATAAATTTGGATTCCATTAGGTACCACTCACCTCTTTGTGATTCTTTTTGATTTAGGAATTTCTTGTATGAGTAACTCCTTCCCTCACATGGAACACACCTCCATTCACTTTCTAAGTAACTAAGACACAAGTGGTACACACATAGGAGGCTTGTAAGGGGATAATGGGATTCCTTGTAAAAAAAAAATTCTCTAGATCTATAAAAGATCCCTTCCTCTCTTTATTTACTCAATAGAAACTCATAACTCTCTCTTTTCTTCTCATTATTCTCTTGATTCAATATTTTACTTGTGGATATTTTGGTAGTAAGCCTTCTAATAAAATCACATGGATTTTTCTCCGATACATTTGGTTTCTCACTTTAAAATTCTTGTCTCATTTATAGTTTTCACCTTAAGAGCTAACTTTGTTTTATATTTGATTTATTTTTATGCACTTTCATTTCCCATTGATGAATGTTCTTGGGATAAATACTTCAAGGTATTAGAGCTAAGTTCATCTTTTGACATTTTTTTGAGAATGCATAATTTTTGAGAGATTTTTGGATTTTTTTGCAAGGGCTCCACCCTTATTCCTCATTTAAAAATATTTTTGTTGCTTCCAAATTTTTTTGTCCCTGATGAGTTATTGTAGGTTGATTCAAAGGATCTTTCCCAACTCTTTATCTGGTTTAGAGGTGCCTCTCCAAGTATTTTCTTTGTTTATTTCAATTTCCTACAAGAAAAAAAATCAGGATTCTAATTTAGTTTTTGTTATGTTTTTTTCAAAAAAAAAACAAAGAAAATCATACCCTCCATTCTAGATTTTTTTTAAAGAATTATACATTTATTTCTACGTTTTAAATTTTATCTATCTATATTTTTTCTTGAGTAAATATTTCAAGGCATCTAACAATTTATTCCTACTCTTAGTTCACTTCTAAGTTTTCTTTTGGTCAATGATTAAATCTTTATTTTTCATTCTCAGATTTAATTCTCTATGTGTCTTTTTTCTATTAGTTCATCCCTTTATTTTTTTTCCTAAAGTTACTTTTTTTCTATTTTTTTTAGCTGGGAGTCACTCCTTCTCTTATTTTCATCCTAGGGCATCCCACATCATGGTCTGACCTTGTGCCATTTTTTATAGGCTCATTTTGGCATCTCATTTCTATACGATGCCTTCTTTCTCTGGCTTGTTCTTTTTTTTCTTGCCTTGTTACATCGTCACCCCTTCCTGGTAACCTTGGCATGGCATTCCTCCTCCAGTACATTTTTTTATGAAATTATTTTATCTCTTTTTTTAGTTACTTTTTCCCCTGTATGCAATGTCCTAGTAGAGGTGCTTCTCATTCTCCTTAAGTGGTGCACCGTATGTTTCCATTAAAGTCTTTTAAAAAAAGATCTTCCCTTATACAAATCTGATCTTTATATATATTTTTTAAATTTATTTATGCTCTTTAATCCATACAATTTGATTAAGAGGAATAATTTTATTTATATATTAGTATATATGTTTCAAACTTCATCACAAAATAAAACAAAACCAACACTAATAATTTTATTCCATGGGCATCCCTCTTATAGTTCTTTTCTTTTTAATTTTTTTAAAGAAAAAAATTCCAAGTTTATGTGAAATTCATGAAATTTCATTGAAGTATCTATGATTCATTTTTACTTAAAAACAAAAAAATCACAACAATCAAATACTAATTATAAAAATAAAGGTTTTCCAATAAATAAATACAAGTGACTTCATCACTCTTTTATTTGTAATTACAAGATCCTTATTTTTTTATTTTTTTTGTTGTTTAAGCAATACAATCTTTTACCTTCCTACATACGTTTAACTATATTAAGTTATCATATTAGTGTAATCTTTCTTTCCAAAATAAAAAAATATTTTTGCTTATGTTCCTAAAATATTAAAAGCTTATAATATATTTGATATTATCTTTTCTATAAGATTTTATAACCATCTTGTAGTTGTTTTTAATGCACTTCTTACTCTTTTTTAGGCTCTAGTTTATTGCTTGATATCTCTTTTGCATTTTGGCTAAGTATTTATTTTGGATTTCTTGTCCCTCTTTTGCACCTCTTTTGTCTAAGCAATTTTTTATTTCCTATTCACTTTTCAAATATTGGGTGAGCCTTCATGGTACAATGACTCAATTGTTGAACAAATTTAATCTCGCATCCACCAATTATCATTTATGGAAATCGCATATGCAATACATTTTCACTTTTAAACACTTAGTGTATGTATTAGATGACATGGACCCAAAACCAAATATAAAGACTACAACCACTAAAATTTAAGAGAAATGATAAGCAAAAAATGATAAGGCCTTAGGATTGATTGACATGACCATGACCCCAAAGTGCATGTGCATATTAATGGTTGTCTTATTTAATCAAATGCATGGTCTAAGCTTCAATATGTTTATGACATTGTGAATGAATCTTGAAAAATTCAAATTCAAGATCAACTATCTGATTTAAATTATAATGACTTTAAAACTATGGATGATTTCTTGATTAAAGTCCACTCTTTGCATTCTTAGTTAGCTAGGTTAAGCGTTAAAATTTTAGATTTAAATTTGATTCATATTATCATGAAAAAGTGTTTGCCTCAACCTTTTTAGTAGTTTATTACAAATATTCATTCGCAACTAGTTTTTTCTACTTTATTTGCTTTGTTGATGTTTGAATTATTTTTTACTTTATTGCATCAAGAAGAACAAAAGTTGATTCAATATGGTAGTCTTATGATAAATGAACATGATTTTATTTATAAACACTAACATAAGAATGGAAAATACCATGCTAAGTCCAATAATACAAATGATAAAAAATTTAAAAAATATAACTCCAAACCTAAGATAGAGTTAAAGTGTAATTATTGTGACAAAAACACTCATGATGAAGATCTTTGCTTTAATAAGAAACATGATATCAAAATTAGAAATCTTAAGACCATAGATAATGATAGTACTAGTAACATTAAGACTCAATCTAAATAGAAGTCTAATACTAGAGCTACTTTTGCTTGTGTTTTGTGTGCTTCTCCTATTGAATAGATTGTTGATTATGGTGTTAATCAATATATGACATCTAATGCTAAGTTGTGTACTTATTTAAAATCAAATATTTATAAAAATAATTTAAGTCTTGTATATCATACTTATTGTAATGTTGAAGTCATATGAACTATTAAAATCTCTAATGGTGAATTTCCTAATGTCTTGCTTGTTCTTGATTTGAAGTTGAATTTGCTCTATGTTATTCAATTATGAAAATAGGACTATAAAGTAGAATTTTATAATGACACTTATTATGTTAAATATACTAAGCAAGATTTTTAAGTTGTTACTACTGATTTTTAGATAATAATAATTTGTTCAAGTTTATTGGATTCTCTTTTTTCTCCTCTTTTCATGCTTTGATTGCTTCTAATGATGTTAAATTGTGGCATGAAAGATTAGGACATATTAATTACCAAAGTATTGCACTTATGAACAAACTTAATATGGTGAAAAGTTTTTTGGAAATTCCTCCCATTGATTCTGTTTGTAGCAGTTGTATGGCTAGTAAAATTTATATAGAAGTTTTTCCTAAGAATCAATCTTGGCATGCTAATTGAAAGATTCGTTTAGTTCACAATGATATCTTAGGCCCTATGCAAAATACTTATAGTAATGGTGTAAAGTATGCTTTAACTTTTGTTGATAATTTCACTAGGAGAGTTTAGATTTACTTCTTGAAAATTAAACATCAAGTTTTAGACACTGTCATTGATTTTCATGCCTTTGTTGAAAAATAATCTCATTTTTCTTTATGCATAGTATGCATTGATAATGGTACTGAATATGTTAACAATGATTTTATTGCATATTGTAAGCAACATGGTATTAAATATAAGAAATTTGATTCTTACACACCTGATCAAAATGGTGTAGCTAAACATAAACATATGACTATCACTGAAATGGTTAGGTGTATGGTGCATGATAAAAACATGCATTATAAAGTTTGGGCTAAAGTTATGTATTGTGTTGTCTATCTCATCAACAGGACTCCCACTAAATTTGATTTAAATATTACACTTGAAGAAGCTTGGAGTTGTAGAAAACCTAATTTGAAGCATTTACATGCTTTCGGTTGTGATAAATTTTTTCTTATTCTAATAGAAAAATGTAATAATTTAGATTATAAAGAAAACACTTTTATATTGGCTAGTTATGATGAACCATCTAAATCTTATAGGGTGTATAATCCTCAAACTAACAAAATCAAGATTAAAAGGGATGTTCAAATTACTGAAAATGGTGGGCTTGATTGTGCTTCCAATTTGGAATCTCATGATATAATATATGATTCTTTTCCTTTTGAAACAAGTGATGATCATAATGATGTGGTGCATAATGATGGTGTTCCTAAAGTTTCTTCTCCTTCTTCTATTCTTGATCCATCTAAAGCTATGCCTAAGTGGGCCAAGACTACAATAGAAACTTCTAGAATTGATGTAGATCTTAATGATATTCTTATAACTAGGATTAACTTTTGTAATCATGCTTTTATGTCTAAACTGATGAACAATAATGATCCTACAACATTAAAAAAAGTTCATGGTCATCCACACTGGGAAAAAGCAATGCATGATGAGTACAACACTTCGATTTATAATAACACTTTGGAATTAGTCCCTCTCCCTAAAGGGCATCATTTGGTAAGTTGTAAATAGTTGTTTAAGACTAAGTTCAATTATTATAATCAAATTAAAAAATATAAAGCTAAATTAGTTGCTAGAGTTTTTTATCAAATTGAAGGAATTGACTATAATGAAACTTTTACTATTATTGTTAAGATGTCCACAATTAATTTTTTTTTAGTTTTAGTTTCTCACATGCATTGGAATGTTTATCAAATGGTTGTTAAGAGTGTTTTCTTAAAAGGTGACTTGCATGAATAAATTTGCATATCTCAACCCCTGGTTTTATTAAAAAAGGTAATGCAAATCTTATTTACAAATTAAGCAAAGATATTTATGGTTTGAAACAATCTCCTAAAGAATGGTACTCTAAAATCTATCAATTTTTTCTATCTCAATAATTTACTCATAGTTTTAATGATCCTAAACTTTTTGCCATGAACACTTCAAATGGCATAGTTATCATTGTTTTGTATGTTGATGACTTAATCATAACTAGTAGTAATATTTCAATAGTTTGTTTCACTAAAAATATTTAATAATACCTTTGAAATGATTGATTTGGGTCTCCTACATTACTTTTTAGGCATTCAAATTTGGCAAGAAAAAGATAGAATTTCTATTTCTCAATATAAATATGCATACCCCTTGTGAACTTGGTGTTAAATTATTTAATGACATGGAAACTAAACCTATTGATCCAACCCTCTATAGATAATTACTAGGTAGTTTGAATTATCTTACTCACATTCATCTTGATATTGCCTTTTCTATTGGATTGGTTTCTCTTTTTATGTCTAAACCTCAATCTACTCACTTTAAAGCTACTAAAATAATTCTTTGAAATCAATTATAATTCTAATAGTAATTTCTCTTTGATAGGTTATTCATATTATGATTGGGTCGATGATCCTAATGATCGTAGATCCATGGGTGGTTATTAATTTTTTTTGGGTTTTGCCATTATTTTATGGAATAGTAAAAAGTAGACAACTATATCTTTTGGTATAAGTACTTCACCTCTGACCAACTACAATAGGTCTTGATGGAGTGTAGAAGGTGTCTATTCTAGAATTTATATGCCCATCCAGATGTATCCATGTAGATGGTTCATTGATTGGGATAGTGAGTCACCAAATATGCCTCTTACTAACTAGCTTTTAGTCCCTTAAGAGACATTTGGTTGCTAGAGAAAACATGCCTTTATTTATCACTCATCCCAAGTCTCACCCATATAACTATAGGAATTCATGTTTCATCTCTACACACCACAAATATCCTAAAATGCATGATATAATTTTGGTCTATTTTCCCAATCAAGGATGAGAATCTTCACTTAAGGGATTCATCTGACCAACTATAAATTTTTGTCTGAGGGCCCAAAAAAATAGTAGAGGGTGGTTATTCAAGTGTTTATTTACCCATTTAGATGTGTCCATGGAGATGGTTAATCGATTGAGCTAGTGAGTCACAAGATACATCTCCTATAGACCATATGTGGGTCTCTTAAGAGACATTTTTCTACCAAATAAAGCATGCCACCATTTCTCATTCATCCTAAGTTGTGAAAAATCATTTGGGAGTGATTATATGACTTGCTCATGTAACTATAGGCACTGATAAATCATCTATACCATAATAAATATCCTATAATGCATAGCAGAAGTTTGGTTCATTTTCACACTCAGGGATGAGTAGCTTCTCTTAAGTGATTCATCTATCCAGCTATAACTTTCAGTGTCAGGGCCCAACAGAGAGTAGAGGGCAATTATTCTAGTACTTATATGTTTATTAAAATGTGTCTACATATATGTTCATCGATTGGGTTAATGAGACATAAGATACGCCTCTCACTAACCATATTTTGGTCTCTTCAGAGACATTTAGATACTAGAGAAAATGTTCCATCATTTCTCACTCATCTTAAGGTGAGTAGAATCATTTAGGGGTGATTAGAGGACTTACTTGTGCAACTCTATATACTAATGGATTTTATATACCCCTCATGATTCTCCTAAAATGTGCGATATAAGTTTGATCCATTCTCACACCCATGAATGAGAATCTTCTCTTAAGGGATTCATCAAGCCAACTGTAACTTTTGATCCTGGGGCTTGATAGAGAGTAAAGAGTTGCCATTCTAGTATTTATAAACCCATGTAAAAGCATCGAATTAGATGATTCATTTATTTATCTATAAATTCAAAAAATAAGTGACCCACTAATCAAATTTTAGTCTCTTAATAGAGATTTGGCTATGGTATAAAATTTCCAACCATGTCTCACTTACCCTGAGCTAAGGGGAATCATCTAGGGGGTGATTAGAAGACTCACCCATGAAATTGTAGACACTAACAACTCATATCTACCCCTCATAAATTTACTATAATATAATTATTTACCTTTTACATAGATTTCATACCAATTAGACCTTAGACTCCCCTAGTTATCTAGTTCAAGCAATTAATTACACTTTGAACTTAGATAATAATGATCTTAGACTAGAACATGACATTTTTTATTTTATCATGAAAAAACATGGAAAAGATGTTACAATATTTTTAATGAGTAGACAACAAGTAATAACCATCCAATCATCAAGGACATTAGACAAACCCTCCCTCCTCCAAGACTAATTCTACTCCAATAGTAAAGTTGTCTTTGACACTTCATTTTCTAGTAAAGTGTTCCTCATCCTGGTTTCACCAAGTGGCACATATGAAGTGTCATCTGCTAAAATATTTTTTAGAATTTCCCTATAATAAGGAGAATAATTTAGTAATTAATTCATCTCCCTCATCACATACATGAATATTATATATTTCTTGATGCATCCTTGGTAAATGCATATTTCTAAAAGAATACACACTCATATAAAACTTCACTTCAATACTTTCATATTATATATGTCAAAGATATGTATTATATCAGATATGGTACTTCTCTTATTGCTGTCAATTTATTGAATGTAAGACTAATGTTTCCACAATATTTTAATGCAGTGTTGAAGCATAAGTTTTATTCTAATATTATTTTGGTTGTGAATACCAACTTGAGCTACAAGAGAATGATATCCTCTGACTGATTTATCATGAAAAATCAATTGGGGAAAGGAAACAAAGATTGTGTTTTTTTAGTGTGATGAAGATATGGTCTTCCACTAATGCATACACTGAATATATATTGTACAAGATTGCTTTCTCATAATCCATGGATTTCAAGTATTGTTTGTATGAAAGTTAAAACTAATGAATAGTGAAGACTGGAAGGATGTAACCATTTTATACAATTATAACTATTTTTATTGTATTTTCAAGTTGTTATAGCATTGGTGTAAATGTATAATTTGAGACAAATTTAGAGCAATATAACCAATTTAAGAATTAATTAAAATTGTGGTTAATATAATTATGGAGACCCTTACTAAGATAATATGGATTACAACATGGAAAAATCACATTAGAATAAATATTATTTGACTTCAATAATGCCATTGAAATCATAAAATATTTTTTAAGACCAACTTGTAATAATAGTAAATTGCATAATTAAATTTTCTTCTAATGATTTAAATATCAAAATGTCTTTCTACTTTATTTATTTGGGTCTCTCTTCCTATAACTTCCTATTGCTAATGGTTGTTTCCTTCGGTCCCATTTATTTACTTTTAGTCTTGTGGACATTAATATAATTTCATTTTTTATTTCTTCCTTTAATGAAATCTAAGATAGTGCTAATAAACAATCACATAGATTAACAATCATCACATATGTACTTTTGAGAAAGTTAAAATATATGTAACAACAACATGTTCAAAAATAATAATAACATATAAGAAGTAAATATGTATACACAAATTATAAAAATGTATGATTCACATGTAGATATGTCAAATAGTATATATGTGTACACAAATTATGTCATAATGAAATAAAAAATAAGACATATCTAGATACAATATCAAAAATAATATAACTGTAAAAAATGTGTTATATGACATATAATATGAGACATATTGACATATAAAATAGATTTTTCCTACAACTACCCCTAACACAACAACTAGCTCTCCTACTCTTAATTGATTCCAAATAATTTGTGCTTCCTCACCATAGATGTAGAACCGTGGGTGTTGTATGATGCATTATGAGGAGAAACTCTCCTCTTAGTAGGTGAAGGACCAAATCTCTCTTTTGCAACATCAAATTTGCCATGAATAAAAAATTTCAACAAGGTGATTCTAAAATCACTACATGCCACATAAATGACTATCTTGGGATGCGTGATCATGAACATATCCATAATGAATAATCCTATGGAGCATACATATATCATTAAATTTAGATGTGCATAAAAAATATAAATATGATGTAGAGTATCATTAATTAAATCTAAAAATTAATTTTACAATGTGTTCTCACCAGTTTATGTCTCTAAATCAAGTTCTACTAGAGATATAGTTGATATTGGGATGAAAATTCAACATCAATCAAACATTGTTTTGATCCATGCGAGGTACCCAGATCATCTCTTATCATCTATAAAACCAACAATTGAATGAGGTCAATTATGAATCAAATAATAAATCTAATTTAAAATAAATCAAAATTAATATTATTCCTTATGTACATAAAGATAAAGCATGAACATAAAGGAGGATAAATCAAAGGTTCTAAGGATAAATCCATAAAAAAAGAGAAGCCCAGAGGCAAGAGGAATATAAATGACAATTTTGAGGTAGTAGCGGAGAAAATCAAAGAATAGAACATTTTGAATAAGTAATTAATACCTTGGACTAAGTAATTATTAACATTTTGACTATCATTATTATTGGAATCATATATATTGTGTTGTTATCAATCTAAAATCACCATGACCTAGAGCTTATATTTATTTTATCTTAAGACAAGAATGTGAGATAGAAATGTTAGTGAAAAGAGAAATATATGCACAATTTTAAGTTGAGATTATGAAACATCTTACATATCTACAAGAATTTAAGGAAACACTTATTAAAAATAAAACCCAAATATGCTACACTTACATGAGAGTGTTTCAACTCTATAGGATACTATGCTTATGACATTGTTTCAAACATATATGATTTTATACTTATGACATTATTTCAAATCAAATACAAGATCTCAATAGATTGAATCAACTTTTAAAATTGATTAAATTTAATCATTATATACTTGTAGATAAATTTGATTTAATTATGTAAATGTTAAATATACCATACAAGAGAGTGACAAATGCATAGGTATAAAAAATAATAAAATTAAATAAATATAATAATTTGACAAATATATTACTAAAAAATTAAAATTTGAGTATAATATGTGTGAATTTATGATTTAAGATTATAAAAACTATATGTAATTTGTAACTTTACAAACCTAAATGTAGGGTACCAAAATGTTAATTACAGCCTCAATAACATAATCTAAGCCATATGAGTTACCTAAGATGTTGGTGATCATCTATACAACCAAAAAATTAAATTTTAGTCAAATATTAGTCAATTATGTAAACATATATTAAAATATAAATTTAATATTATTTTACATACATAAACAAACTATAATTCAAATTGAACATGCGTCAAATGTTGATGGTGATGCACATAATCCCTACATAACTAGTTGTATGCTAATGGGGGGTGGTGAATCAATTGGAGATGGCATATAGTCTAGCATGCTAGTGTTTTGAGGTGCTAAAGCAACTATAGATGATGTATACTCTAGCGTGTTAGTGTTTTAAGGTCTTGAAGATACTACAGATGGCATGTATTTAGGTGTGTTGGTATCCTAAGGTGTTTAGGAAACTATATATGGACTATATTATTATTACTAGTGTACATAGATGTTGAAGTAACTATAAATGGCATAAACTATTAGGTACTAGTGTGTTGCATAAATATAGGTCTAGTCTCCATAGATGTAACCCGTATATGTTATACATGAATAAGATTTCTAGTACACTTCCTCCCATATTATGCATAATGATGTAGAAGAATTGTAAGATGACTACTATCTATGACATTACTAGTAGGAGTAAAACTAAGACCAATACTAGGAGGGACACTATCACTAATAGTAGAGTGAACACTACTAGATGTACCACCACTTGCAACCTATGTATAATTGTTCAATATATGCATACCATGTTCAATTATAACCTGTGTGAGACTAGTAACTACCTTAAGGGTGTCCATATATCTACTATGATGCAATATTTTATTGATATAAGTATGTGTTATTATCCTTGTATTTATATAAACTTAGTTATGGTAATTTTGGTCTTGCTTGGAACCAGGTCTATCAAATGAGGAACTACCTCCCCTACCTTGGGAGGCCTTCATTTCAAAAGAGTTTGGGATTTCTTACATCACAAACTCATAATATTTTTTCCTCAAAAAATATAATGGAACCTCATTATTATTTCATGGAGGCTTATCAAACACCATCCATCACCTATCCCAAAATTTATTTTTTAATCTTCGCATGAGCACACCAATCAATACTAATACATTTCTAACTCATTAGTGGTGGTTGGTTAGTTCTAGGCTTAAGAAAAAAAACACACAAATATTAATTTTTTATATATTTTTTTAATTTCTCATATGATAATTTATCATATTAATATTGTTTCATCACCTCTCATTAATGCAACATTGCATCAATTTGTAAATTGACATTTCCCACTTCATTAAAAATGACCTCCAATGTACTAACAAGTGAATCATCTAATATGACTTAAAGAGTGACACAAAATATTGATAATAATTTTAAATTTTGTTTTTTTGTATTATATTATTCATACAATTCAATTTTTTCTTCTATAAAGTCAAAATTTTGAGGATTTTGAACACAATTTTTTTCAACATTTTCTTCAGGCAATGGATCCATTGAATTTTTCATTTATATTTATAAAAATATAAGTTTTATTTAAGAAATAAAGAGAGTTCAATGAAATTTTAATTTCAATACCCTAATAATAAATACATATAAATACACACCCCAAAATTGAAATTTAATGTTCAACACACTTGAGACCGTAATCAAAATGTTAAATATAGTTAGTGGGATGCAAAGCCAAAGCATTCACATCCTCTTTGAGACTTATTAAAAAATGCGAGAGCTCCTTCAATTGAAAAAAATGGGTTTCATGTTTGAGCAAATGAGTAAATAAATAGATATTCAATAAGGGCATACACCCTTTTAGAACCAAAAAGGGTATATGTCCTTTATGGGCCAAATAGCGTACACCATTTATAGTCCAAAGGAATACACCCTTTTGATTTGGCACCATGAAAAGAAAGCATAGGAATGAAAATTTTGAAAAAAGGTTATACAACCTTTTAAAAATGGCATACACCTTTTGAAAAAAAATATCTCCCCATAAATGTCACCTCTTTTGTCCCAAAACTTTTTGCATATACTTATGGAAAATGAGAGATGATAAGGGAGTGATTAGGGATGATTAAGGACAATGAGGGATGATGAGGAAAATGAGGGAGTGACTATGTATGATTAGGGTTGATGAGGGAGTGATAAGTATAATGAGGGACAATGAGGGTTGACAAGGGAGTGACTATGGATGGTAGGGTATGATGAGGGCCAATGAAGGAGTGATTAAGGATGATGAGGAATAATGAGTTATGATGAGGGAGTGACTAGGTATGATAAGGGATGATGAAGTTAAATGAGGGAGTGATTAATAATGATGAGGGTTGATGAGGGAATGATTAGGGATGATGATGGGAAATGAGGGATGATAAGGGAGTAACTATGGATGATTAGAGATGATGAGGTTTAATGAAAATGTGATTAGATATAATGAGGACCATTGATACAATTATTAGGGATTATTAAGGATGATAAATGATGATGAGGGAGTGATTAGGGATGATGAAGGAGTGACTATGTATGATTAGGTAGTGATTAGGTATGATGAGGGAATATGAGGTTCTATGAGGGAGTGATTAGATATTATTAGGGTCATTGAGGGTGTGAATAGGTATATTGAGGTCCATTGAAGGAATGATTAGGGATGATAAACTAGGGAATAGGGATGATAAGGGATGATGAGGTCCAATGAAGGAGTGATTATGGATGAGGAGGGATGATGATGGTCAATGAGGGAATGAATATTGATGATGATGGGTAATGAGAGACAATGAGGGAGTGATTAGGAATGATGAAGGTTAATGAGGGTGTGATTAAGGACAATGAGGCCCATTTAGAGAGTGATCAAACAATGTGGGATGATGAGGGAGTGATTAGGGATATTTTCTCTAATACCAACTATAACATTAAACTATAACAAATCCCAACTATAACATAAGATTTAATAACAATGAAATATCAATTAATGGGATATTTTCTAAACACACTCAAATATATAAAATCCACACTCTATGACACAAATGCTCTGATACCACTGAAATATCCCCAAATGGGATATTTATTAAAAACACTTAAAATATAAAACCCAAATTAAATTAAAACAAACTTTCACTTATACTCACACATAATCCAAACTATAATAACTCAACATAGTGTCAAACAAATCTCATAGACTCAAATCTAAAAATAAACTCACATAGACTCTTACATTAATTATTGAATTGCATTACTAAGTAGAGAAACCACTCATAAAAACTCATATAACATCAAATAACTCAACTAAATAACACAACTTACAATATACTCCCTACAACAAATGATAGCATAAATATGAAATCTACTCTATGGAAGCTCCAATTGTGATTTTTGAATGCAACCACTATGACTAGCTAGGAAGGAATCTTTCACCACCGAAACCAGTTATCTTGAGAGGGTTTCCATCCTCTTAATATTATCAAAACTCTAAGGTTTTTCACCCTTAGGAGAGGAAAAAATAATTAACAATAGTTCAAACCTTACAAAATGGGTTTTCATAAATATTTATTCATATATTTACAAAGTAGAAGCATTCTATGTATAGAAAATATAATGAAGAGAGGAGAAGAGAGAAAGAATGAGGATATAGAAGAAAATGGAACTACATGCATAATAACCCATATGAAGGGTTTTCTTGAGATGAAATTAAGTCAAAATCAGATCATATTATCAACCATTTATTTATCTTTATCTCCCACCTTTCATGTGACCCCAATAATGGTGCCCCACTTCCACATGCAATCCAAATCTAGAATAGTAAACCTTTTGTCTTCTTCCCCATATTCACATGAGATTTCAAGACAATTATTCAATCACTTTTGACCAATGGAAGATAATAAAACATATATACACCCAAGGGAGGTGTCCCACTCTCACACATTTGTGAGAAAGCACATGTGGCTCATATAAGGACAAAAAACTTGTCTTATAGTGCAAGCTACACCCCACTCTTTCAAATCAGTCTTTTTCCTTCAAATATTATTTTATGGCCCATGCCACATCACCAATAAGACACCACACCATTATATCACCTCACTACTATGACACATCATCATGCATAGTCATTATAAATAGTAACCATGAATAGTAATTATGAATAGTACTAGACATGTAATTAATCCCTTACAACACCCAATTTAGCCTATGAGAATGAAATAGGATAATGGTATTGTATTTATGTCAAATTTTGGAAAGGGGACATTAAAAATCCTCCCTTTCCAAATATTTATTGTCTAAAATCAACTGAATTAACTTTTGAAATCCAAATACCTAGATCCCAAACTATTTGTGGGAATTTGCAATTCCCAATTATTGAACTTGCTTATGGCTTCTGTTGTGCTACTTTGATATGCATGTGTGCCTCATTAGAAGACATCTTAGTGAAACTAAAGGCATTTTATCCAAAAATAATGCTTCTTATGCAAGTCATCTAAGGGTCATCAATAAACTTAATGGCTGCAACTCTATCATGAAAATGATTCATCCTCTTACCTTGCACTTTATCTTACTCTCTCATGAGCTCTTGACTTGCATTTATCACTTTCTTCACAACAACCTATTTATACTATTCAAACATCCTAGATATTTTATATGATCCTTGCCAAGATATTCTTGCATCTACATATTCTTTGTATTCCTCTTGAACTCCTTCACTTGTATAATCAAGAAAACTCTTATGTTGTTCTATATTTGTATACAACTCCTTTGACGGATTAAATAATTCTTCCAACATTTACAGCTCTCTAGCATCCACTTTTCCATTGTCTTCATCAAATTTAGGAACTTTCTATCATAAATATTTCATGTGGAGTTCTTTGATGGGTTGGTCAATAACCATTTATAGAATTGGATCTTCCTTTTGGAAGGTGGATACCTTTGCACTTGATTGAAAGTCTTTTGTGTCCATCTTTTGAATTATCAACTCGATGAGTTGCTGCTGCCATTGGAACATTTCATTGAGTCTTTACCAAAAGAAGTCATTCTATTTTTGCCTCAACACCTCTTATTTCATCAACAAAATTTTTGGAATCAGATTCCACTTCATGATCCCTACAACTCTAATAAAAAAAATCTACAAAAAAATCCACATAGGTTGGCATGATACATAGCTTTAATAATCTTCAAAATGATTAGTTCCCTAAATAAGCTAGCATGATCTAGGCTTTGATACCACTGAAGTATCCATTTTAAGGATATTTTCTAAACACACATAAAACTATAACACATCCCAAATATAACATAAGCTTTGATACCATTGAAATATCCCCAAATGGGATATTTGCTAAACACATTCAAATATATAAAATCCATATTCTATGCACAGATGCTTTGATACCACTAAAATATCACCAAATGGGATATTTACTAAAAACACTTGAAATATAAAACCGAATCTAAACTAAAATAAACTTGGATTGATACTCACACATAATCTAAACTATAATAACTCAATACTTGTGCTCAAACAAAGCTCATAGACTCAAATATGAAAATAAACTCACATACATTGTTACATTAATTACTGAGTTACAATACTGAGTAGAGAAACTACTCATAACAACTCTTATAACATCAAATAACACAACTAAATAACATAACTTATAATATACTCCTAACAAAAAATGATAACAAAAATATGAAATCTACTCTAGTGAAGCTCTAATTGTGGTTCCTAAAAGAAACCACCATAACCAGCTAGGAAGGAATCTTAAACCATCAAAACCATTTATCTTGACAGTGTTTCTATCCTCTTAATATTATCAACAATCCAAAGGTTTTCATCCTTAAGACAAGTAGAAAAAGTTAACAATAGTTCAAACCTTACAAAAGGGGTTTTCATAAATATTCAAGCATATATTTACAAAGGAGAAACATTATATATATAGAAAATAAAATGAAGAGAGAGAGAGAGAGAGAGAGAGAGAGAGAGAGGAGAGAGAGGGAAATGGCACCACATGGATAGTAGCTCATGTGAAGGGTTGTCTTGAGATGAAATTAAGTTAAAAGTATATCACATGATCAACCCTTGATTTGTCTTTATTTTCCACCTTCCATGTGACCCCAATAATGGTTCCCCACTTCTACATATGAGCCAAATCTAGAATAGTAAACCTCTTATCTTCTTCCCCATGTGCACATGAGATTCCAAGATAAGTATTCAATCACTTTTGACCAATGATAGACAATAAAACATGGAGCCACCCAAGGGAGGCATCCGACTCTCACACATGTGTGATTAAGCACATGTGACTCACATAAAAATAGTAAACTTGTCTTCTAATGCAAGCTACACCCCACTCTTTCAAATCAGTTGTTTCCCTTAAAATATTCCTTTGTGGGCCATGCCACATCACCAAAAGGACACCTCACCATTCTTTCACCTCACTCCTATGCCATGTTATCATGCACAATCACTATGAATAGTAACCATGAATAGTAATCCATGAATAATAATTTTGAATAGTGATAGACATACAATTATTCCCTTACATCACCCTATTTAGCCTACAAGAATGAAATAGGCTAACAATCTTCTATTTATGTCACATTTGAGAAAAGGGGACATTACAGAAATCTAGTTTTCCCCATGGTATTTGCCTAAAGCACTATTAAACTAGTTTTCACTTATGGATGAACTTTTTTTTTTTTGACACCTAGGATATTAATAATCACATATAGAATGAGCTAGGCATATAATTCTTGAGGTACTTGATGTTCATGGGTTCATCAATCTCCTCTCCATATTTTATGGCTAACTTGTAATTTCTTAGTATTTATTCAACAATAATGATAAATGGGCCCAACCAATTAGACTCAAACTTATATTTCTTCTCTCATTCAACATTTGCATTGCATTGGTTTTCTTTTAGAATAAGATATCTAATTTTAAACTCCCTAGCTTTTATCCTCTTATTATAGATACAATAGGGGCGATTATGGTATACTTTTAAATGGTTTAAGGCATTTAGTTATTTTTAGTCTAAAAGATTAAATTAACTTAGGCATTAAGTATGATATGATTCTTCATCAATGATTTATTATAGGTATATATGCAAATATGAAATCTCAACTTCTATGGATATAATAGACTCACTGGCATATACAAGGTAAAAAGGGGTTGCCCCTGTGGGTGTACAAATACTAGTGTGGTATACCCAAAGGGTAAGATAAAATTGTGTATGCCAATCATGACCAACTTCATTGACAACTCATTTAATTATGTAGAGAGTGATTTTATTAGTTGCCTCGGCTTGGCCATTTCTTTATGGGTAGTAGGGAGTGGACCACTTGTGCTCTATGTGATAGGTTTGGTAAATAGCTTTGACTTGTTTATTTTTGAATGATTTTTCATTATCATAAATAATAGAAGGGATATTGAAGTAATAGATAATGTGATTTAGGATAAACTTAGAGATTTGATTTCTAGTAAAATATGTAAGTGGCATTACCTCAACCAACTTGGCAAATTACTCAGTTGTGGTAATAATATGTTTATGTCCATCAGATGAATTAGGATTGATTTTCCCAATGAGGTCCAACCCCCATGTGGAGAATGGCCAAAGTGTGGTAATAGGCTACAAATCTTGTGAAGGGCTATGTGTAAGGTCACCATGTTTCTAAAAAGGTATATAATTTTTAACATAATTGTATTAATCAAATATCATGGTAGGCTAATAATAACCTACACGTAAAATCTTTTTGGCTAAGACCATAGATTCCCTCATAAAATTCCCTAATTTTTAAATTAGATTCTTTAGAATTTAAAAAACATAGAAGTGTTCCATCATAGTCTCTTCTATATAAAGTATTACCAAGGATGGTGTTGTGATATTTAGATTGGATAAATGATTTTCATTGTTTGTGGGATAAGTTAGGCGAAAGGGTATTATCATGAAGATAGGAATAAATATTAAAATAGCAAGGAGAAGTGGGACCAACCACCTCATAAACCAAGTCTAAATTAGGTGTTTCATAAGTTGGTATAATTAGGTAATTGACAAAAAAATATTGTGTTTTGCATTTAGATCAAGTAATAAACCAATGGTCACCATGGCATCTATTTCTCTATTATTTTTTTGTGGTACTTATTCAAATTGGATAAATGCAAAAGATAAATTAAAGTTATCCATCAACTATTTATATGGGACTAACTCATCATCACAAGATTGGATTTCATTAGTTACTTCATTTATAATAAGTTTGGAATCACCAAAGATGAGAAGATGTTGGATACCCATTAATAACTAGTTTGAGACCAACTATGAGATTTTCATACTCTACAATGTTGTTAGTACAAGGATATTCAATTCTAAATGATGTCATAATACAATCCCCATCTAGTGTGACTATCAAAATACCTTCCCCTGACCCATGTTATATGGAGGAACTATCAAAAAACAATTTCCAAACTAGAGATGCATCGATAGACATGATTGATTCATCTAGAAATTCTAAAATAAGAGGTGATTTATCTTTGAGAGGTGATTATGCTAATGCATATACTAATAATTGTCCCTTAATTACTTTATAATTGAAATACTCTAGATTAAACTCACTTAGAAGCATAACCCACTTAGTCATCCTACCTGTTAAAGTTATTATGGATAGAAGATACTTGAGAGGGTTGATTTTTGTAATGAATTTAGTTTGATTGTTGAGTATGTAATGTAATAGTTTTTGGAAAGATAAAATAACTTTAATACATGCCTTTCCCATCTGATAATAATTAAGTTTGTAAGATACCAAGGTTTTGCTTAGATGATACACTACCTTTTCTTTTCCACTATCAACATGTTATGCCAACAATGCCCCCAATGCAAACTGAGTAGCTGAGATATACAATAGAAAAGGTCTAATATTAATAGGTGGCATTAATACTAGTGGATTATAAGATATTATTTAAGGTGATAAAATTTTGTAATACAATTATTGTTCCAATTAAAAGGAGTGTCTTTCTTTAACAAAAATGTAAAAAAGTGACAAATATCTGCAAGTTGTGATATGAAATGCCTAACTGCTTGGATTTTTTCTTGAAGACTTAGAAGTTGTTTAATATTTTTTGGTGGTGGCATATCCATGATATTTTAAACCTTAGAAGGATCAACCTTTATGCCCTGTTATGATACGATAAATCCCAACAACTTTCTTGACATCACACAAAACACACACTTTTGTGGATTGAATCTCATCTTATATTCTCTCAAAGATGTGATAAAGTACTTTGGGATGTTCTCTAGATTTTTATTTTTCAAGTATTTTGTCAACATAATCCTCCATAATATCATGAATCATATCATGAAAGATGATAGCCATTTCCATTTGGTATGTAGCTCTGGCATTTTTTAGACCAAAATGCATTACTTGGTATCAAAATGTCCCCCATGGTATTGTTAATGTTATTTTATGTTGGTATTCATTAGCTATTTTGATTTGGTTATATCCTAAAAAACTATCCATTAAAGATAAAATTTCATGACATGCATTAGAATCCATGATCATGTCAATATTGGGCAATGGTAAATCATCCTTTGGACATGTTTTATTGATATCACAAAAATATTTACACACTCGAATTCCTTATTATTTTTTGATATAGGGACTATATTATATATCCAATATGAATAGTCAATGGGGTATATGAAACCAAATTTTATTTACTTCTTCAACTCTTCCTCCACTAACAATGTTATCTTGGGATACATCTTGCAAGTTTTTTTTGATAGGTTTAACATCTATATGTACAACAAGATGATGCACTACTAGTGATGGATCAAGACATGGAATATTCCACATAAAACCATGTGAACACATCAAAAAATTCTTGAATCAAAAATTTGAGTATGTCTATTTTTTCTTGAGTGAGGAAAATTGTGATCTTGATAATTTTGGGATCTTCCTTTGTTCTAATGTTGACAGGAATAGTATCCTCAACTAAGAGAGTTTATTCTTCTATTAAATTTAGGGATGGTGGAGGAAGGTTGAGTTTCTCCTCTATGTATTCTTGATTGGATGTTAATGCTAAATTTATGTGCTGATATGATTGTTGTTCCCCAAAATATGCAGAATTATCTAGCTTAATATAAAATCCCTTCTTATGATCCCCTACTAGAATGTGTTCTCGTGTTCTCAAGAATTCGTAAATTGCTTCATCATTTTGGAAATGGTCAAGTGGAGGTGTTTCATGTTGGTCCCACTTTATTATGGATGGATATGTGAGTTCAATTGTTAGAAATACATTATCATGTAAAATATTAGTGAGGGAAAGATCTTCGAAGTGGCTAAGAATGGAACCTATTTCACTATTTGAAGATTCAACCTCTGACTCACTAGAAGAGTCACTTTGGAAAAGAAAGGTATTTAAATAGATTGGATTAAATCTTGTGACATCAATGGATTCATTATATTTTAATGTTATTAGTTCAATTGACCCTTATTCATGAAGATCAAGGCCTTTACCTTTATAATTCATAATATTGCACAAAATGGGTTTAACGATGAGGTATTTATTTTTGGTAAAGCAAGTGGTTAATTCATTAGAATAAATCTAGGAAGGATTTGAATCTTTGATGTGTTCATCAAAAATTAAACCAACTGATTTAAACCTTATTCTATCAAATCTTTTAATCACTTATTTAACTTTTTGATGGTGGGACTTGTCATAATTATGTGGAGTTATATGGATTAGGCTTGTGTAATTAAAATCTTGGATTATGTATTCACTCATGCCTTTTTCAATGATTTTGAAATGTGATGAGGAGGATGAATATGCTTTGGAGTTTAATGGTTGATGGGATTCTTTTTCAATAAAAGGTTGATTTGAAGCTTGTTCAATAGATGGTTGATTGGATGCTTCACTTATAGAAGGTGTTTCTATGAAAATAGAAGTAGTTGGTGTATTTATCCAATCATCAAGAGGAGGTGTTTAAAATAACATTTTAGGATGGACATAATTCTAAATTAAAGGATAATCCTCAACATGAGTGAATTTTCCATTAGTAACTAGTAAATATTTAGATTTTTGATATCATCCTTCCAATAGCTTGCAATATTGTAAGGGTTAAGGATCACCTTGAATGGTTACTTTCATACCTTCATATGAAAATTTCAAACATTGGTGTAAGGTGGAGGGTATAAAATTAATTGAATGTATCTAAGGACATCAAATAAGTAGTTTATAAGGTAATTCAAGATCAAGCACATGTACTAGTGTTTTGTTTATAACAAACCCCACCATCAAAGGAAGATAAATTGTACCGATGGATTGGCGCTCATTATTATCATACACTTTTATTATGATAATATTAGTTTCTAATGTTTTTTTTTTAATATCCTAAGTTATTAATTAAATGTAATGTACATATATTTAATGTTGAACCATTATTTATAAACACCCTTTTTATTTTATGCCTAGAGATAATAACTTCTATATACAAGGGAATATTGTGGGTAGATCCCAAAGGAGAGACATATGAACAATCAAACATTACCTTATTGTTAGTAGATAAAATTCATACTAATGCTTGGAAACTTGAGGGATTGATATCTTTCAAGACACTAGACTCTTGAATAACTTTGTATAAAATGTATTTATATACAAGTGATGTCTTGAGAAGGTATAATATGGAAATATTTGCAGGTGTCTTCTCACTATGATCAATAATGTTGTACTTTCATTCAAGTTTGGATGATGATGAGCTAATAATGTTATTTTTTTCATTCCTTGTAATAACATCACAATAATTTTATTGTAAAGTAATGGAATTAATGTGATGGTGCATAAAACCAACACTATTGATTATAGAGTCTAATGGATTACTAGCTTAGTTGACATCAATTGATTTAGGCTTTTCTTGATTTTGCTTAGCTTTTCCTTGCTCATTATTGGGGAAAGGATCTTAATATATCCCCAAATTTTGGTTATTAGATGTTGTGGAGGATTTAGGTTCAATGGCTATATCACCTCAATCAATGAAGTCTTGGACATAGTGTTTGAGGTGCATACACCAATTAGTAGAATGTCCCTTTATCCTATGATATTTGTAGTATCCATATTATTTATAACAAATAGGTTTAGGAACATTCTCATCGAAAGGTTTGGTGCTTGGATAAGTGATCATGTTAGCATGGTCTAACTTTTGAAAAATGCTTTCATAAATACCACTTAATTATGTGAACTTACATTTAGGTCTTCCTTATCTAGGTTGACCACCTGGAATAGTTATGTTATTAATGAATTAAGTGTAAGTTTGTTGTTGATTGGTGGGTTTTGGATTTTTTGAACATCAGTATCACCATCTCCAATATTTTTTTATTCTTTACAAAAAACTTAGGTTTTTCATTTTATTTAGAGGAATTATTTTTAGGTTTAAATATTTAGAGGGATTAATCAGTGTGCACTCAACTTGAAATACATTTTCAATAATTTTATCAAATTATCTTGGGTAAAGGAATAACAAGTGATGTCACAATTTTGAGTTTAGATTGTTCATAAGTATATCCATAAGTTCAATTTTAAGAAATGACCATGTAAAATGACTTGCCATTACTCACCATCATTGCAAGAAGGAAGCAAAGGTTTTGCCAATGCATCGTTTGGTGTTGTGTATGTCTAATGTGGTCAAGTCCTTTATAATATCATAGGAAAATTTATAAAAAAACTTATTATAAATGTCCTCAAAAGTGAAGATCGATCCTTTAAGAAGGCATGAACTCAAGACCTTGATCCCTGAGGCTTTGTGGAAATAATAGTAACATATACTCGTTGATATAAGCAACATCTACACATGCATGATAGAATCATGTAAGGTATTTTTTAGGATCTCCCTTACCTTTATATTTTTAAAAATTTTGGATATTGAAATACTTAGGAAAAGGTGTTTTCATGGTACTTAAGTCATATGGGTATGAACAAATTTCCTTAAATTTAAATTCTTTTTGTCTAGAATAAGAACCGTCTTGTAAGCCTTAAACCATGTCCTTAATGTTTTGGAATTCTTGTATAAAGTATGGTGTAGTTGGTTAGTTTTGCTTGAAGAAATGTAAAATTTGGATGGTTGACCTATGAATCTATTTGTGTTGGTTTAACTTTGCATAAACTGGTTAGGTGGTGGGTTGAAGTTATTAAGAGGTTGGTTGGAAAAGCTAGTGTTTTGTTCATTTATAAAGTAGTTGGGATTGTTCAACTTAGTGTTAAATCCAAAGTTTATTAGATTAGGATTGCTGTTGAATTTTTATATTGTTGGATTGGGGTTACTTATGAAGTTTGTGTTGGGGTTTTGTTGGTTTAGATTTGTGCTAAAATTAAAGTTTTTTGGATTAGGGTTGGTCTTATAGGTTGTAGGTTTTAGATTGGTATTATAGTTAAAGTTGGGTTGGTTGAACAAGTTATAAATAAGTTGTCATGGATTCATGTTATAGTTTAATTTGTATGGGTTATAACTAGTGTTCAAGTTAGAGTTGGTTTGACTTTGGTGAAATTGGATTTGGGTTAAGTTAAATTGGTTTTAGTTTGGGTTAAGACTATAGTTAATGGGGTTAAGGTTTGTATTTAGATTCAAGTTATTCAGGTTAAGGTTTGTGTTTAGGTTGGGGTTATTTTAATTAGTTTGGTTTACATTTTGGGTTGGATTTGAACTAGTCATATGGTTAACATGAGTATTAGGATTGAAAGATAGGTTTGGACTGGAGTTAATTGAACTAACATTAGGTTGAAATAGATTTGGATTGGATGGATTTAAATATACATGAGAATTGGAATGAGAAAACTAATTTTTCAAAGTACCATTAGTATTAATATTGTTAGGCATACTTGTAGTAATTTCCAAGCTTAGATTGGATGGTTGGATTAGTGAGCTAGAATGATTGTTCAAGCTTAGATTTTGACTTGGATTGATGATGATTAGTGAACCTTTGAGGTTCATAATTGGGTTGATTTATGAGCTTGAATGAGCATTCAAGCTTGGATTGGTGTGATCATGGATTTGAGAACTTGAATATACATTCAAGTTTGGGGTGATCAGATTTGAGATTGGTAAACTTGATTGTATGTTCAAGTTTGTATTTTTGGGATGTATTATTGGAAAACTTGAATCAAGATCCAAGTTTTAGTCAGTTGGATTTGTAATTGATGAGTTTGAATGCACTCTCAAGCTTAGATTTATTAGATTTAAATATGAGGATGAATTAGTACTCAATCTCACATTAATATGATTAGGATTTGGATTACCAAAAGGATTATTTATCTAATGTTATCTGAGATTCCTAACCTCTTGGTTAACATAGGGTGCATGGGTTTCCATAGGAAACCCGTGACTTGCTTAGATGGATTCCTCATGGAGGATAGCTTTACCTTTATCTTGAGAGACATGGAGATTGGGATTTAAGGATCCTATAATGGCATTAATACCCTCTAAATATCGTTGTGATGTAGATTGATCATAAATGGAAGGTGAAGGCTCTTTACTTGGAATCAAGTATCATAAGTTTTGTACATCAAAATCAGGTGATAATTTTACTCTTAAGCCCAAAGCTTGAATCAAAACATTGTTTTTATTAGACACGATGTATTGGTTAAAGGATGTAGGAGGCAATATATATTTGGGGATACCCTCATCTTGGTAAGCCCCTCCTTCTTCTTGTTCATTAATTTCATGTATCTCTACAAGATGGTCTTGGCTTCCGAATTGAAAAGGGTCATTTCCAAATGAATCATCCCTTTGATTAAGATTATTAAGCATGGACATGTGCCTTGTGATAGTAAAAAAGGACTTGAATCAAAGGAAATAAAAATTAAACTAAGATCAAGAATAAAAGCGACTAAAAGTTTTGATTGCTAACTAATTACTTTTGAGCTTTTAACTTTAGGAGAGTTTATTTTAAGATTTTTTTTGTAGATTTAAAACTCAAAATAACTTTGTTTTCACTCAAGGATAATTAGTATGTTGTAAATCACAAGGAAATAAATAATAAGTCCTAATTTAAACACACACAATTGCACAAAAAGATGAAAATCTAGGATTAAAGTCATGAACAACTTTTGGGCCTTCTGATGTCAATTAATTATATGTGCTCTTGGCCAAGGCTTAATATTTTAAGACACTAACCATGGAGGATCCTAAAATTCCCATGGACCATTAATTTAGGTTTTAAAGGTGTGTGTAAGGTAACTTCTCAATGCTAAATACTAATCAATGCACTAAAGTTGAACAATAAATAGGCTCACCTAGGCTTAAGGTTTTTAAAAGCTTATCTAAAGGGGAGTCATCTAATATAACTTTTGGTATGTTAAGGATTGATTCCATGGAAGAAGTATATTGATCAAACACACACTATTGGGTCTTATCATAATGTTTCCAACATAGTCATAGGGGTTAAGGTGTGTTGACAATCATAAAATTGTACTTTGAGGCAATTGTTAAAACCCTATGTATTGGAACATGAAATCCCCTCACATAATTGTGTGCTTAATACACACAACCAATTAGAACTTTGTAATAGTTGTATCTTGATTTATATACCTCACTAATATAGAATATGTGTCTTAATATGTGGTGATGAAATCCATAATCAATAGATCCCATAGAAAAAGAAATAAAGTTTTAATGTTTATCATCACCAACATGACACCAAATAAAGAGAATACAAACAAGCATACCCTGAATAACATAAAAGTTATGAAATTATTTTTAATTCTTGATTATCATCACCAATGTGATGCCAAGGGAAGAGCATATGCAACTTCAAAACACACACAAAATGTTGGAAAATAGAAATAAATTAACTCTAATAAAAACAAGTGTGAGTTAATTACTAGAAATGAAATAAAAACTAAAATAAAATTTTAGTAGCAAAGACGGAAAGATTTTGGTTTTGTTTTAGCCTTTTTGCAGTTTTTCTTCGACTAGCAACCTACAAGAAATTTGTTATAAAGTTTGTTTTGGATTAGAATCAAATAAACTTGCAAGAAGAGTAAGAAATAACCATAAAAACAAGAGAAAAACAAGCCTCTATTGAAAATTTGCAAATACATAGTCAAAAAGAAACATGAAATTGTTACTAGTTAGAAACAAAAAATAGATAGAATGCAAAAAACACACTCAAAATGAATTTGTAGTTATGAAATTATTTCACCAATATACTCACCGAATTCACTATTACAATCTCTAATTTCACAGTTGAGAATGATGATTTCTTAGTTAAGATGATAATTTCGTAACTAACCTACACAATTTTACTTACATAAAAAATAAAGGAAAAAACTTAATACAATTTCATAGTTTGAAAATGATTTCACAGTTAATTTAACCAATTTCATAGTTAAATGTTCCAAGTTCACTGTCAGACTCAACAATTTTGTAATTGAAAAAAACAAAGATTTTCAAAAAAAATAAAAAATTATAGACATAAGCAAAAAAGAAGTATAAAGATTATGGAAAGAATAAAACTATTTAAAATATTGTAAAAATAAGAGTTATGATTATTTCATAGTTTCTTGTTATAATTTCATTATCCAAGTCCCTGAATTTGTAGTTACATAAAAAATGTGTACAACCGAATGGAAAATGATAAAGAAAATGACCTGCAACTATAAATAACACTACCAAGACCAAGATCAAACATATATGCTAAAGAAAAATAATAAAAATCAACTAAAAAATACTTTTAAATGCACTTATGATGATTTTGAGATGAAAAATATGAGGGAATGTCCCACCAAGCATGCCAAAATATATGAAATAAATCTAGATGTAAGTAAACTAAGACAAATCATATGATCCTAACCCTAATCCAAATTTGAATAGCCTCAAGATAGATAAATAACAAAATGAAAAAAATAAACAACTACTTACAAATATATGCAAAATTTATCACCTTCTCCATTGTGCAATCAATGGTAGATTTACTCTTTGTGTGAAATGTGGATGCTCAATCCTTGTACCAATGAAAATGAGTAATGGGTAACATTTATGATTAGAAAATGAACTTTTGATGTCTTTGATGGATTTGATTCACTTTGATTTGTTTTGGATTCACCTATAACTTTGATATAAATTCATTAGTTTGAAGGTGGCAAATGAAAGTGATGTCTTTCATGTCTATTTATAGGTTTTTAGAGGAAAAATCAGATGATGAAGGATTATTTTAATATTTAAAATTATCCAAATAATTTATGATTGATAATGATTCCTCATCCATGAGGATGATGACCATTTCAAATGGTTGAGATAAATAGGGAGATGGTTCGTTGAGTCACCAAGAATAGGTCAAGCTATTTGACAAGTCAAGGGATGACTCAAGGGTAGTTGAGGAAGTTATGGGATTGGTTGGAGTGAGTCAAAATGTGAGGGAGATAAAGGTAGAGTATATTTGGTGAGGAGGAAAATTTGGATTTAATAATTAAATTTGGATTTAAAGTGTACACAATTGATAAAATTTGATTTATTCAGTTATTTAAAAAGGAGGGAAATGTCATTAATTTGGATTTGAATTTGGGAAGAAGAATTAGTAGATTTTAGTTGCATTTCCACAATAAATGTAATTTAGGTGTCTACACTTCCTTGCCTTGGTTTTCTTTATGATTAATATATTAGTATATTATAAGGTTCTTATGCCTGAAAATATAATCATAGTTTAGGTCCTTGTCTAGGCCACATTTTTTTAAATTGTAGTACAATCAACCATTTCTCATTTATATCTTTTTTAGTCTATTTTATTTACATTTTGGATCTAGGATACCCTAGCATGTGGTTTTCCTATATCTTGATACCTGTTTTATAGTTATTTATTTGCACTATTGATATTATCTTGGAACCTAGTTAAACCTTGTATCCCATATTTTGGCATAGATTATGGAGTCATATACCATAGATATTAAGTGTGGATTATTGTCCAATAGATCTAAATCTATTTATACCCCTTGGTTATGTCACCTCAATATCTTTGCATGTGCGCAAGCCATAGTTTTGTCTTTTACTTATATCATAATCTATAGAGAAAAAGATGATCATTATATTAATCATCATAGCCTATATAAATTCTAGTGAACCCCGACATGAATATTATTCCATTGATAATTGGATCATTTTAACTTTTATTCCTTGATTCTTAGTGTTATATTCAAATCAAATTTACCATAATTATAAATTATAATGAATTGAATGTGAATCTAATTCCACCACTAGTTGGATCATATTAATGATTTTTTTTCCTTGCTTCTTAAGATATTCTTCACATCAGATTCACCATCATTATACATTATTATGAACCCAATGTGAATATTATCTCACTAGTGGTTGGAATGTCTTCATGTTTCCATATCCCTCTTCTTATAGCTTTATATTTTAAAAGTATCTCTTTCCAAATCCTATATCCTCATTTTTTAACATTATATTCACACTTTAGTTTTATTGTCTAGCTTCCTAGATTTTCTAGTTTGTCAAGCACACCTTGATTTCAAAATTTCTTTCCTTATAGATTATTTTCCTCCCAATCATGTCAAGAAACATGGATTCAATAAATCACCAAAATGATTATGATAATATCTATTGTATTTACATCATACAATATCTATATAATAACATTAGTTACATCCTTGCCAAAGACAAAAATATCAAAACAATTATTGAATCATGAAACACAAATCCTACGACACCATTAATTTCCCCCATTAGTGAAACATAATGTAGTATGATTTTAGTTTCACCTCCTCTTCACAACTCTACTAATTTCCATCCTAAAATTGGTTCTTATCTTAACACTAATGTTGGAAATCCTCCCCTAATAATCATCCTCTAACAAAAAATTATAGCAATCTCCCTTCTCAAAATCATCTATATATCTCTCAAATCCTTGCCCAATTGCTACAACAAATATCCCTTATTCAAGATTCAAACAAAAAAATGATTCCAAGATGCAAAGCCACATTTTTAAAATGACTAATTGATATCCTCAAGTAATTTTTAAATCAACCTAAAAAAAATTGCATTCTTCATTCTCTTATATATGTTAAAAATAATCTCATTCCCCAACCTCCCATTTGTAGCAAGATACTTCAAACTCTTCAAAACAATGTTAGATCCATAAATTTTGTCTATCAACATTTAAAATATTTATCCAACCATCACATATGATAATACTACTAATCCAATACTACATCTTTGAGTATTTTCTAACCTTCACAAGGATTGGATTAAACTCTATACCTTTACAACTACCAAGCTTCCAGCTAAAACCTTGGTTGTAGGTACACTATAATGGTGTAATAAACTTATAACCCACTAAATTAAAAAACTATAATACTTATTAAATTCTCTAGTTAAATAATTCTAACACAAAAAACTTCTATAAAGTAGCATTAGAAAATTCAGTAATGCTAGGAAATTACCTACAAAATCTACTCATGATTTCATCAAGTGATGGAAGTCCTTGATGCATAAATTGGATCATAACATGAGTGATGAAAACCTTTTCAAAATTTATATCACCAATATAAAAACTGAACTTCAATCCAAAGTAAGGTCCTTCTCTCCTAAGACTTTAGAAGAAGCCTTTGATCAAGACAAAATACAACATTTCCTTATGAGCCAATTTGAACCTTATCAAAACACTAATACGGAATATTTTAAAAAAATCAACCAATATCACTCTCAGAAAAATCCTACCAAAAAATATAAGGTGGGAGATTCTAATCTAAAAAATTCAAACCTTTCCATCCTCCTTTGAGTTTCCAAGAACTCAAGAAAAAGATAACACCTTATCGACCCATGAGTTTTGACTCTTCCAAGTCTTTTCTACCATGGTACAATCTAGATAAAAAAAATTGGTGGCATACTACTATAGGTCATTATCATGAAATTCATCATGATCTTCAAATATTCACTTCTACCTTCATGTTAGATATACATTTTAACCATGAAGCTATCACTTAAGAGCATCATAAATAATATCTCAAAGCTTCACAAACCCAATCACTCAAATCTTGATCAATCTAAATACCCATATCAAAAATCTAAAAAACACAAATCTATAATATTCATACCATACCTACAAAAAAATTAGGTTCCATCGATGGACATTATGGCAAAAATTACATCACTTTGTAGTATGTTAATACAACCAAGGCTACCTCCTCAACTTATAAAGAGTAGTTAGTTTACATGCCTAGTAAAAGATGCATATAGGTCATGTTGATTCTTATCCTAGCATTCAAATTTGACCCAAAAACACTCTTATATCTTACAATATTTTTCAATCCTATCCCATGGGTCTAATTTTAGTCTCAATCCACTCAAAATCATAAGAATTTGGAAAATTAATAAACTGACAAAATCAGCCATGTCAATATAGTTGTTTTTTTGGTAATTCTAACTAAATCACCATGTTTATACATTATTGTTAAAAATCCAACCATGTAGGATAGGATAAAAATTTGTCTGATATAATTCATTCTAATCAATCCAACTCTATTGACCAAGATCAAATAATGGCCAATATAGTTCATTCTACCAAAACTAGCTATATTGGCTAGACATCAAAATGTGTCAATATATTTCTAAACCCTACTCTAGATTATATATATATATATATATATATATATATATATATATATATATATATAATCCATACAAAAAAATGTGCCAATACAATTTAAAATACTAAAAATAATCCTAGTTATCTCAGCATGTTTGATATAATAGACATAATTTACCAAACATTTGCTACATATCAAAAAACTACCCTAGATGCCAAAATTCCTATTGTGAGATAGATTTACACAGAATTAAAAATCAAAGGTATTCATTATGCCAATATTAAGTTTGATATCAATCACTTTATCAAATCTAATCTTACTATAGCTTGTATTCAGGGGCATCTTGTGATACCCATCCTTCTCTTCATTCATATTTTAGGGCACCTTATGATGCCCATATTTCTCTTATTATATACTTTGGATCATATTTTGATGCCATCCTTCCCTTCATTCAAAATTTTGGATCATATTATAATGCCCATCCTTATTATTCATCAACATTTTGACCACATCGAACTCATAATGAGATAATTATTAATAATATTGTAGACAATAATGATTTAAAAACTCTAACTTTAAAGAATATTTAAAGGATCAACCAAGAATTTCTTGACATATGTTCTTATTATATTTTTTTATCTAAGTTTTCCATTACTTGTACATAGATTATTTATTGCACATAATTATATTTTATTGCTTCAAATGCTAACAATTTTTTCAAGTTTTATTATGTCCTTTTGTATTGCAACTTATTATTGATTTATACACCTTTGGGTATTTTGTCATCAAACTCAACACCTATTCTTGGTTCTTTGATATCTATTCATTTTTACACCTCTTGGTTTTTTACTATATGAGTTTCCTGGTAATCCCTTGGGACATCAAGCAATCCCTCCTCACAAACATTCATCTTCTTTATTTTTTAATTTAGGATTAATTTCACCATTTATTAAAAATCTTCATTTTATTCATCCATTTATTCCTTTTTGGTTCCTTGGCATCTTTTATTACTATTTAAACCTTTGGGTTTATCTTTTTACTATCATATATACATTGCCTAGTTTTATGTTAATTATATCTTCGTCTCTTGGATTTTTGGTTTGTGAGTTATACTATAAGACCATATGGAATATAACTATGCCTTCTTCACAAATGCCCACCCACTTTATATCTTGCTTAAACTCTTTACCATAGATAGGTGTTTTCTTATAAATATAAGGGAATAGTAAAGGATGGTTTTTTTTCACTTATAATCAACTATATTCTTTTTTTGCACCACCATGTCATTATATATGCATGTTCTCATACATATTTTACCCTATCTTATGATGTACTCTCAAACATGTATGTTGTTATAACATCCTCCTTTATACATGGTTTTTGTGATTGGGGAAATCCAATCGTTTTATACTCACCTCTATCTTTCCCTATATTTTCAAATTTATTTTGGGTACACTAAGGTTGTTTTTAATATTTCACTATTTTCTAAGGTGAAATTACAAGATAATCTAAGTATCTATGTCTTTAGGTTCTCTTCTTTAGAAACTAGGTGCAAGCTCTCTTGTGCTAGTCATATTTAGCGCCCAATTATTAGTCTTCCATATCCATATATAGGAGGAAAATAAAAAAGTATAAAATAGGTCCAAATACATAATATCCAAAATCAAAAGGAAAGAAACAAATATAAAAATTCAAATCACACCAAAAGACATGATAATATCATTGACACATCCCACATCCTTTTTGAATCTTAAACTTTATAGTTGGCTTATGATAGAGCTGAGGTCCACTGGGGTGTAATAGATTAGTATAATGCCATAGGATATATACATATATATATATATATATATATACATATATATATATATATACATATATATATATATATATATACATACATATATATATATACATATATACATATATATATATATACATATATACATATATACATATATATATATATACATATATACATATATATATATATATACATATATATATATACATATATATATATATACATATATATATATACACATATATATATATACGTATATATACATATATATATATACATATACATATATATATATATATATATACATATATACATATATATATATATATATACATATATATATATATACATATATATATATATATATATATATATATATATATATATATATATATATATATATATATATATATATCCTTTCTCATTAGAAAACCAATAACTTTTTTTTAGGTGTCATGGGGAATGGGGAACATGTTTTGGGAAGGTAGGATATTGTTTATTAAATTAAATATTAACCTTCATGGGATGATATTTATACTTCACTAATTATCCCAATATTCATTCTTGTTAGGTCAGGTTCTCTAGGGTCATTGTTGTTAAAAAATCTTGGTCTTGCCAAGCTGATCATAGTGTCTTATTTATGCTAAATACCATGTTTTTGCATTGGTGACACCTTATTTTCCATCCCTTAATTATTTCCCTTTGATAAGAGGGTTTATTTATAAAATTTCTCCCATAATTTATATTTTTTATTCCATATTTATTTAAAACATGTTAGGATTATGATAAAATTTATGTTTAGAGATCACTATTGGAACTTCCCATCTTTGAATAGAAGTTACATATTTGAATTGGCCATATTAATGCACTCATTGAATAATTTTCTTGTAATCAAACCTTGATAAAAGATCAAATATCCATGCACCAAATTCTACTTCAATATTCATAATCATAAAAGGAGGAAATGGGTATTGGATTAGCTATATGGAAATAAAAATGGAATGAAATTAGGACATTTAAGTTCATTGATGGAACAAAGAGGGAGTGTATTTCAAAACCATAAATAGTCAATTCACAATAGGTAATGTTTTCAATACCTGACAAACTACAAGGATAAGATGTGAAAGGTTGATAAGTTTCTTATATTCAACCCACATGACGAGATAATGATGAATCTGCTCAATATATAATGAACGAGCCATACATCCATCCAAGGATGTTACAATATACATAGATACCAACACCATTTCATAATACATAGGACTCCTTAGAAGATGAAATCCTCTCCAACCTTATAGTAAAAATAACATACCAATTCATTTAAACATCAGTGAGGCATATACACACATGACCAAAGGAGTGCCAATAGATTAGGTAATAGATTCCCCTATGCAGGTCCTAATTGAATGCATGATTAGATGATACTAACATAAAACTAAAGGTTTAAAGTAGGCCACAAAATACATAATTGATATTGGACATGGGATGATAAAGCTCAATAAATAAGTCAAGTGTTATGGGTTCCTTATAACGGGACTCATAACAAACATTGATAAGATTATTTCAACATTGACTCAATCCTTTCAATGTTAGTTTTTGGTATTAGTCCTATGTTTCATGTGAAGGACACCCCTAGAGGGATAAATCACACCAAATGTGGACTACTGACTAGTGAACACCTTACCCAACCTTTTTGTCCACATGATGGGAAACATTTATCTTTTACATGTGTAAAGGTTATGATAGTGGTGGATTCATATCCAAAATTTGATCACAACACGCCCCAATGTGTCTAAATAATTTCTTAATCATGTTGGTCAAATCACCACTATTACAAGGATTTATAATGGAATCCAAATTTAGATTCATGAATTAAATAAACTACTATTTATACCTCTTCCTTTATTCATCAACATAAATATCACAAAGGAAAAATTGAATAGTCAAAATGCCTTAGTTGAAATAATTATTCAACTAATGCAATCTATGTAACTAAGTGTAGAGCAACCATTGTCTCATTCAAAAATAGAGACACAAGCATAACCATAACTATAATCCATCACACAAACTCATGTTGATCTAAAATTGTAATCTTTGACATATTCCTCTCAATAATTACCTTCTAATCATAATACATTAACACCCAAACCTTCTCTACCAAGAACAATGATTTATAAAATTTCCCCATGGCTGAGTGACAAGTGAATGCCTAGGATCATAGGAGAATAAGATATGAATCCATTGGGAGTTACACCTGAGTAAGTGTACAAGGTGATGATTTATTATTTTAAGGATGATATATATGAATAATAAGAGGAGAAATATTTCTTATATTGGTAGGAAATCCACCCAAACCAAGTGTTAAATGTTGTTCCATCTATCCTATCCATGAAAATTCCTCTACCTCTAGAGTACATTATTGTGGACATGGTTGGACATTAAAAACATGCCAAGTGAAAAATGTAGGATTTATTTTAAAAAGGTAAATCAATTTATATATCATCAGCACATGAATTCACATCCACATAAGGACCAATCATAGAGGAAAAAGTAAGTCTCAATGACCCTAATAAAATAATAGCTTGTGTGGTAATTATTGTTGTTAGAAGATAGTTCAAGCCTTTGGTACAAAAATCTCACATGATAAGAGATATGAGGCCTCATCCATCTATATCATAGTGAATATAAACATTCACAAATTTAAAGGGATCCATAGAGGAATCCCAAGTATAAGAGCTATGATTTAAGACATGCATTATAAAGTGTTAAAATAAAATTTTGATCCCTCCCTCTACAAGATCAAAATAAACCATCTCCAAGAACCAAATAGTGTAAAACCATTTTCCTTTCCCATCACCATCACGCCCATTCTCAACATATTCCCCAACATGGGAATAATGAATCCCTTCTAGTCCTCACATCGATGACTCCTTGGCACTGATTATGTAGTAGGAACAAACTCCAATCGATTAGCCTCCCAAGTAGGATAACCTAGATAATCCAAAGGCACAAGTGAAAGCATAAGAAAAACAAAATAAGGATGCTATTAAGGATAAATCCAAATAATATAAGGCCACCCAAAAATAGGCATAAATGAAAGGGTAGCATGGATCCAATTACATAAGCAATAATATGAAAAATTCACACAGGAGAAACAACAATAAAGGAAGGTTGAGGTTGTAAAATTAACAATAGAGGCAAATAAAATTGAAAATAAGATATGCAAAATTAGGAGTAACTAATAAATAATGATATACAATAGCATGCAAAGAAAGTCTTAGTAAAAAAATCTACAAGAGCAAAAGATAAACAAGGGAATAATTCATAGGATGAAGCTACAAAGATTTCTTAATAAATTATCAGCCAAGCACAATCAATGATAGGAAATATAATTCTAACACACTCACAACAAGAATGTAAAACATCACAAGGTGCAACATCCAAGCCATAGGCACAACCCTAAGGAACAATTATGGGTTTAGGTTTGACGCATGGAAAATCCCAAGATGAAGCTTCATAGGAAAAATAATAGTTCATTAATTCATGTTGGATGGATATCCAAACACCTATAATATGATGAACCACATTCAATCTTTTAGTTGCACAGATCAAGCACTAGCTAGAGACATCTATAGTTATTGTGACCTGATTGTTCTTACAAACTATAGGGTTGGAGGCTTGTATGGATGCATCTCAAATATTTTTAAATAATAAAATTGAATATTTTATTTCTTTTCAAGCATCCATATCATAGATGGAATCTAAGATTGAGAATTAGAACACTTACTTACATGAAGATAATGTCAAGCTACATGAGTGACTTATTAAATTATGCAAGTTGATAAACAATAATTGCTCAACATTGGTCCAACAAGTTTTTGGGGATCAAATCATGTTATAGGATAAGTATTTAAATTTTATACTCGCATGGATAACTCAAGAGTAGGCCACAACATAACATATATAAGACATCAAAACTCAAGTACAATAACTATGCACTAAAATATACGTCATCTTTGAGTTACTAGAAGAATATGAGCATTTCTTAGACACTATTATGAACCAAGTTACTTATTTATCTCACAATATATTCAAATTTAAGGACCACATATATTATTATTTGGAATACATTACCTTAGATCTTTCAAAAGATATCAAAGGTGGCAACGGAGAGCCACCGTGCATCACCATGTGACATGGACATTACATTACATGAGTATCTAATACTAAGAGACAATATTATGGCTAAAATTCATACATGGGAGATGAAGATGTTGTATATCACATTTTCAATCATGAAAACATAATGATATGTGGATAAAATGGAGAATATTACTCAATTCATTTAGTATAAGGTCTCGCAACATAGGCTAATCATTGTAGTTTTTGTTGATGATGACATTCAAACCATTATTCAAATCCAAGCCCTCCTTTGTATGATATTTTTAATGGTCATGGATGTCTTAAATGATTTGAACTTATATAATAAATATTTTTAAAATATTTACAGATTTTTCTAACATATCATTGGTGTGCCCTTGTACATTTTTCTTGCATCACTCATACAACTTCTACATGTGAATAAAACATCTCAATTAATGCATCCTCCTCCACCTTAACACCTAACTACTCTAGTATCTAATTTTTTATCCTCATCAATAAATTTCTCCAAAACTAACCAATCATCAAAAACTAACCCTTCCACAACTTCACAAATTATGCCTTTACTGTCACAGTAAGGTACTACACATTAAAATTTTGGTCAAGATTTTGAAGATGGAAATGTTTAGTAGGAAAGAATATTTGTGAGCAGGGATAGGAAGGCTGAAAACCTCTAAAGGGTGGCCTTTTTATTAGGCCAACCCATTAAAAACTCACAAAATATGGTATATCTATATGCTAGTTAGTTAAAAACTTGAAAGAGTAGCTAAATAGTGCACAAGAAGTGAAACCTAGAAAAAGGCACTTCAAATGAAACTAAAACCATTGTTTCTTAATCAACCTAGTAGCTTAGATCATGGTAAAGTTACTAGATATAGTTAGTGATACTTTACTATCACCACTATCTCAATATGAGATAACTATTTAAGTCCTATAAAGTGTTAGTAAAAATATACAAATCATAAGTTGCATGAATATTTTTGTAACATAAATAGGTGACAAAGTCTATTTTGTATAACATATGGTCTCATGTAGGATATCAAATGTATGTATAATTTGAATAGTTCTTTATGATCAAAAAGATGAAAATTCATCAAAACAAAGAGTCTTAGTATCTTCACAACATTATATATAGTATATATTTATAAAATAAGAGGTTGGAATTGAACCTGAACTGTAATACAATATAGATTAATCCATTTTTTCCTTAAGTATTTGATTGATAAGTATAATATGAGTGTGTAATATTTATTGAATTAATTGAATCTTATTTTTTATTGAATGTATCATGGTTGTTAATGATCAATTATTTCTCTAAATTTTTAATTGTTTATAAAGGAAAAAACTCTAATGGTAAACCCAAAATAAAGAGTTGTGCATGAATATGTATGTTGTTTAGTTTTAACCTATTCTAAATTCTTGTAGAACATTCTGAGTTGCATTAAAATCTCTGAGACTACACAAACTAGCATGTCCTGATGGTTAATTCTTGGGAATATTGCTAACAATTCTAATTTCACATCGTGTTTCAACATTATACTCAAATTTGTTACTATTTTCATAAATCCTAAAACTAATCATCTTAAAACATAAATTTTTATTAAAAAATATATCTTATATATTTTTTGTTAAGAAGAGTTATAATCAAATGTTTCTTTAACTCTATCTAGATCAATAAATATACCATATTTAGTGATAATACAAACTAATAATTTAACTTGTTTCAACCTAAAGACACTCTTTTTTATTTGAATATATATCATACTATCTATATCTCTCAAAGACATCACATAAATGTTACAAATATTGAATCATGTCTATAGAAAACATAATGATATCATATATATAGATAATTATGTATTTACCCACTAATCTTCAAATTTGAATTCCAAAGCTCATTGAAAGATTACATCTACATTAATATGACCAAAAGTCCTTATTTTGTAAGAAAATGTTCCCCACTTAAAAGCGAAGGTTGTTTAATACTTGTCTTGTTGATCCACTAATACCTAGTTATATCCTCAAAATTTATTTAGTAGTTGTATACACCTAATATTTTAAAACTTTTATCATATATTGATTCTCTTTGTCTTGTAATAACCTATCGATTCTTACTGTCTTTGACTGTGTGCCTTAAGGGTATACTGAGAAAGGGGAGGGCAGACCATTGGTGTTTTGTAGGATCATTGTCCCTTTTACCACTTGTTTTCTACACACTTGTCTTCTAAAAACTATTCCCTAAGATTGTTCTTCTCTATTGTACACTCCTCAATCATTTCCTACCTTTTCCTAGACTTAATCCCCTTTCAAATATTTATAGTACTAGGTCAACTGGGTCGACCCTATCAATTGAAACTTTTAGAAGGCATTAGGGTTAAATCCACTTATATGTACAAGATCATTTTTCCATTATTTAAAAGATAAAATAATAAGTAAGAGATATTACACATTTGCTTATCCACCATTCTACTTGAGGAGAAAGCTTAGGGTTTCATACTTTCTTTAGAGATACGAATCTTGTCTTGTGGAGAAGTCTTTTAGATGCATTGATAGGTTATGTAGCCTGGATTTGATTTATCCTTGTCATCCTTGCATACCACAATAACTTCTTGAAAATCACCTTGGCCACGAGAGAGATTGGATCTCAACAAGTTCATCTTTAAAGGTAAGTATTCCTAACTGTGTTCATTCTTTATAAGAGTAAATAGATATTCATCTATACTTATTTTCCATATATTAGGATTCCATATACATTGACATGAGTATATGTCTTCTATGCATATTTACTTTTTTTGTTTATTACCTCCACTTTGTGCCACAAGTTTTGGTGAGCACTAAATTAGACTTTACTTTACTTGTTATTAGTTTAGTGAATATGAAAACATAGGACTTATTTAGGGTTATTACGTGATTGTACTTGACTAAAGGCTTTAAAACCCTCCCCAGTATTGTTCATTATGATAAGAGGTCCCCTAACTGGGTCTAACAAATCCTCATATTGGTCATGTTCTTGATTATCTAATGTATCCCCAATCGAAAGTGTAAGTATGATCTATCTTCTCCAAGTTAGGATTGATTATACACATGATGCATTTTTGATTGCATACATTCTAGTGAACCCAACATGAATCTAACCCTTGCAAGTTTTATCTCACATTTTTCATTATTTTATAATTTTATTTATTATTTTTATATATTTTTGATATTAGGTTGATAGTATCAATATAGTTTTTAAATTTTATGCATAGGTTTAACACATAGTCAAATCAAAATGACTATGTTTTGTTTGTGCAGGTCTTCATCAGATACAGGTTACTAGGTCAAACAGGTTGACATAGTATAGGTTTTCACTTCTAGATAGGCTACTAGGTTGACTCTATCGACACAACACTTTTAGACTTCCAAAAAATATACTAGGTCGACACTGTCGGCATAGTATTCTTTACAGGTTTTAGCAAACAAGGAACTACAGAACTAGGTCAACCTAATTGACATAGTTGGTAGAATTTTCAAGTAAAAGTCAAGGCACTTCAATAGCAATCTCACTTTCCTCTACATCTTCCAACCCACCAAGGTTATTTTCTCTCTTTCTCTATCAGTTATTGTATTCATTATAGTTCTATTTTTCATAGTTTTTAGTCTTTAAAAATGCCCCTATACAACAAACTAGGTCAACCATGTCAACCTAGTTCTATATTGTATCTTCTATTTGGATGAATAGGTCGACACTGTCGACATAATTCTTAACACACCCTTGCTTCAGAAGTACAATGGTGACACTATTAAATTTTTATTATAATATTTGTATACACTAACATCTAAACCAACATTTTACTATGTTTTAAAGTTGGAATTAATATTTATATGCTATTAATTACTTCACATTTTCACTTTCAGTTACTTGTATGATTAGAATAGATAATATAGTCTAATTAGGTGGTTTTTTAATATACCATTTAGTTTCACTATTTTTCTCTTTCTTGCACAAACTACCAAATCACATAATCTTAAAATTAATTTAAATAATTATCTACCCAAGCCTTACCTACTTGGGTTTCATCACCAAAGGGGAAGTTGACTTGGTTTTTTAGCCAATTATAAACACATGGTTAATGGTATTTGTTGGAAAAGTACCCAACACCCTTATCATTATTGTGGTTAAGTGAGGGGGTATACCTCAATACCAAGCTAGTACCATTGCTAACGCATATCCATTTCAGCCTAAATGTCGTGAAACCATCTGTAGATTGCTTTCTAGTTCCCTAATTTCAGCCAAATTCTCTATCACACTTAAAATAACACTCTAATAATCTAACAACATTCAGGATGACCTCTTAGTTAGCATTTACTTTCCAAGTTTACTGATTACTCTTTGCTCACTTATATGTTGTATTGAAAAAACTTGCATTGGCTAGTGTTGGTGTAAGGTTTTGTACTATGTGCCTCAATTGAATCATCCTTATTGACCCAATTGATTGTGTATTTCTTTTCACTTCTTGCTTTCAAAAGTACTTTCAAACTTTTTCTTATTTCAGTACACTATCATTCTATTTAACACAGTCTCTTAAAGATTATCTGTTCTCCTGCCTATATTACTAAGTTGACCCTATCAACATAATATTATTTTTTGACCCTTAGGATACATTACTAGGTCAACCCTGTCAACTCTATATTCTTTTTTGCATGTTTTCCATCCCAAGTTACAGAACTAGGTTGACCTTGTTGACTCTATATCCTTGTTTTCTCAGTTTTTAGACTATGTTTTTAGTACTAGGTCAACCCAATCAACTCTATAATTTTATGTCCCTTCTTATTTCCTTGATTTTACATCACCTTTACCTTATTTAGTCTTTATTCTTCATCATGAACTTCTTATTTAAAGACAACACTACATTGAATTCAATGGATATAATGAGTTTTACCAACCCCAATAAGGTCTCCCATAAGTAATTTGTGGCTCCTATTCTATATGAGAGTAATGTTCATATATCCACTCATGAAACAAACTATGGGATCCATCCTCATTCCTCTTCACTTTGAAATCCTCTTTTCTAACTTGAAAATTAACCTGAATTAGGGTATACACCTAAAATGCTATTTTTCATCTTTGAATTTCTTCATCATCGAGGAAATGTTCCTTCTTCCATTTACCATCTCATGATTAGTGGTCTAATCTAAGAGCCTGATTCAACTTCTCCCACATTCTCACATAGATTTGGGGATACTAGCTTCTTTGCCTCCTAGCCTCATCCCTCTATTTTGACCCCTTCTCATACCATGACTTCTTCTTCATTGATTTCCTCTACCTCCATGCCTAGTATCTCCACTAACATGGTAGGTTTTACATCTAGTGGGCCTCTTCCAAGACCCACTCTCCTTAATTCTTCCAATAGTGCATCATTTATTACCCATGGTAATCATGCCTCTATTGCTTCCTCTTCTCATCCCTTTACTAGTCCATCTTTTGCCACATAAGAAAAATTTTCTACTAGTGCCTCAGATTTTAACAATTGTTTTCAAGATCTTAATAACACTCATAGTGGTACCCAATCCACTAATTCCAATTCTAATACCTCAAATAATGCCACTAATGCAACTCAAACCCATCAGCTCTTATTACAAACCCTTAATCAAATGAATGCTTTTTAAGCTAATAATGTAAATCAAATGATGCAAATGCAAAACCACCTAATACATATTCAAACCCACCCTTAATAGATGCCATGGGGCATACATAATCAAAATGTTCCCCCACCTCCTCTTCGAGATTCTCATGGTAATCTTATCCCTCAACCTCCTCTTGTCAACAAAATAATCAAGCATCTTCAAAATGAGCCTCTTACATCTCAAATTGCTAATATTGATATAGGAGGTATCACCCCTACCATTTATTACAATTTTGTCAACTGATCCTACTCTTCATCTCAAAACATTTATAAAACTATATAAAAACTAGGTCAAATTTAATACCTTTATCGCTACAAAGCTATTAGCCAAAAATATCATTGAAGATGCTTTAGATTGGCACAACCAACTTAAAACTCATTCTATTGTTAGTTTTGAGGATTTATTAAATGCTCTAGTCCAAGCGTTCTAAACTAGTGATCTTATTGATAATACCTTGGCCCATTCTATCAATTATAAGCAACTTGAGATAGAAATTTCCCAAGATTTTGTTAAACAATGGAAAAAATTGTCCAAAAAATGTGAACATAACATGGCTAATGATAACCTCTTCCATATCTTTACCAATGTTCTTTTTCTCAAGTTGTAATATTTGGTTTGGACTCTCTCTCCACGTACCTTATAGGAGGCTATAAACCAAGATAAACATTAAGATTTTCTTATGTGTCAATTTGAGCCATCCCAAGATTTTACAGGTACTCGTATATTACTCAAGAACAAGAATCATCATGCTACTAATGATGGTGTCACAGATGCTTATGAAACCACTCACACTATTCAAGCTATTGTTCCTAACCAATCTTCTGAACCAACTCCCCCTTCTCAAAAATTCACCAATCCTCATTTATCTTCACCTAATAACATCAATGTTCATAAACCTTTGTCCTCAATTGAATTACTAAAATGTCTACCGAGGCCTCTTCTATGATACAATGATCCCACTTGTCGTATGAAATATTGGTATGATACCAATAAATTTTATTAGTCTCACACTAGTTTGGATCATTTTCATGAGACCTAAAAGCAGCTTTGTAATTTGTATATGGATTTGCTTCTTGGTCCCAATTTTGACCATGATTCTATCATTTGACACTGCCAACAATCCTATGACATTTCTTTCAAATCCCATGAAACACATACTAAATCTCAAGATTTGAATCAAGCTAATGCTCATTTGGCCATCTATAAATATCCTCTTTCAAATCATTGAGATACTCAAGATAAGCCCATCCCTTCTACCAATAATGTTGGTAGTCTTATTGACCCAACTCTTATAGAAAATGTGGTTATTATTACTTATGTGTGAAGTGTGGTTGCTTTCATTGATCCTCAACCTATCTACACACCTCTATTATCTCACACATTTTGTGTTATCCAAGATTCGTCCCCAACTCACTTAAATGAGTTGGGGCAAGATGACCTTATAAATTTTGATGAACCAATTCCAACTCTTCCCTTGGATAACACTTCCCATTTTATTTCTACCATCCTTCCATCTTATTTACCTACCACTAATGATACCCAAGCATCTATCAACACTTCTTCTAATAATTCTCACAACCAACCTACATCAACTGATTCATCTTCTCAACATAATATATGAACTTGTCCTATCACTAAACCTTCTACCTATTAGCAACATGAATTTTAATGCACTTCAGCTCCTCCTTTCGAGGACCTCCTTCAACACTATGCACCTCTTTCTAACAATCTTCTTATGGTTTATGATGGTGGGATCCTATCATAAATCTCACTAATATCCCATACTAAATTACATTTCTTGAGCTTATGAGGACCTCTATGTGTCATCAAAACCATCTTATGTAACTCTTATTCAAAATGAACATCCCTTGTCCTCTCCTCATAGGATGTGAAGCAACCTTATATGGATCTAAAGATATCATATTAAAATAATGCAAAGAGATGTTCATACATGTTGATGAAATAATGGGCACTTCTCTTTCCCTTAAATTTCCTATCACTCCCATGATTCATGATGAGATTCTACTTCATGTGGATGATCCTCCTCTATTCATTAGCGTCCAAATTGGTGATATCCAAGTCAAGAATGCCTTGATCGATGAGGTTTCTAGCACTTGTGTTATCTCTCTTGATTTTATCAAAACCCTTAGATATTCTAAATGTAATCTCAAATCCAAATATAGCACATGGAAAGGCTATGATCGAAGGCAAATGTCTCCTTTAGGTTATGTGTGGCTCCCCATTATCACCCCATATGTTACCATTCATGTGAAGGTGATGGTTTTTAATTTTCCTCTATCTTACAACATTCTGCTTGGTAAGCCATTGACTCATCATATGAGAGTAGTTGCTTATTCTACCTACCAATTCATTAAATTCCCTCACAAAGGAACCATCTATAGGATTTAGGGTAACACTAACCCTTGGAATTTTGAATAATTCCAAGATCAGGGTGTATTCAATATTCCTACCCTTGAACCCTTTTCAAGTGTTCCATTTCATGAGTCTCAATGGTTTAACTTTCCCATCAATTCCACTCAAGGTTAAAATAGTCATCCCAAACTCATTAGGAATATTCCTCCTAACCTCTTAGATTCTGATGATGATGATCCTAATGAAATCAATCTCAAAATTAAAACTTTCAATCTCTCACCTCATCTCATCTCTCAAATTCTCACTCTTTGAAACCTCATTCTCATCAACCACTTTATGATGGCATCCCCATTATCTTAATTAACACTTGGCATTCTATTCATCACACCCCATCAGATGACAATGTCATCCCTACTTGTGTCATTGATATTCATACACTAGATTACAATGATGGTTATACCTTAGATGGTCCATTATTAGGAGGTCTTGTTTAGGCCTGTGATGTTGATATTATCCATTATCATTCCTCTTTGATTTAGTATTTAGTGTATCTTCCCATGTTTCATTATATATCATTCCTAATTTTAGTATTTTTCCTCGTTATCATAGGGTAGAGATGGTGTGGATACCTCTAGTTTCTAAATAACCTTGTAAGAGTATGCTTATAGATCGTGTTATGACTAGGACCTATCACTTTGTTAGGTACCATGGACCCTATATCTTGCTTATCCCTAAGATGCATGTAACTCTCCTTCAACATTTTTTAGACCCTACCCCTCCCTTAGTAGAGCCCAATTTGGATCCTATTCTTACACCTGCTTTAGTTAAGTTTATTCCTACTTCCGATCCTATCTTTCTTATTTTCAAGCCTTTCCATATCTCTCCACCATCACCACCTTCACTTGGTTATGGTTTACTTCCTTTACCATAGATGACTCCTTTGTCCACCAAATGGATTGATGAGCCTTCCAAAGTTCCTTTCACTTATGTTAAACCTCCTCCTATGAGTACACCTAAAAAGACTACTCATAAGTGTATATGTTATTTCCACATCATAGATAACCATTAATCCATGCATTATTACAATCTATGATAATATATTGACACTTTACGTCCTAATACCCTTCAGTCCTTAGATAAGGTTATATCTCCCCTGAAGGTACTACCTAAGTATATTCCTAAGTATGGAGAGGTATATTACCTATAGCACCAATGTGGCACACATCATATCGACCATTACTGTATCATTTAGCAACATATTAAATATCATCTTTTAACTATTATTACACCTTTTACCATTTCTACCATAGGTCATTTCCATAAGAAGGCTCTCCTTCTTTCCCCATGGTTCCATCTCTTGTGGATTCATCTCCTCCTATGGTCCCTCCTTCACCTCTTATTCCTCTACCTGTGAATTCCTCACTCGTGGACCTTCCCTCACCTATAGATCCTTCTCCACCCGTGATTCCCTCACCCATGGATCCTTCCCCATTAGTGACCCCTTCATCACCTAAATAAACCACTCCCATGTACTCTCCTAAGAATCCCTACATGATATTCCTTCTTAACATGAACCATCATGAATTCCTACCTTTTCTATTGAGAATATTAAATGTGAAGTATTTTCCCACTTTTTTCTATAGATAGATGCGACATTACCTATAGTTCACATTCAAATTCATATAGACTTACCATATATTCTGGATAATGTGTGTGGACAAATATATCAGTACTTATGATCACATTCATGGTGTTATTACATCTTCATTTGGATTGGGCATGTGCTCCAAATTTATTTTTATCTATTTATTATATCATTTGACATTATGGAAAATTATTATTTATCTTACATGGTGACTTTATTTTTGCACTTTATATTTCTTATAATGTCTTTTATGTTTGCTTATGGATTTATTCTTTATCATTTCCTTCTTTTTCTTCTTGAGTTTCTTTCTTAAAGACTCTCTTGTTCTCTTTTCATGATTTTTTACTATCTTATCTTTATAAACATGAACAATTATTATTGTGACTTGGTTATACCAACCTTATTACCTTTAGTTATTCTTTCTATACCATGTGATCAATTAGAAAATAATCTGTCTCATTATAATCTCCTTTTACTGGTCCCCTTTGGATCTCCTTTCTTCTCCTTTATTCCCTTTCACAAACTAAACATATGCATGGTTGAGACTTGAGATAACACGTTGGTTCATAAGTTAAGCCTAAGTATTCTATTCAATCTTGTCTTTGGTTACTTTGCTTCTTTTAGCCAAAGTCTAAAGCTCATTCATGTGTATCACTCTATCTCTCATGACTATTCATTCCAAGTCTATATGGATGAAGAATCTTAAAATCCATAAAAATATTCAAAATCCAAATCATTTAAAAGGCAATGATCTAAAGGCAACATTCAAAATTATCAAAAGTCAAATCACACTAAAAGATGTGATTCAAAACACATATATTTCTTATATTCAAATCTCCAACTCCATATTTAGCCTCAAAATAGAGCTGAGGTCCATTGGCGTGTGGTAGGATTGTAGATTAGAAAAGGAGAATAAAAAAATATTTTAGTGCTACCTACTTTCTCACACAAGTACCTAATATTCACAGTAGATCGATGGCTCTATAAGGGGTCCTAAATAATGAGGAACACATCATGGGATAGTAGATCCATTTTAAATTTTTTATGCCAATCTACCTTCATGATTTGTCTTAGTAGCACACTTATTTTCCTAAATAACCTTGTGTCTATAGCAAACATGTTTATTTTGTACATTTATGATCACTAGTCCCTTAGTGTCTTCTCATGTCTTTAGTATGCCTTGTGTCTCTTAAAGGTCTTCTCATAAGATTCATATGTTATGATTTTTACATTATCTTTTTCACTCCCTATAATCCTTATATTTCCTCTTAATAAATATTGATTTATTCACTTATCACTCCCCTAGGGATTCCATTTATGAGTAGCATTCTAAGTGGATAGGACCTGAGCTTCCTCATAAATTACCAAAATTTCATATTCTTATTACCAATATCCCTTTTTTTTACAATGTTTTTACATTAATTTCACCTCATTGGTTTTCCCTTTGTGAGTTATAGTGTAAGACCACAGATGGGACCTTGTCTTCCTCACAAAATTTTCCAATAATCCAAATCACACCAAAATTACATGTGTCAAATATGAGATAAGATGTGGTTGATTATCAATTTACACATCATTTACATGCTTCCCATCTTGATTTAGTATGTTTTATGCTTAATTCGTTACTCTTTCACTTTTATCTTCTTATTATCTGATTACATGTAAGAATCCAATCATTTTTTGAGTTTTTCATACTTCCCAGCTTGAATTTGTGTGATTAAATTAAGACCATTTTTTCCAATTTTGTTTCTCTTTTATACTTCCTAATGTGATTTAGTATGATTGATTGACTTAATTGATTTATTTTTATACCACTTTTTATTTTATGTGTTTTTTATTTTATTATATTATTTTCATACTTCCCAATGTGACTTATAGTGATTTTACTTGTTTTAATTTGGTGTCAATCTTTCTCATGGTTTAAAATTAAACTTTTTACCCTATTTTTTACCATTCTTTGGTTTATTATACTTAGTCATATTTTGTTATTACACATTTCCCAACATGAAATAGTGTGTAGTATATTTTTTTTTGATTGATTATATTTTACCAAGTCATTTTTGCCTATTTCTTTTTAACCATGCATGTATCCTACATAATGCTAGGGAAAAACCCACAACTCATATATTTCCTATAGCATATAAAACAAAAGATAAATACATGTGATATAACTAAATTTATCTATGCATCCACAACCATAATACAAACACATAAGAACAACATAAAACTACCAAAATGAGATATTTATATATATCATGTAGTTTTTTATAAAGTACAAAAATGCATATCTCCAACTCTAAGGATAGGCTCTATCCTATCTATCTCATGGCCTAGGCACATTACTCATAGATGCCTCAGATAGTCCCCACTGAATAGTATGATGTAAAGAGGTTGTTTGAGATCTCAAACCTATCACTTATCCTTGTAGGTTGGCCACTTGGGCCTGTACCTATCCCAAATAAGTCATGGTATCCATATGCATGGCTCTCTCTAGAGCCAAATCCTACCATGCCCATGCCTCTACCACTCCCACCCTCGCTAGTGGTTATTTTTCATCCTTATGTGCTTTTAATCACCTCATAACCTCTCTTACTAGTCTAAACTAGCTCACTTAATCTAGGGTAGATAGTATCATGGGATCATCCACTGTAGTAGGGTCGTATGACATTAACACCTAATCTAAGATCTCATGAATTACTCCCCTCATCAAGGATCCCCATCTAGTCTCTTCCTCTATAGTATCTATAAAATTCAAACAAAATATATATTAGGTCATAGATATATCTTAAAATCTATCTATCTATAATCTATCTCAATAAAAAACTTAATCAACTTTCAACAATTTATTACATATCTAAGTGTTGCCTATCATCATCTCCTCATCTGCATGACTACCAAGCATGATCTCTCCATCAACTCATCCTCTAAGTACATCATCCATGGGACACTACCCAACCAATGTAAATCTTGGGGTTACCACCTATGCCCATCTCAAGCTACGCCTCAGTGGTACCTCTATAGACCATCTCTATCCTAGGATGATTTATGGGTCATCTAGGATGACCACCCTTTATGCACTCTCTCGTTTTTGGTGTCTCTAATTTAGTCACCACTCCTCTTATTATCATGTCAACTCTGGTACCTCTAGCACTCCTATATCCACATCCATCTCCTCTCTATTTATTGGCCATCATGTTCAACCTATCCATGTTCTCTCATGTTGTAGTCTAATATCTAGTCTAGAAAATGATGGTCATGTTCTTCCTCTCCCCCTCAACTCTCTCTCATATCTAGCCTAAAATGTGGGAACCCCTATCAGAACCACTAAGTGATGGAGTCTTAACTATCTTTATATGCATGCCACTAGATATGACTCTATCCACCAAGTATAGTGGACTATAATCTACACTCATGCCAATGCTAGTGCCATTATCCTCTAACTCAGCCATATTATCATGATATGACCATATAAATACCACATGATATCTACTCACATGACTATCTATAGATTTGGCACATGGGGTATAGATTTCACTACCTAATCCTATCTCCGTCTCTGCACTTGAGGTAACCTATCATCAACCACATGGGGCAACCTAGTTGGTTGGTACATTGGGAACCTCTCATATATCCAATAACCCAATAAAATCACTAGCCCCATGGTCTTCTTCCCAATGGACATCATCCCATACATATCATGCATGAGCTAGACCAAATTATAGAACCTAGATCATATAGTTCCCTCTACTCTAAAATGGATTGGCATAAGGCTATTACATATAGTGGTACATTACCATCTAACTTATGACATAGTACCCGTGTTATCACAAGCCCTATCACTACCTTCCAAATATCTAAAATTTGAGTTGTATACACATCAAATAGGATAACTCTCAGCCAAGGATATATCCTATATGGTCACATCACCTATAAGGCTAAATATCACCTCTCCTCTATTCCATCTAGTACCCCCCTAATAACTGATGTACCTCTTATCAAAAGTCTAAAAATAACATGGACATATTATAGGGTGATACCTATCTCTATGTTATCCCCATCCACCACCCATCTAAAAGTATTAGTTAATAATTCTTAGGCTCCCAAGATCATGACTATAAGATCAATGCTTAATGATACTTGACACATCTCTATAATACCTCCTAAACCTAATGTGCCTAACATAGCTTGATCCTCAGTTGTCAACCACTCTAAAAGGTCTGGGAGCCATGTTGCATCCACTAAATGCCAAAATCTTAGATGCTTTTGCAGCCATCAAACAATAAAATATGTATTAGACCTCCATGTCACTTATAATTAAATACATTATTTTCAAAATTTTAACAAAACCAAACCTAATTTGCTTAAATATATCCATTATTTGACCTAAATTTAGCCTACTTGGCCATTTTAGTAATTAGTCAAGATTTTTGGGCCTTTCAAATGTTATTTTAACCTGTTTCACACACTTTTATACTATTTTGGCCACTTAGTCAAACACTAAGTTGACCAAATAGTCCCTAGTTGACCATGTTGACTTATCAAACTAAGTCGACCCTTTCATTTTCCCCCCTTAGTACTAAGTCAGTAGAGTGGATTAACCTACTAAGTCGGTAGTGAGGTACTAAGTCAGTAGCTTCAAAAATTGACTAAGTCATCCTGCACCTACTAAGTTGGTAGTGTGGAATCCAAATTTGTAGCCTACTAGGTCGACTGGCTTGACCTAGTTGTTTCAAACTATTGACTCCTTTCCCTACTTATAATAAATGCCTTCCATAGTTATTACTCTAATTCCTTTCAACCCATTTCCCTATTTGCCCTTTAATACCCTTAGCAACTATCTAAGGTTCATTTTGGTTACTAGAATTGGTTTAATTTACAAATTTCAATAAAACACTTAATTTTCAATAAAATATTCAAAATAAGCTTGAAATTCTCAATTACCTACCTGTGTTACACCCGATGTGGCCATTGGGCATCCCTCTCATCTCAATTTTTGTCTCCTCACCATATTAGCTCTATTTTCATTCATTTGTTCTCCTAGAGCTCTATTTTTCTCTCAAAACAAGTCAAACAGTAAGCAAATGACTTCTATTTAACCTTATTTAAACTTATTTTTCACAATTCTTTAGCTTTTAAATATTTATCATCAAATTATTTATTTTTACTCACTCATTTTTGGAACCATAAAATGTTCTATAATTATGACATCATAGAGAATATGTTCCACTACTATATTTCTATATTTCAGAGAAATTGATTTTTTGCTTTTTTCACTAATCTATATAGGTTTGCCTAATTTTATTCACATTTGGACACCTTCATATCTCTTGCAGTCTCCTTTATTTACAACACTAAATTAATTAAAGATATGTGTTTTTAAATTTTGTCCTTTCATTTATCTTATTTTATCCTTACTATATTTTATGTATCATCAATGTTATGTGTCATCATGTTTTATTCCCAAAGCACCATCCCGTGTTGCACTCACATGACACATGATGAGCTTCGACTGGGGCATATATATATATATATTAAAACTTTTACCACTTACTGACACTCTTTATCTTGTAAGATCCCATTGAGTCTCAATCTCTCTGAGTGCATGCCTTAAGGGGTGCATCAAGAAATGGGTGGGCAAACCATTGATGCTTCTCAAGATTGTTGTCCCTTTTATCACTTATTATCTACACACTTGTCTCTTAGAAACCATTCCCCTAAGCTTGTTTTTCTCTATTATACACTCCTCAGTCATTTATTACCTTTTCACCCCTTTTCTTAGCCCTAATCCCCTTTTGACTATTTATAGTACTAGGTTGACTGGGTCGACCCTATACTATTTAGGATAAAATTCATTTAGGGTCTAGGTTGGCTCTTGACTGACCTATCTCGTGACCTAGTGAATTTGTGTCTATAATAATACTAGGTCAACTGGTTCAACCCTGTCGGCCAAAACTTTTAAAAGGGCTTAGGGTTAAATTTGCCTATATATACAAGATCATTTTACCATTATTTAGAGAAGAGAAGAAAAAGTAAGAGCTATTGTGCATCTGTTTATCCACCATTCTACTTGAGGAAAAAGCTTAGGGTTTCATACTTTTTTTAGAGATATGGATCTTCTCTTATAGAAAAGTATTTTGGATGAATTGATAGGTTGTGTATCCTATATCTAATTTATCCTTTTCATCCTTACATACCACAACAACCTCTTGAAAAGTACCTTGGCCAAGGGAGAGATTGAAGCTCAATGGATTCATCTTCAAAGGTAAGTATTCCTAACCTTGTCCCTCCTTTGTAAGAGTAGATAGATATGCATTTATACTTATCTTACATACATTAAGATTCTGTATGCATTGATGCGAGTATATGTCTTCTATGCATGTTACTTTTGTTTTTTATTACCCCCACTTTGTGCCATAAGATTTGGTGAGCATTAGATTAGACTTTACTTTACTTGTTATTAATTTAGTGAATATGAAAACATAGGGCTTAGTTAGGGTTATTGCATGATTATGCTTGACTAGAGGCTTTCAAACCCTCCCTAGTATTGTTTATTGTGATAAGAGATCCCCTAATTTGGTATAGTGGATCCCCATATTGGTCATGTTCTTGATTATCTAATGTATCCCCAATCAGAAGTGTAAGTATGATCTATCTTCTCTGAGTTAGGATTGATTTATAGGCATGATGCATTTCTGATTGCATATAGAAGTGACATCATTTTGGATCCATTAACTATTTAGAGTACTTCATATAGAGAGGCTAAGGGATTAAAAAAACTAGGCTTTCTTTAAGTTTATAAAGTATGTGGATAACCTAATCAATCCATTTTTGTTTCCTATGGGAACTAAATCGGCCACCCAAGTGGAATGTCTAATGGGAAAGATGATATTTCAGTAAAGGAGTTTGTCAAATTTCTTGTATATGAAATATTCTAAAATAAAATTCATTTTTCATTATGTTTGTATAAAAGGTCTCACCCCTTACTTAAGTGGGATAGTAAGGGTCATAATTTATGAATTAAATGATTTAAAATCCTCTTAATAATAATCTAGAACTTATTTAAACTTTATTAACAACCTCATTAATTTCATTTTTTCTTCCTCAAATCATGTCTTTCTTGAATTCACCATCTTTGGTTCTTATAGGGTACCTAATTTATTTGAACCTATTATTTTCGAGTCAAGTTGTGAATCTTTTTAGGGTTTTTTATATTAATGTCAAACATTTTCACAAGTGATATGATTCCCTTGGGTATTTTTTTGGTTCTCAAATCTAACATTTCATCTTATTCATTATGCATTAAATATATGTGTTTCTATTCATCCAAAATTTGATCTTTTAATGAATCCAAATTGGTGAAGAATTGGACTTGTTAATCATCATTGAAAACATGAAAAAATTCTATGTTTTTGGGTGTTAAGGTGTGCTGATTATTTCTATTGAATTTTTTTTCATTATTTTTTTGTGTAGGGGTGAAAGGTTTTTTGTAGAGTTATCTATAACATAAACTATATCAATATTTTCCCTTAGGATGGTAATTTAAAAGATTACACCCCATGATCTATACTTTTAATAGTTAAGGTACTTGGAATTGCATTAAATATGATTCTTATAAAATCAAAAATTAGGTCAGATTCTCCATAAAATTTTAACATCTTAACACCATGACTTATAGAAAATTTTAGACTAAGAATCAAGGCTTTATGCTTTGTTATATTTTTTGTGTGTGGTAATTGTAATATATAAGCCAAAAAAAAACTTATCCCATGAGATTGAAAAACCCACTATGGTACCTAAGCCTTGTTTATATTGAATGCCATCAATGTATGAATGTCATAATTCAATGCTTGAACTAGGGTTATAGTTTTCTATAGAACTAGTGTTTAATGTGAATACTCCAATGTCCATAGGTACTACTTAGAACTTTTTCATTATTTTTGTCATACTCAGTAATGATATACTTCATCTATAAATCTATTTCAAAATGAATCTGGTTTGATAAAAATTTACATGATAACCACATATTAAAAAGTAGTTGTTATGTATCTATTCAAGGCACAAGACCAATGTTTACTCAAAAAAATTGAAAGCCTTGGGGATTTATACTACTTGAATGATTACATATTATTGATTTTGAGTATCCATAGTCGATTGTATGTGGACATTTTTAAATTATCCTATCACACTAACATCTTATTTGTCTAATTAGACTATTTTTAGTGTATTTTTTGAAAGGAATGATGACTAGATCGTTACAAGCCCCAGAATCTCAAGTGTTAACGAAAAATAACTTTACAATAGGAGAGATATGTAAAAAAAAGGATTACAAATTAATAAGCAGAACAAAGTAGCAAATATCATATATTACATATAAAATTATATATTGTTACAAATGAGAAGCCTTGTATATATAGGAAAGGACAACTAAGGAGCAAAGAATCCTAATTAATGTGGGATAAATCTGCAATAGGAAAAAGACAAAAATCACCTAGTAAACATGAGTAACCTACTCTAACACCCCCCTCAAGTGAATATAGGGGCTAAAAATATCCAAAAATAAAGTGGCATATCCATAGTATGAGTCCCAATAACAAGGCCTAATTAGGTACTCATGTATAATGAATCCATGAAATGGAAAAAAAGATAAAACACATAGGAAACAAAAATCCCCCCCCCAAAGGATGTAAATTAAGGATGGAAGTACTTCATATGGATTCCCCCCAAGGATAATTATCTTTGATACTCCAAGTTGGTATCATAATATGACCAGTGTCGATGTCGAGATCCTCAACAAGAATACTATAGAAGTTACATCGGCATCAAACATTATTTCTTCCTTTTTACAAATGAAAAAGACAAATGATGTAGCATAAGTCTACCCATTCCACAATGGAATATGAAGGATGCAACAATATAAATATATTTGAATCATGTCCAAATTTGAAGTGTCGAATAGGTTTGGTAAGATCATGCAAAAGAACTGGATGTAATGCCACAAAAGTGAACCAATCAAAAAAGATATAAAACATTCGATTAAAGAATGTCCATGAAAAGTAGAGTGTAATGCTCAACAAGTGTAATCTCCCTAGAACCAATAGATTCCTATGAAGGGATAATATATGGTGGATCAATATATTTCATAAGAACAAGGTAGGTTTATTAAATAGACATCCCAAGTCTAGCAAAAACTCATCCCATAGAGGTGGCTCAACAAAAAGAAGAAGAATGTTCATTAGTAATGTGTCATCACAAAAAATTATAGTAGGAAGAGAGAGTACATCATTATAAGAGAAAACCTCACTGATAAGAGGAGAAGGAGATGAAGAATCATCATCCATGTCACTTTCAAAAGATAAATCTTCAATAATAGGAGGATAACAAAGTGGAATAGGGGATGGAGTAAGATAGGGTTTAGAAAACTCAAAAGTATCAATATCATTATCAAAAAAAGCTGAAATAACATCGCAAGCTTTCTTTGGTGATATGGAATCCATAATATGAATGTGCAAGCTATCTAAAATATTGAGGTGAATCAAGTAAAGATCTTCATCCTACATAAATGCAATCCAAGCAATATCTTCCTCATCTATGAATTTGGGAAGGTCACTAATTACTATTATCTAAAAACCTTTCACCTAAAGGTGTATATGTTGGTGTAGAGTTTTACCCTTGCATGGGTTTTTACTACACCTATTTATTTTAACTTGATTAGGAGGTTAATTAGGTCTTTATGAGCTGAGTGATGAGCCTAAGATTAATTAATTCTAATTACTTTTCAAGCTTACTTAAGGTATGTCAACATTATGTTGTCATTATGTTGACATACCTACCCACCCACTCACGGCCTCTTCTCCAATGCATATAGTGTAGAGTATTGTGGATTGAGTTAGATTATGTAGTGTGGATTATTTCTCTTTCTAATCCATTTTTGACTTGATCATTCAATGAGGCTTGTGCAGTTACATGGCCCTTGTGTCATTTCTGTAGTATGATTGTAAACCTTGTGCATTATGTTACTTAGTTAAGAGTTGTGTAAGTTGTGAGCATTACAAATATCAGATTAGTGATCTATAATATTTGATTCATTTTAATTTATTTCATATCCACCTCATTATGAATACATTATTTTAGTCCTCATTATGAATACATTATTGTAGTTCTACTCTCATCTGATTTCTAGCTTTAACAACTATGTGTGTTCGCTCTACAATCACCGATCTTGGACATCTGATTCTAGATGATTTTCATAGTATATTCATTTTTATTTTCCAAGTATTTTAATTTGAGGTTTTGAGGTGATCCATTGTTTAAATACAAGGAATAAGTTAGGAAGAAGAAAGAATGACCCAAAAAAAAAATCCTAATTCAAAGAATGAGAAGGAACAAATAAAACCCTAAAAATGTCTACACCCCCTCAAATTTGGCACTTTATAATTATGTGATTTTTATAATATAAATTACCCAAATTGATGTATAATTTAAAAAAAATACACTTTTTTAAAAAATAGAACTTGATTTTGAGTCACGGTTTAGAAATTATAGCTTTTACAAGTTTCCCATCATTAAAATGGGTTAAATAAGTAAACATTGCACAAAAATTAAATGCACTAAGGACCAAAAAATGATTTAACACTTCATTAAAATGTATTTAATTAGATTCAATCCCAAGACCTCCCATATAATAATGGTTAAAAAAAATTATTTACCAAATCACCTATTGTTTAATTTCAAGAAGACTCTTTACAAGATTTTAAAAAATTGGGTGACTAGAGCTTGTCCCAAGAGGTGGTATAGCCTGATTCATAGTGGTACTTCATATTATAAGCTTAAATTATACTAAAAATACTATCCTCTCTAAGAATCATATCTAAATTTTCAAATTGTATGGCCTTAAACTAGTAGAAAATTATACGGCTATCCAGATGATGAATAGAGATTACTACAATGATTTTGAAGATGATAAAAAGAGTTATATGACCTGATATAAAAATTATTATAACTTGTATGAGAGGAAATATGGGGTTTTTATCTAACTATACCAAGTTTTATATCTAAAAATTTAGATATGTATCACATGTGGTAAGAGAAAACTGTACAGGTGGTAGGTATATGCCAACAAACCAAAGAGTAGGTTTTCAATTAGAAGGGTTATATGACTTAATATTGGGTGACTCTAAATAATTATATAGGTCATAAAATTCATATTTATTTACCCATATTCTTTCAAATTTTTATTTTGATGCATGTGTAACCTGAAACCATCAAAAAAATGCATAAATTGCCTTAAAACTTCTAAAATAAACCTAAACATGGGTCTAGCAAAATAAGTACATAATGGTACAGACTAGGATCCATATGGCTTGGTCAATGGCCAAAAAAATATAGATAGTAGATCCACACAAAACACCTCCACTAAGATAAGAATAATGTTTCATACATGAACAAACCCTTGCAGAAACAAACTCTAAAATGGATGGATACAACACTTACTGCTTTGATACCATGAAAGGAACAATGACTAGATCATTCAAAGCCACAAAATATCAGGTGTTGACAATAAATAACTTCATAAAAGGAGATATATATAAAATAAAGGGTTTCAAACTAATATGTAGATCAAAGTATAAAATATCATATATTACATCCAAACTTCTTCCATGTTGTTACAAATGAGAATACTTGCATATATAGGCAAGGACAAACAAGGAGCAAAGAATCCTAATCAATGTGGGATAAATCCCAACTAGGAAAAATATAAAAAATGCCTAGTAAACATGAGTAACCTACTATAACATTTTTAGGTTTTAGTCTAAATTTTTGACAAATAAAGTGTGGTATGACATGAGTATATTCTTGCAAATCTACCAAATAATTATGCAGATTCCTTACAAAATTATAAATGTAAGTAAAAATGGGGTAGTTTATAGTTTCTATTTTCATTTATACATGATCGTATTTTCATGGACTAACTTATATTTTCCTTTCTTATAGACATATCCAAGGTGAATATTTATTTGTTTAGTTAATTGAACCAATTCATGTAGTGTAATGTTGGCTTTGGTATTTTCTATGTCTTCTACAATACTATATCTAGATAAGGGAGAGCTGAGAGAACCACTTTATTTGTACATGATTTGGGTGGAATTTATACTTCATTTTGGAGGATGAATATTACTATTGTCTTTGGATCTATAGGCATCTTTATTATTTGTTAGGGTGAAAAATGTATTAAGTGTTTTATTTTTAATTTTCAACTAATGCCTTTTTTTTAAATTATTGGAAGGCATGAACTTTGTTTAAATTATATTTGATTTCATTATCATCTTTAAAAATAAAATTATAAGTTTAAATCATCGAATAGTGGAAGCAATTGATGACTTACTAGTCTGGGGGATATCTTTCACTACTTGTGTAACCCTGTAATTCTCCATCTCTTTCATGTGAATTTAAAAAGTGTTAGAAAATGAAAGACAATCAAGTTCTATTTGGGTATCAATGTGATGGAATTGATACCAATTAGCTCCTAGGATTACCTCTTGGTTTATTCTAATTATTTTTTTGGATATTACTTTATTTTTTCACAATTAACCATTCTTTGAAGATTAATGAAATCATTTTCTAGTTTTTGCATCATTTTATTGAGAGTTTATGATGCTTGTTATGCTTCATTTTATATTAAATTGGTTATGTTTAAGTTTTTAAGATCTTATAAGGTCATTTATGAGGTTTAAAAATCATTGGTCTTGCAATAATTAGTCATTTAATCTCTATTCTTCATTTTCCTACCAAAATGGGAATTTAAAAATGTGAATGCTTTGTAGCCTTTTAGGAGTGTTTTCCTATTTTCCAAGATATTTTAATAGGATGGCCCTACTTATATGGATCCTTAGGGGTATAAATATATGTATTAAATGTTTTTTATTTATCAATTCCCCTTAAACTATCAAAATCCCCAATTAAGAGATATTAAGTGTAGGAAAGAAGCCAAATTTAGAATGTTGAATAAGTTCCCAAGTTGTTTAGAGTTCTTTGGTCTTCAAACAAGACCAAACCAAGTTTAGATATGTTATTATAAGAGGATAGATATTGAATACATCAAGAGAGGAGATAATAAGAGGGATGAATATGAATAGAAAGAGGACAATTTGTAGGTTTTCATGTATGGTTTGGCAAGGGTGTGAATAGTTGCAGGAAACTATATACATAAATACATACATGTCTCTATCTGTGTGTGTGTGTGTGTGTGTGTGTGTGTGTGTGTGTGTGTGTGTGTGTGTGTGTGTGTGTGTGTGTGTGTGTGTGTGTGTGTGTTTGAAACACATGAATAAATTAAGTTGTTGTCATGCTTCATAATTAATATAATACTCTATACATGGGTTATTACATTATATTGGTCATTCTTTAGTCTTGTTTGATGTAATCACCCAAAAGTGTTATTTGAGTGCTAAGAGATCTACTTGAGACTACTTATCTCTAGCTTAGTCCTAAACCTATCCTAGAGCCTATTGTCACACTTCCAGCCTTGGTGTGGACCATAGGCATTCCTAGTCAGCTCCAAAGTAGTCCTAGACCCTCATTTCCTGATCATAACCCTTCATGCCTAGTGTTCTGCTAATTAGACACTAGCACCATAATAAGGACACTAGCTCCACATTGTGCTAGTGTCCACAAAATGTCACTAATGTCATTTTGCACTAGCTTTTCCCAAATGGATATATTTTCAAAATGAAAGCCTTCTAAGGTTGGCCTAGACATCTTTTATCACCTGCACAAGAAATAGAACAATATAAATAGACTAATTTTAGACATTTATCCACTATATGGAAATTAGATGCAAAATACACATTCAAACATATAACAAGTTGAGCATAATTAAGGTTATCAATCCCTATGTTGCCCTACTTCTACATACTACCATCTACATCAACCATAAGCTCATATTTACTAGATTTCTAGTATCAAGTACATTCAAGGCACTCAAAGCCACTATCATACTAGAATCACTTGTACTTGTATCAACACTTAGGTGGGGATGACTACATTGGGATTGATCCCTCTTTAGAGTATTGGTATGTAGGCAACTCTCTTCATAACTAGGTGTTGAGAATGTCCAACCTACCCTAATAATGAACACACTTTTCAGTGCATACCCTAGTTATATGGAGTATTAGGGTTATGAAACTCGTACACATAGGAACATACCCCATAGATCTAGACACAGGTGCAAGTTTGGGATAGTCTTATACAAAGGACACTATTGCCAATATCAGGACACTACTGCCACTTTATCGATAATGGTGTTACTATTAAATTATGGCACTACTATTCAGGAGGGGTTATGACATAGGTATCTAATTTATGACACTCAGACCAGATTTCATCTCATTTTCCAACACTTAGATCATTTATATCAAGTGTTTTCTATCTAAGTCTGTATTTACACTATTTATTACTATTTTTATAAAAATCAAAGTTAGTTAATTTTGTAATAAATTAGTGGTTGTATTTATTGAATATTATTTCCTTGATTTAGTCTACTCAGTGCTTTAATTAAATATAGGATATACATGTGTTAATTCCTAACAGGTTAAATCATTTGGTGAACCTGACTTACTTTGAACATTACTCAAGCCCTAACCTTAGAAAACCCTAGGGTTTATATTTATAGCTTCCATATTTTAGATCCATAAATTTTTTGATTTTATTTGATATAATCATGATAATAATGAAAAAATAAGCATATCACTTTTGTTTCAAAGTTTAATAATTTCATTTGCATGTTTGTTCCCTTTAATTTAGAATGAACTCAGAAAAGACATACCATGTGTATAAATGATGCCTTTATAAATTGAAATGTATGTCATATTTCATTCTATCTCTATCATGTTATTTTTATCTTATTCAAAATTAAATTAAGAAATAAATCCTTACATATATATAGGATCTATTGCATAAGCTAAGAACCAAGTTTTAAGTTTCAATGTCATATCTTATGCACAAGAAAGAATCTCCTTCTCCTTCTCATCTCCATGAGGGTGATAGCTACTTTCCTTCTAACTAGGTCCATTATATCACTCCTCCATGAGATTATACATCCTATACCATTGTCATTAATCCCCATACTCAGCCTATTGACACCTCTTTCCTATAGGATGTGTGCTTACATGTTCAATCAAAAGTAACTAGGGTTTGCATTTGTGAGACTCTAAAGGATAAAATTATCAGTATAAGTAGGTTCATTTCAAAACTACAAACTCATAATAAAATATTACATGAAAATATTACAACATTGGAAAATCAAATTCCAAGACAATAGTCCCTAGGGCAAATTAGTGTCGATCATGTATATGCATCTTCACCTACTCAATTTGTGGCAAACAATGTTATGCATAAAAACAATAAATCATAATAAAGTGCATCTAAAACTAATGATTTTAAAAGTAATCAAGATCAAGATGATACACAAGGTGGAAATCAAGACACTCTTCATCCACTTAATAGTGAGAACCTAATTGTCAATAAGGATGAGATCCTACAGAGATTTAGAGATAGATTTTGGGAACAACCCCTTGATTGTGCACAAATTTTACAAGCCATAATGGAAATTAAGAATAAATCAAACAATGGTCAATCTTCAACTCCTCCATATAATAACATTGTTACACCTGTAGTAAGGCCAACTCAGATAGCACAACCAACATTTATAATTTAACAACCTTAAGTGACAGCTACACCTCTTATGGTTATTTCCTCTATTCTAGATGTACAATCCCTTATGCACGAGGTTTATACTATATAGGCTAAGGTGTTACATATTGAGAAGGGATCCACTAGGCCATCACATGCCTTAGATTATAATGTTATCTTACATACACCTTTGGCACACCACATAGAAACAACTCCCTTTCCATATAAATTTTTGTCACCTAAACTTACATTGTATGATGGTAAAGGTGACCTAGAGCACCATCTCCAAGATTTTCATGTAGCATGTTTAGACTACATGTCCAATGATTGGCTTCTCACAAAGTTGTTTCCACATAGTTGAAAGGATCATGCCTTATAGTTGTTTTATGACTTACCAAATCAATCTATCATAACATTCAATCCTTTGGCAAACATGTTTTTATCTCACTTCTCCATAAATATCGATGATAAAATCTCATATGCACAATTTGCATAGTTAAAACAAAAGTCAAAAAAACCTATTATAGAATACATCTTATGATACAATACTATATTAGTGAAATTGACTATCCCCATGCTAGGTAAAGATATTTATGACATCTTCAAATATATTCTTCTACCGTCATACACAAATATATCTTGTTTAATAAGTTTCCAACATTCACTGATTTGTGCCACACAGTAAAATAAATAGAGCCCAAGTTTCTATAAATGAGCAAACTAAAATATACTAATGGATCAAAATCAACTACTACAATTCAAGTAAACCTCCATATAAGTTAGGGTCCATTGATAATAAGAGTGATCAAAAATACACAATTAACAGAACTTCAAATCCATCTCCTCATTTTATTTTATCAGCTCCTCAATGTCAAATCTTCACCAACCTTCCAGAATTGCCAGCACAGGGTTTACAACTCTTGGAATGCAATGTCATATCTTTCCCTCCCATAAAATATGTTGATACAACATGACCTCTTATAAAAATATATTATTCTAATGCATTTTATGAGTATCATATGGCACCAAGTCATAAAACAAACAAATGTATTAGCCTGAAACATAAGATACAATATTTGATTGAGGCTAACATTATCGATGTGGGCACACTCACAGAGGCACTAAAATTATAGTAAATGTAAACTAAGGCACTAAATTTATTCTTAGGTTAATTTTTAAATCACACAGTGAATGAGGTAGGAAGCATTTCAGGTGTTCACTACACATATCATGCACATCCACCACCAACTTCATATCACACTATTACAGAGGAGGCACATCTGTTACACAATATCATTGATATGTACCATGATAAATTTACATATAGACCACTCATCACCTTCTCAAAATAATATATTATTGATGATGATACATATTTACATGCACTCTTTATACGAGCCTATATAGATCATCATCTTATCCAGAGTGTTATGATTGATAATGGGCCAAGTACTAACATGTACACTATAACAATTTTATAAAATTTGGGGTATTAAAAGCAAGATATATTCCCTATAAACATAATTATCAATGTTTTTAATGGTCTTTTATAGAGCTCCATCAGGGAGATTGTGCTTCCATTATAGGTTGGACCTACACATGTGGCCACTCAGTTTTTAGTAGAACCTAGTGAAGGCATGTTTGATATGTTATTGGGTAGGGCATGGATAAAACAACTATGAACCATCAAATCCATAGTGCATAGATGCCTAAAATTTAGAAATGAAAATTAGGTGGTCAAATTTGAGGGTCTTCCATATGAGGACCTTCTACCTATTCCATAGGGAGTTATAGCATAGCTACTAGTTACAATTGTTAGAGAATTTAATAACTAAGTGGTGTTTTATTCACCCTTAGTTTACCTTGAGAATTAAATAAATAATAAAAATTAATTATTTATTTGCACAAGGTGAAAACCTCATGAAAATAAATAATTAAATTATGTTTGTTTAATAATTATCAATGTAATTAAATGTTCATTGGAGAAAATATGGAACCATTGGTTACAACGGTCACCTCCCCTCATGAATATTATAAATAGGATTTAATCCTATTGTAAATTCACATATTGAACATGGTGATTATTGTTTCTCATGAGATTTTGTGAATAATATTATATTTGAGTGTGGCAAATACTTGTTTGAGAATAGGTTTTGTGAAGAAGCTTTTTGAGGAGTGAAATTGAGAAGATTTTATGTATTGGGGAATTATTTCTATATTGAATAATCAATGTGGGTTTTTTACCTCCATTGAAGGTTTTTCCATCTAATATCTATGTCACACTATGAGATCTAGAAGTGTAAATGAATAACAAAGCACAAGGAGCACAGATCAATTGAATAGTGTGACATAGATATTAGATGGAAAAACCTTCAATGGAGGTAAAAAACCCACATTGATTATTCAATATAGAAATAATTCCCCAATACATTTCATGAAATCAGAGCCTATGGAGTGTAAAGCTTAGAAAGCAAATTATATTGAATTAAATATCAATATTTGATATATTAATTTATTCAAATCCTGGGATGCCATTGGTTTCATATGGTTTTGGAGAGGAAAAAATTTATTTGAATCTAGAAGGAAGCCATTTCTGGTGAATTAAGCATCCTAAATTCAAAAAAATAATAATCCAAAACTCATTCAAAGTAAGCAGGATTTTTTTATTCCTTCCTTCTTCCATGTGGCATAGGTGTATGACCCATGCCTAGTGAATGAATTCAAAAATTATTTTTTCAATCATTTTTATGCCCGATTGTTGCTAAATAGCAATCTTATGTATATTTAAAGAGGTTGAGATCCTTTTTAGAACTTGAGAAGCTTCCATCCAACCTCCAAAAATTTACTTGGGCATATCTAATGCACTAGTATGACCTAGAGGGAGAAAACAAATCATAAAAAATTTAATTTATGTCTGTTCAGGTTTTTTTTGATCTAAAAAGTCAAATCTTGTATATACAAGCTTCCTAGAAGCATCTCTAGACCCTGAGAAGTCTTTCTCAAGCACCTAAATTTTTTATATTTGTGGGATGCCATTATGCACTCTGAGAACTTGGAAAAATTCATTTCTTAGCCAAAAATTAATTTTAAGTTTCCTTCATCTTCAATAAGAAAAATCAAGAGGATTGGCAAATTTTAGATGTTTGTAAAGGCCTATTCATTTTTTTGTGAGCTTCTCTTCCTCCCTTGGAGTTTCATAACCAACAAGCTATATGTATGAAGTTTCATTATAAATTTTGAAATATTTTTTATAAAAATAATAATAATAATTTAAAATTTTTAATGTTTGCCACCCGTGGGTCCCACTTTGGAGATAGCCAATTCTTAAAAAAATAAAACAAGTAATATTTATTTACCATTTTTTTTGTATGCATATTAAATATTTATTTATATATTTTTTATTATTAAAAATTAAATAAAAATATATATAAATATCAATTAGTGCCTGTTAAAGCTTAACTAGTCTCTTAGATAAGTTAGTAAGCTTTCTTTTGCAAGAACTTATAACTAAAAAGGTCTCAAGTTCAAAACCCCCAAAATTCAATATTATTTGACTTTATCAAATCAATTTTTTATATATAATTTAAATTGAATTCCATTTTTTGGTTTCCGTGTCAATATTTCACACGTCTAAAACCCTAGTTGACTTGTCAAACTTGTTTTGAATTTCAATCTATTAAATATTTTGTCAAACATAGTCATGTAACTAGTTGATCTATAAGTTTTTGCACCTTCTACACACACATACTTGATCAATTTTTTGTTTTGGAGCCTCCTATTATAGTTTTTATAACTTATTTAATAATAATGTCTAGATAGTCATTTTAAGTACGACTCTTTTGACACTTAGTTTTCTACAATTCTTATTTATTGTTTTGCATTATTTACAATCTAAATTGTTTAATTGAATATAATTATAATTGTGATTTACTTTATTTTACAAAAATAGTATAAAAACTCATTAAAAAGGTTATTTTTTTAAAAGTGTTCTTACATTAGTGTATTTTTTTGACATTTGAAACACCCTATTTTATTGTAATCTTTCACATTTTTTTTATTTTTCTAGCATTGAATTAAACAATTATTATATGTTTTCACTTTAAAATTTGTTTTTTTGTCAAATTAAGTTAAAATTCATTCTAAAAGGTTTCATTTTAAGCATTTGTTTAATGTATTATTTAAAGGGAAGTTATGGCTTCGCATTATTTTTCCTTAAATAAATCTCAAATGCTTAGTTTATATATATATATATATATATATATATATATATATATATATATATATATATATATATATATATATATATATATATATATATATGTATAATTCATGTTAAAGATAAATTTATAGCCCGTAAGTTTTAGAGTACTGTAGTTGAGATTGAAAAATCCCATTCTAGATGATATGTGATCTTTGAGCTTACCAATGTGTTCCAATAGAAATCGCAAGAAGATATGTCCATTATCTTGAGAAGTGTTAAGGATGAATTCCTTCTCTACATTGGTAATTAGGAGTCTCCTAGTGATGCTTAGAAACTCTTTGAATCCATGCCTGAGGGCACTTGTCTCTTGAAGATTATTAAGTTAATCCTTGAATTTCTTACTACACCTATGAAAGGTAATGAGAAAGTTGTGAATTTTTTTGTTAAAATTAAAAATATTAAATCTTAGATGGATGTAATTATAATTTTATTCAAGATAAATTGTTTTATTTTATAATTTAGTTAAATATTCATGAAAAATTTATAAATTTCATTTCAATTTTGAATTTTAAGTATCAAACTGAACAAGATATCCCTAACCTTACCAACTTGTTTTCTCTCCTGATTCAAGAAGAACAAGTTATGACTAATTTTGAATCTAAATATAATTCCACTTAGGCACTTTTCACCTTTAATAATTTTTTTGATAACTCTAAAAATTATAAATCTAACCTTAATTTTACTAAAGGCAAAATTGGGAACAAAAAATCTAGTAATAAGAATTATAAACCTAAGTTTAATGAAAATTATATTATGTGTGGTAAATTTGATTATAGAAGGAAAAATTGTTACACAAATAAAGATATAAATAAAAACCAATCTTCTATAAATAACAAAAAGAATAAATATAATCAAAACAAGTAGAAAAATCAAAATCTTAATCAAACAAACAATCAGGATCAAAATATTATTACTTTATATGCTACTTATTTGGTTCAAATGAAAATGAGTGGATTTTATATAGCAGTGAATCACACCACATGACTTTATTATCTAATATTCTATGTGATTATAGAGATATCTCTAAAATAATTTACTTAGGAGATAATTCAATTTTAGAAGCAACTAAATAAGGAAAAGCAAAGTTTTCAAATGTTATTATAAATAATGTTTTTAATGTACCTCAGCTTAAACATAATTTCCTATCTTGTTATCAAATTACAAATAATAATTTAATTTTAATATTACTTAAATATAGTTGTTCCATTAGAAATAAATTTGGTTCCTTTATTGTTGAAAGTTTTCAAAAGAATGGTTTATATATCTTCTCTCCTTCTTTTGTATGTGATATTTCATCGCATAGTAAGAATGAATTTCAATTATGACATGAAATATTAGTACATGTTAATTTTATAAGTTTACATGATATGTCTAAAAATAATCTTGTTTTGAGACTTTCATCTATCTCCTTTCATCATAAAACTTGTGAGTGTTGCTTACATGGTAAGCGACATACTAACCCCTTTCACAAGAATCATGATGTGAATTCCTTACTTCCTTTAGAATTGATTCATAATGATATTGTAGGACCTCTTTAAGTTGTATCTCTTAATGGTTCTTTTTATTTTGTTACATTTATTTATTATTACACTAGAATGATCTACTCCTTTTTCATTAAAAATAAATCTGATATGTTATCTAAATTCAAGGAATTTAAAGCTAGTGTTGAAAATGCATCTTATTTTTCTATTATAATATTAAGAACTGATAATGATGGTGAATATTTCAGTTAAGAGTTTGATTATTTTTTCATTCGCTGTGGTATTCAAATGGATTTAACAACTCCCTATTCTCCTTAGCAAAATGGTATTGCTAAAAGAAAAAATTGCACCATAGAAATGGCTAGAACAATGTTACAATATGCAAATATTCTTAAAATTTTATGGGATAAATCCATGAATAATGTTGTGTATATTCCAAATATATTCCTTACCAAAAATTTACATCTTTCTACCTTTTTATAAATGTGGACTAAGAATAAAGCTAGTGTGGCTCATCTCAAGATCTTTGGGAGTCCTGCTTCTATCTTTATTCCTAAAATTAAAAGAAATAAGTTTGATCCAACTTCATATTTTTGATGCTTTATAGCTTATGGAGGTAAGACAAAAAAATTTAAGAGTGTATGATCCTTATAAACATCAGATCATTAAGAATAAGAATTTTATTACTCTCAAAAAATCCTTTTGTGAGCCTTTTGTAGACCCTCGTCAATGTTCTTTTGTTGATGAACCTGACTCTCATGTTTTTCCTTCTGATGAAATGGATGCCCTTTAGGAAATTGATCTAGTTTTAGATAACTTAGAATCTAAAGAACCCTCTAAGTTTCATGTTTAATCTAAACTACCTAACTAGGTAGAATCACTAATTTAATCTTCTAATGTTGATAACCTTAATAAATTAACTAGAATTCAAAATTATTATCATGCATTAATGAATATGTATGAATGTGAACCTCAATCATTTGAGGAATCCACTCAAGATGATAGATGGAATATTGATATAAAAGTTAAATATAATACCTTAGTTAAAAATCAGAGTTAGGATCTTGTCCCTCCTCCACCTAAAAGTCATATTGTTATTATAGAGGGCTTTATAAGATTAAATATAATTTAATTGATAAAATTTATAAGTTTAAAGCTAGGTTAATTGCTCAAGGGTTTACTCAAAAACTCAAGATTAACTATGTTGAAACCTTTGCTCGTGTAGTAAATTTGAGTACTATTAGACTTCTTATTGCTTTTACATCACAAAATAGTTAGGTCATTTATTAAATGGATGTCAAGAATGCATTTCTAAATAATGACTTAGAAGAGGAAATATACATGACTCAACTTAAAAATTTTACTAACCTTAATAGAGAACATTATATATTTAAGTTAAATAAATCTTTGTATAGTTTTAAAAAGGTCCTTGATCTTGGTATTCTAAAATTACTTCATTTGATTTGAGTTTCTCTAATTGTTACTCTAATAATGATCTCTTTGTTAAAGTTAAAAATAGTCATTTGACTCTAATTGTATTATATATTGATGATTTGTTAATTATTGGTGATCTATCTAGTTTAGTTCATAAATATAAAAATAAACTAAGTCAAATGTTTAAAATGATTAATTTAGGCATTCTACATCATTTTTTAAGAATGACTATATTTCAGGATAAACATTTTATTATTGTATCACAATTTTAGTATGCTCATGACCTTCTTGTGAAGTTTAATATGATTAATTGTAAATCTTCTAATCCTATTGAATTTTGTGTTAAACTTGATCTAAAACTTGCATGTGAAAAAACTAACCCTAATTTATATAGATAGCTTGTTGGTAGTTTGATTATTTAACCATGACTAGGCTAGATATTTCATATGTTATTGGTGTTGCTTCTAGATTTATGAAGGATCCATATTTGGATCATTAAAAATTAGCTAAATGAATTCTTCATTATATAAAAAGAATAATTAGTTTTGGTTTATTTTATTCTTTCATTGATAATGCCAAATTATATGGTTATTGTGATATTAACCATGCTAGTGACATTATAGATCACAAATATACTTTTTGATATGTGTTTAAGTTTGGTGCAGGTGTTATCACTTGCAGTAATAAGAAGAAACTTGTTGTCTCTATCTCTTATATTGAAGCAAAGTACATAAATGTTATGGAAGTTGTCAAAGAAACCATGTGGCTGTGAAGGTTGTTGGGAGAAAATTATTTAGATGTTTCTCATAGTACCATCCTCCATTGTGATAACCAAAGTTGTATGGTTCTAGAGAAAAATATAGTGCAGCACCAAAAAATTAAATATATTGAATTTCATGTGCATTTTATCTGAGAGAGAGTCCTCAATGGTGATATTGACCTATAATTTTGTCCTACGGATGAACAAGTGGTAGATATATTCACAAAACCACTTGGTGTTACTAAGTTTTGTCAATTTCATAAAATGTTGGGCCTCTTAGAGTTTTTATTGAGGGAGAGTGTGTATGATAATGTCAATTCTTGATGGCCATGTGTTTCTTCTATTTCTCTATACTTTTTATTGTAAAGCATTATAAACTTCAAGTGGTAGTTATTTTATTTGAGTAAACTTCATGTGGAAGTTTTACTTTTGTACCCCAATATATTATAAGAATACTTTGTAATGGAGATCTTTATGTTATAAAAAGCTCCAAATATGCTTAGTGATTATTCATGAGAAATTGTGAGATCTAGTCTCACAGTCATGTTAGCCTAAAATTAATTTTGAGTAGTTTATGGATTATAATTTTATTTTTTTTTCAAAAGGTGGTATGTGGCATGATGAAGGTTTTTAAATATTTTAATTATGTACAGAGTATAATTACTTTTTAAGGTGACTATGGCATTTATCCCCACTTAGCATTAAAAGAGTGTTAGAGCATTAATGACTAATTTATGCTTTATTCACCTTTAATTACCTTGAGAATTAAATAAATAATAATAATTTATTATTTATCTACACGAGATGAAAACCTCATGAAAATAAATAATTAAATTATATTTGTTTAATAATTATCATTATAATTAAATGTTCATCAGGGAAATGATGGGACCGTTGGTTAGAATGATCACCTCCCCTCATGAATATTATAAATAAGGTTTACCCCTATTGTAAATTCACATATTGAACATGATGATTATTATTTCTCACGAGATTTTGTGAAGAATATTGTATTTGTGTGTCGCAAATACTTGTCTGAGAATAATTTTTGTGAAGAACCTATTTGAGGAGTGAGATTGAGAAGATTTTATGTATTGAGAAATTATTTTTACATTGAATAATCATTGTAGTTTTTTTACCTCTATTGGAGGTTTTCACACCTAATCTTTTTATCACACTGTTTAATTGATTTGTGCTCCTTATGCTTTTATATTCATTTACACTTATAGATATCCTATGTGAATCTTACATATATATTTAAGATATTTTCAATAGTTATAGTATAGTTACAAGATATAACATAGTTATCAGTTACAACTCATAGTAGAGTTCCTATTGATACACCACAAAGTTTAGTAGATCCACCAGCACAAGTGGGGTCTACTCCTGCAGTATTAACACATATGCACACTCTCACATGGAGACCATTATTAGAGAGACCCCTACATCAGAGATATGTCATAGATTCTAGAGGGCCTTCCTCCACTCACTTTTTTCTGAGATCAGTATTATTGGGTTTTCAGGGTTCTTAATATAGGAAACCTATGTCACCTACAGCTTCTTCTACCAGATGGGTTCCTAAGACACCTATAGTTCATATGACACCATATTCAATGTCATAGATTCTTAGCAACACTACATAGGTAGATACAAATACATCTATAGATACAAATCACTCGGTAAAACATATTATGGGACCATAATTACCTTTTCACATAACACACATGATCATAATTCCCTTATTTGACACAAGTCACAGTGATAGTGAGTCTCCCATGAGAATCATCAATTATTATGATTTATCTCTTCTTGAAAATACTTTCTTTCTCTCTTGCTCTTTGTACATATTTCATTTTAGTATTCCTTATACATAAATTATTTCTAGAAAACACAAAAATATTCAAATAATTACTCATAAAACATAAAATTTATAGATTATATACATTTCTATGTTTACATTTATTATATTTGTCAAATGTTACATATGTTAAATATCTTACTATAATCAACTTTATCATATTACATGTTTCACGTGTTATTGTCGAGTGATTGCATATAGCTATAAGACTCAAGTCCACTACATTGATCCACACTTTATATTATCTATCCACTGGGAGCATATATATTGATTCATAGTTCTTTATATGACACATTTACCCACTTGGGGACATCTTTTACATAGTTTTGATTACCAGGTTCTACCTTTCTATACTATGCATCCCAATTTTAGCATTGTTATATCTTGATATTGATCATGCTATACTTAGATTTTTTACCAGTTATTAATACTTTAAACTCAACATATGTACATCTTAGATATTACATAGATTTATATTACATATTCATGCATACTTTCATTTCTATATTACCTAGTTTAAATTTGATTGTATTTCTATGCTTCTTCTATTTGAGGTCATTTGAATATGTCATTGTTCTTTGGCTCTATGTCACTTCTATTCATAATATATATGCTTTGGAATTTTTCCCGTATGCTTGTGTGTGTCTTTCCAGATTGTTTATGTGGACATTTGAACATGTCCTTCTATGTAGCTCTAATCCAACTTGCTTGTTGCTTGTGTATGTGGATATTTGAACATGTCCTTTTAAGTCTTATTTTCTTAGATTTAGTGACACATACCCATGTCTCTTGTATTGTGTCCCCTTGGCCCACTTTGTGTACCTCATGTGTTTGGTATGTATTCTTCATGGCCATGACACTTGTCTTTTCTTGTTACAAATATCATTTTTTGATGCCATGAGGGACCTCATGTATCTACCCCTCATACTTGGGTGTTGCAATGGACATCATGCCCCATTTCCCTAGGTAGCTAATCAATTTTACTCATGTTTTATTGTTACATCTATATTGACACCCTTTTGAATGATAGTCATGACATACATCTTACATTACATACTCATGCATAGATCATCTTACATTTTGATGTTATGTATGCACACTATATTAGATTATTAGGTAGTTATCATATATGCTCTAGCTAACACACATTTTGAAAATATTTTTATTTTAAGGATAGTTATTTCACAAGTTCAACAAATCCCCTCAAAAGAGAGGGCATTCAAATGGGTTTGTCACAGAAATCAAGTTCATATGGTGCACTCATAGTACGTTTTTCAGCACATAGGCTCAATTATAGAAAATTAGACACAAGTAAACATAGTGAGAAAATAGTGACTAAGAAAGTAGTATAGTGACACAAAATTTAGATCAAAAGGACATTAGTACCCAAATGGGGACACTAGAGCCACATGGTGATATTGTACAAGATATGGTGTTATTTTCCATTAGCCTCAGTTTTAGAATAACCCAGATTGGCCAAAATAATAAAGTAGGTACAATACAAGTTTGCATAGATTTAATTATAATTTTATCATTTATACTCATTTTTATCAGATTCATACTATTTCAACTCATATTCATAGCATTTGGCTCAGATTGGGGGTACCATGTGTGGCATGATCATTCCTATTTTTAACTCAAATACTTGGATATAATTTATTACAACTCAGTCCAGAATCCATATGCTCAGATATCATATTTGGGGGCATTTGCACAACACATTATTTTCATATACTTAGTTACACACCAGTTGATCAAATGGAATGGCAAATTTCATGGCATTCTCTATGTTGTAAACACCTAACATCATATTCTATGTTACACACCAATTTCATGTCTTATTCCATTTATAGTGGTTGGCATTCTCAAGTGGCCCAAACTCACTTAATATACTCAAGTGGCTGCAAGGCCAACATACACAGTTGGATATACTTAGTAGACATTTATATTACTTTGCATAGTTTGGTTTCAGATGTATCTACTAAATATGGGTAGTCAATGATAGAGTCATATCCTATATGAGTTTTTGATCCACCCATATGATAGGGTTGGACAAAATATCAATCCAATCCAAGCTATTCACAGGTCAAGATCCACCAAGCAAGGGTGGGCAATGATGGAGTCAAAACTAGATTAATTTACTGAGGAACCCACACATGAGGATTGATCAAGCCATTAGCTCAGTCCAAGATATTCATCAATTAATCACTATACATATACACACACATAGGTTGTCACCAGATTCATGCATTGTTTAATGTACCCAATGAGGTGTATTCATTCATTTTCTCTTTCCCATCTCTTTACTTAGTTTTACTTAGTTTTACTTCTTTACTCAGCATAGTCTTTTGATTTTGATATCTCTTAAGTAAGGATTGATTTATGCACATTTTATTTGTAGGACATGGATTGGATCATGTTTCACATATGTAGACATAACTTTACATACTCAAATTTAACTTCACTGGCTTCACTTCCTAGGTAAGTCTAGGTATGATTCTTTTTCCTTTATCCTAGTCATTTCACTTTGTTGTATTTATAGAATAAAGGGGGGATGTAATCACCCAAAAGTGGTATTTGAGTGCTAAGAGTGAAATTTAAGACCACCTATGCCTAGACCTATCCTAGAGCCTATTGTCACACTTATCTAGCCTTTATGTGGGATATAGGTATCCTTAGTCAGCTCTAGAGTAGTCCTTAAAGTAGGTATCATATTATCTTTTGTATCACACATATGAAACAACCCCAAAAAAAATTGGGTTTTTAAAAGAGTGCATAATAGAACCATGCATAGAACCCATTACACACTTTACCATGCACTACACATCGACATGGTCCTACACCATATGAGTAGACAACCCATAAACAGATTTTGTTGATAAGATACTTATGTCGGGATGACTATCACTAGAGGATTACATAAGGAAAGGGGTTTCCCAATGAATGATAAACCATTAAAGGGGTATTATCATGCAGATCCATGCTAATAGCCATCAAACCTTCAAAAAGGCACTCAATTTTCACACCAGATTGTCTAGGGATCCTTAACCCAACATAAGCATCGGATAACTCTATACGGTTATGATTTGGTAACTCACTAAACAAATAGATTTACTCAATCCCATGGATATCCTTAACAGGGTTAATGACACAGGGTAAGATTCAACATAAAAATGAATCAACTTACCAACTAAGTTAAAGAAATGATCCTATACCTTTATGCCTAGTGTTTTTCCAGTTAGACACTAGTTTCAAAATAATCACACTAACACCACATGGCACTATTGTCCCCAAAATGGTGTTAATTTCCTTGCCCTAGTTTTTCCCAAATGAATATCTTTTAAAAATGAAAACCTCCTAAGCTCTACCTAGACATATTTATCACCTGCATAACAAACAAAATAATATAAATACATGAATTATATCCCTCTATCCACTAAATCAAAACAATATGAAAAATACACATTCAAATATAGAATAATTTGATCACAATTAGGGTTATCAATCCCTATTTTTTCTTAATTCTGCATACTACCATCTATAACAACCCTAAGACAAAAATTTCCATATTTCTAGTCTTAAGCACATTCAAGGCACTCAAGGCCACTATCATACTAGTATAATTTATAATTTCACCAACACTTAGGTGGGGATAACTACATCGATGTTGATCCCTCTTCAGAGTATTAGTATGTAGGAAACTCTCTTCACAATGGAGTGTTGAGGATGTCCATCCTACCCTACTAACGAACACACTTATCAATGCATGACCTAGTTGTATGGAGGATTAGAGTTTTTAAAATAAATAAATTATTATAGTCATAATATATGGTTTCAAAACTCATGCACACAAGAACATACCCAAATTATCTATACACAGGGACACCCAAAAGTTCAAGACAGTCCTATATAGAGGACATTACTGCCACTTTACCAATAATGGCACTACCATCTAATTATGGTGCTACTATCCATGAGGGGTTATGAGATACGGATAAAATTTAAAATACTCATAATATCTTCCATCGTAGTTTCCATCACTCAGGTCATATTTATTAGGTGTTTTCAATCTATCTTTATTTACACTATTTATTACCATTTTAAGAAAAGTCAAAGTTAGTCAATTTTGTAACAAATAAATAGTTGTATTTATTGCATATTATTTCCTTAATTTAGTATAATTATATTTTAATCAAACATATAATATACATGTTTTTATTCCTAAAATTTGAAAACATTTGATAGTCTTATGATGATTATTTATGCTATAGAGGTCTACACATTGTATTTTTAAAAATCTAGCTATTACAGTCATATAAAATGATAATTTTAACATATTTTTGGGATTTGAACATTTGATTAATGATGAAAAAAAGAGTAATATAATGTTTTTAATATCATATTACAATTTTAATAATATTTTTTATGTCCTTAAAACTCAATATACATCAATTTTAGTGCTCTCAAGTCTATAATTTGGTGTTAAACCCTAAGACAAGGTTTCACCTAGAAAAAGTGCCATAACTCCTAAAGGATCCATCCAAATGAGTTAAATAATTTTAAAAATTTATATATTATGTATTTTAAATTAGATAATTTTTTTTAAATTATTGATGAAAAATATAAATAAATATATTAATGATTGTGTTTTATATACATGTAAGTCTAAAAAAAGAGGGTTTTGTGTTAGTAAAATGACCATAACTTTTAAACTATCCACCCAAATCACTTTAAATTTTATATGTATTTACAATATGATATTTTAAATCTATTAAAAATGATTTTAGATCTTAAAAAACTATATATAAGTATATATACTTGAATGTGTTTTTCCTGTAGGTCTAGAAAGACTTAAAACAATGCTAAAAGGTGTAGTTTCAGTCTATTTTTGTAATTTAAAAGATATAAAAGAGTTTTAGAGAGATTATTTGGATTTTATAAATCATATATGATTTTTTATATTAACTAATAATTCCTAAAATTCTTATTCTAATTTATTTTATTGTAAAGGTTTGAGTATAATAAGCTTAGAACAGGCCTAAAAGATAAAGTTTTGTGTTCTTATTAAAGAAGGATATAAGAGTAAGGTAAAAATTGTTTCATATGTTTGATCATTAATATGAGGACAATGTATAATATTTTAATGTCCTAATAATTTCAAATCCAATCGAATAAATTTATAAACATGAAATCAAGACAAGATAATAAATTAAGGTCTAGGAGAATAGTTTTATGTTTTGAGGATAAAGATCAGACTAAAGGAATGACTAAAATTAGTATAATGATGAAGGGTTTATTTAAATTAATATATAGTTATTAATATTAATTATGAATTAATATGACTCCTCAATAAGGTACCAAAAAGGCAAAGAATACTATAAACTTGTTGTAAATTTGAGGACAAACCTATAAATGAATTGCAGACCTGTTAGATAACCTTTATTATGAAAGATAACTGCATCATAATGGTATCAGAGATAAGCATATCTTTGGGAATAATTGAATTTAATAATATTAATAAATAATCCCTGGAAAAAAATTATTTTCATAGTTGAGAGAGAGTTTAACCCTAAAGGAAAGATAAGAAGTTTGTAAAAATAAGCTAATAGAAGCTTGAGGAAAAAGAGTTCATTAAAAATCAAGAGGAAAAGGTAATTCCATGATGGATTGGACTTGGAAGATAATACCAAAATATTAGGTAGAATAATAAGAATCCTAGGGTGAGTTATCAAAAGGAAGCAAGGTGAAAAAGACTTGATATAAATAAATAAAGACACATTGAGGCCTTGTGAATAAAAGAGAGAGAAAGGTGAGAAAGAAGAGTTGAGGAAAAACACATTAAAGATAAATAAAGATAAGAAAATGGAAATAACATTAATGGTTTGGTTGAGAAATAAAGTTTCATTAATAAGAGGGAGGACACAATGGAAAAATAGATGATCAATGCAGAGATAATTGAGTTGAAGAAGATGATGGCAGAGATGTAACTCATAATGAAAAATTGGAGAGACAATGAAAGAAAAGGGTTGACATTTGAAATAAATAATAAATTTAAGTGGCCTATAAATTTCTCATCAATAAGTGAAAAATATTTTTTGTGAGAGATAAGAAGAAGAAAGAGAGGTTGCAATGTAAGCAACTCAAGAAAGAAGTGAAGAAGCTTAAGTGTGAAGAACTTAAGAAGGATTTGCAGGTTACTAATCAAGAAGAAGAAATAGTGTTGAAGCAATAATAATATCAAGGGACCACATTACCTAAAATTTTTATTTATAAAGTTACTTTTTATTATGTGCATGAAAGTATACAAATTAATGAAATAAAATCATTAAAAAGTGCCTTGAATAATAAAACATTTGGTTCATTGAGCAGGCTCATTGAAAGAAGATATGAATCACCTCATAGAGGATTTGTGGAGATGAGACAAAATGAAATACATAATTAAGGAGTGATTATATTAGAACATAATAAAGATAAGTTCATGGAACAACTCAAATTTAATAATGATGAATAAAAATGAATATTTCAAGAAGATGAACCTCATCAAAGAACTCAAAATTAGTCCAAGCAATTGAATGAAGAATAGAGTAGATTTGAAGTGGAAGCTAATGATGATGTATAATAAGAAGATCAGTGGATAATCCTCATTGAAAGTTTAATAAAGAATAAAATAGAAGAGGCAATTAAGCCTTAATGTTTTAATTTTATTAGTATGTTTGAATGTATGATTTCAGGTATGTAAGTTGATGAATAGGAGACCCAATTTGAGGTTTCAAATATTGAAAATTACAAGGAAGACCAGATGATAATGAATCATGAGCAGATGGCTACAAATTAGGAACATGAGAGAAAAATAAGAAAGTGATCCTTAGCCAAGAGGATAAAATGAAAAAGATGGATAAAACAAAACAAAGAGTAGGTGTATGGCATAATTAAGGTAAAATTTAGATTACATGATGACCATGAATAAATCAAGGATGAATTACATGAACAAATATCTTAAGACATTGCAAACATATTACAGTTCAAACAATAGAGATGAAAGTAGACAAGTCTACATGTAAATAAGAACAAGTGGAATCATGGATAGGTGTAGAACAAATGAAAAGAAATAATCATGTATATAACCTACCAAAATATATCAAGACAATTATGGGTGATCAAGATTCAAACAGAAGAAAGGGATGAGCTCATATTTGTATCAGATGAAGAGCATTGCAGTAAGGATAAAATTAAAGAGAATAAAAAAGGAGAGGTAGTAGATTTCAGGCCATCATAAAGGCCAAATGATCTAAATTAAATGGTTGATAAAACCATGGAAGAGAAGAGATAAACATGGAAAGACAAACTAAGGAGACATTATGAAGAGCTTATAAATATGAAAGGATTATCACAAGAGTCTTGTGAGGAACTTGACAAGAGCATGGAAAAGAAAGATGTGTAGTATTATAAAATCCTTGAAGAGACCATTCAATCTCATACATGTGATTTTATTTGTGATAAGAAGGTTATTTTTATAGGTGTGGATATAAAAATACAAGAAATACTCTATGAATACATCGAGAAGGAAAGAGTTAAGGTACAAGATCTCAAGGTAAAAGAAGGAAAAGGGGAGAACATTCAGACTCCTCGTGAAGAGGGCATTTTGGAGAAAAAGTTAGGTTTGAAGAAGAGCCATATCATCCCAATAATGATTCAAAGAGAATATAAATTTAAATCAGTAGTGGATGAAAAATAAATCTACATGAAGATCAAACTACAAAGCAATAGGCCATAAGAAGAAATGTCAAAAAATCAAAGACAAGGTGAGTTCATTCATTGGTTGGTAATCATCTTTTTTATGTTGTCATAGTGTTATTAAATATATTGAAATTACATGAATATAACATGAGAGGCATGTTAAAATGAATCAATCATTATGGATCCTATGGGTATGCCTTAACAAATCCAAGAGAAAGAGATTGGAAAGCAAACACAAGAGTGATAATTAAGAACAAGACTTTAGTGGCTGATTTTGATAAAAGGGAAATAGAGGAAGTATCAATGCATAAATAAGATAAAGAGGTAATAAAGAGTGTTAATCTAATGAATATGTAAGGTTAAATACCAAGACAACTAGTCAATATAAGGCAAGAGCAGATCAGAAAATATGATCAACAAGCAAGCAAGAGAGAGAGTGAATGGTAGAAGAAGATGCATAAATAAAGGCGCAAAAGAGAGAGATAAGAAAATAAGAAGAATTATAAGGCAAGAAAGAAGCTCCATTTGAGATGGAGCTTAAATTTTTCCAAATTGAGGAGTATGATGCAATAGCATCATTAAGTCAATGTGAATGTTGATCTAATAAGTCAATGTATGGTCTTATAATATCTAAGAGGTTAGGTAGGGTCAATAATAAGTTTTTTATGCTTCATTTTGTATTGAATTAGTTATTTTTAAGTTTGGAATTTATAAGTTCATTTATTATGTGTAAAAATCATTGTAATTGCAATAATTATTCATTTTATTCATATTCTTCATCTTCCTGTTAAAATGGGAATTAAAAAAATTGAATGCTTTGTAACCTTTTAGGAGTGTTTTCTTATTTTTCAAGGTCTTGTAAGAGGATGAACCTACTTGTATATATCCTTGGGGGCATAAATATATGTAATAAAAGTTTTTCATTTATCAACTCCCCTTAAACCTATCAAAATCCCCAATTAAAAGATATTTAGTGTAGGAAAGAAGCCAAATTTATCATGTTGGATAAGATCTGAAGTTGTTGAGAGATCTTTGGTCTTGAAACAAAACTAAAAAAAGTTTAGATGTGTTTTTAAAATAGGATGTATATTTAATACATCAATATAGGAGATAATAATAGGTATGAATATGAATAGAGAGAGGGCAGTCTACAAGTTTTCATGTATAGTTTTATAAGGGTTTAAATATTAGCAGAGAACTATATATATGTTTTTGAAATACATATGAATAAAGTTGTTGTCATGATTCATGATGAATATTAGGCTCTATACAAGGTTTATTACATGATATGGGTCATTATTTAATCTTATTTAATAGTCTTATGATGATTATTTATGTTATATATGTCTAAACATTATATTTCTAAAAATTTAAGTGTACAGTTACATAAAAAGGACAAGTTTAACATTTTTTTGGAATTTAAACATTTAATTAATGATGAAAAGAGTTATATACTATTTTTAATATCCTATTACAAAATCCTTTAAACATCATTAAAACTCAAGATACATCAATTTTAGTGCTCTCATGTCTGCAATTTATTCTTAAACCTTAGGATAGGGTTTTACCTAGAAAAAGTACCATGACTCCTAAACGATCCATCCAAATTATTTAAAAATTTGTACACAGTTAATAGAGTATGTCATTTGAAGGATAGAAGTGGTTTAAAGTATTGATGTATTATAATATTTTATAATAATTTAATTATAATTTTTTTGAAAATAAGCAATAGAATAATATTACCTTGTAAAGTAGATAAACTACAAAGTTGAGACAAATGTGACAAGTGGGAAAACCGTCGAATGGTGAAAAACCCCACAATAGTATTGAAATATTGTAACAATAATCCCAAATTACAATATCATGAATAATCTAGGATGATAATATCATTAGGCCAAGAGAGCAATAAGAATTCCAAATCAAGACTAAATCAATAAGATTGAGTTGTGTTGTAACAACTCTAGAAGAAAAAGAAAGAAGAGATATTTATAAAAATATAAGAGAGAAAATGAGTTAAAAGTGAAATATACAACATTTTTTCCATGTTTTCCTAATAATATTATAAGACTATTGTAAATTTGAGGACAGACCTATACGTGAATTTTAAACCTATTAGATATACCCTTATTATGAAGGTTATTCACATCATCTTCAAATTCATTTGAATGGATATTGTATATGTAAATTTTGAATTATGTCAAATTTTTATTTGAATTAAATCTAGTGCATGTGTTGTAGTTTTATTGGGTATGGATCTAATTACTTTTGGTGATGTATTATTTTTTACCATCCCTACATTTTGAATAATTTGTTGGATAAATCCTTAAGGAATTAATTTTCTTTCTACTAAAATTGTGTTTACATAAGCTTGCACTAACATTTTTTTTGTAAATATTCTCCCCAAGATAGAGGTAATTGTGTCTAGCACATATAGGTAATGTGATATTACATGGGGGAAAGAGGTCTATAGTGTTTGGTGATGAGAATCTGAAGTATTACATTAAATTATCTCATGGTTTTAATTATCTCTTTCTTGATCATGGTAAGCTATTTGAACCTCACAAGGCTCTATTGGTTCTCTAAATTACCTTATAAATGATTATTCAAATTGTATTAAAGTAGTAATAGATCGTGATGTTAAGTTAAGAAACCAATCATTTGTGGGTCATTTGAAAGGGAAGGGGAAAATTTTTCAAGAAACATATATTTAAGAGTCTCAAATTGACTTTGAAAGTAGCTTTCTGTTCCTCCAGAGTCCTAGTCCCATCATTTTATAAACTTAGGAAGGTAGTTTTCTTGAATTTTAAGGTAGTTCATGTGTAACTCCAAGAAATTATAGGGGAATGCTCATCAACCAAGTAGAAATTATATTAGTAATATGTTCTTGCACTTTTTTAAAATTGGCTATTATTGTTAGGGTGAGGTTATATGGGTATAAATCTTCTATATATATCTATATCTCTTCTAGGTTTCTTATGGCTCTCTAAAGGTGGTAATAATTTATCTCTAATTGATCTAGACCATTATATTCTAAATGGAGCATCTAGTGTGACAACACTTTATTTATAACTTTCTTCTAGCATAAGTCGTAACCTCTTGGTCAGTGTTTTGACAAAATAATAAGTTATTAAGGGCTATTCTATAAACCCTCCCATTTTAGACCTTATTCAAGAGAATATCAACATATGAATAACCTTAGCCTTGTAAAATACATAATTAAAGCTAAGTTTATAATGATATATATTATATAATCAATAAGTATATATATATATATACAACTAAACAAAGTTTTTTTAATAAATAATAAAAACAAATTTCATTCCTTTGTATTGAAAATTCAAACTCTCCTATATTCACAATAAGTTTATGATGTTAGATAATACTTTTAAAAATAAAATTAATTAATTCTAAAAAAAATATTTCACTTCAAGACTTTAGACACTCCTTGACAAAAACTAAGCTTTTATAAAATATCAAATGCTCAAATTTATAAAATTTAGTGTTATCTTAATTTGTAATCATTGCTAGGTCAAATAGCATTTACAAAAATAACTTCACAATCCTTATAAATTTGTAAATTTTTATCAAATATTAACCAAATAAAAAAAGTTAAAATGATCGTTAGTTGACAAAATAAAATTCACTTAATGATTATTTTCTCATAAATTATGAACAATAGCATAAAAAACATCAATGAGATAAATAATCATAAGAAACTTAAACAACAAATAAATGTACCAAATTTCAAATCAAAATACCATTTAAAGTATCAATTTGTTTTATTCTTTCTATTCTTTCTTAATCATGGTACTCACAACTACATAAAGAGAAAAGTAAATCACCTATATATTATGAAAATTAAAACTCTCTTAGCATAAAATAAACAAAAAATATATTGTTTCTAGATTCTCTCAAGAATGATAGACTAGGGTGTTAAATAACTAGAGTTTCTTAAACTTGATGTAATTTTTCTATCCAAAAGGTCTCTTGGTTACGTAACTATATTCTAAAGATTTTTATGGCATTAAATTCTCAATTATAATTTTTTTACATTCCTAAAAACATTCTTCAACATAAGCCACATCCACAATGTAGCACCTTCCAAGTCTCTTTTTAGCTTCCAAAAGGTCCATTATAATCTCTAAAATTATTTTGTAACATATCTTATTAGTATGCATGCACGTTATACTTTTTCCTAAATTAAATGGCATAACCTTATGTTAGATGATCTTGGGCTCTCTACAAGTCATGACCTTTGTTATAATATTAAAGTACCTTGTCAACCATGGCCTTGAACATTTCCCTAGAAACCCTTTTTCCTTTTTTCACTCCAAAGTAGGGATAATAAACAAAGAAAAAAGATCATGGGTTTATCAAAAAATGAATCATATGTAGGGGTCATTTATTTAAATTCAAACCCTATGAATAATGGATCACAAAGCTAATAACCATTTCTGATAAAATTTTACTGTATTCTACTAAATCATTTTTTTGGGGGGAATTTTCAGTGGTGTCAACAATCCTCTTACCTTCAATAGTTTGGTTCTACTATCTTTCAGTTTCTTCTACATTAAATTCACCTAAGATAGTTATTCTTTTAAACTTATAAAAACTAAAAATAATTTAACTGGAGTACACTCAATATCAAGTAACACTTTGTTTTAATATAAATTAGTCTTTTAGACTTATTTTGGCTTACTTCAACTCACCTGCTAATTTTATAGTCTTTTATATACCTTTCATAATCCTTTTTCACCCAAACAACAGTTATAACATTAAAAAAATTCATCATAGAGAGAGTAGTAGGATTCTTTATTATAGTCATATCAGTTAAAATCTGAGTTTGGGTAGCCATGATATCTTTCTTCCATTTTTTATTTTTATTCTAGTGGCTAATCCAATTTTATTAGACCTTCATACTTCAATTTTGGCTTAGGTATTCAATAACAATCATGTCAACATTCTCCTATTTCCTTCATTTCCATTCAAATTATTACCTCCAATCTTAATGATATGGCCCTTAGAGCCTTTCAACATTATCAAGTTGGATTTGAAAGGATCTAAGGGCCATGTCATTAATATTGGAGGCAATTATTTATATGTGTGTGTGTGTGTGTGTGTGTGTGTGTGTGTGTGTGTGTGTGTGTGTGTGTGTGTGTGTGTGTGTGTGTGTGTGTGTGTGTGTGTGTGTGTGTGTGTGTGTGTGTGTGTGTGTGTGTGTGTGTGTGTAACCAAATTCTTATGAATGGTATCCAATTAGGTTGACTCTAAAAATAGGCTAGATGAACAAGGAACAATAATATGAGTCACATTGAATGGATGAGATAAAAATATGATACTAGATTAATTGTAATATCAAAAAAATCATAAGATATATCAACTTTACTTAAATTAACACTCGAAATTAAATAAAATAGAATAGATAAAACAACATCAACAACAACAATTAATTATTTTGACAAACCACTTGACAATTAAACCTATGTAACTAGAAACTAGGGAATTACTAATAATAGGTAATTAACTAGCACATACAATACGGTTAAACATTTGGGAAACTAAAGAAATGATAGAAGGCATAACATCAAAATCTTGATAAGCTCCAAATTTAGAGATTTCTACTTCATCATTAACCTTAATATTCTGAACATCTTGAATTCATCTCAACCTTAGAATTTCCATTTCACTCAATGTAATTAAATAAATATCCTTCTCAACCTCAGCCAAATTTATAATAGATTCTTGGTTTTCTACACATCCATGAAAATGTTATGTTTTGGATGAGTTTGGTGCTTGAATCTTATATTGACCTTACATCAAATATTATTCAAATAATTTTCCACATCCAAAATATCTCATTTCAAAATTTTACTTCTATAAGATCATGTGGGATTAAGTACTTTCCTCTATTTTTCCACAACAAAAACTTGAAATATCTCTTCACCAAGTGACATAGGTACTTTTAGAATAATTTCCTTGTTTTTTAAATCAAAACAATACTATTAGACAATTTATAGATTTTTCCATTTAAACAAGATGATTAGGTACAAATAGGGATAAGACATGAGGATCCCTAAGAGTTCCTTCTCTATTGAGTATTTTATTGTCTTGAAAATAAAACCAATTTCCATATCTTGAAATAATCTCTCATAATGGTAGAAATCCTTGGGTACTTAGAATTGTGGATGGTTTCATAAATCATTGAAAGAAATTCATTGCATATTTTTGCATAATTGGGGTGATGTAAACAATACAATAAACAACATGAATATGTTGTTTATCTAAAAGGGACTGAGGATTAAATAGGCACACAATGAATGATAGTGTATAACATTAAAAATAATTTAAATACAAATCCATATGAAAACTTTTCCCTTCCTTGCATTCTTTGAAATATTTAAGGAAATAGAATGAGATAAAATCACTCCAATGCATAAGGTTTCCTTCATTTAATAGGTTGTGGAGAAATGAAACCCAGGAAATATTGACATGATATATTTAGTTCCTCCCAAAAAATGTATTTAATAATACCATAGCCTCCCTAATGGGAACTTTTAAGAGTCACACAAATTAGGGCATACCTTACATATTCCTCCATGAATTGGGATTCTCACTCTATTTCCTCAAAATGCCATATATTTTTTGTCTCCCCTGCCAAATGGAAATCCATTCCTTGGAATAAACGAGAACAGGTTTTGGTAATCTCATGATTTTTTGAATAATAAATCATGTGGTGTCTGCAATAAATTTCCCACTTGGAGAACTTTTTTCTATATTTTACATTACAAAAATGGCATCTATCACTTATCAATTCCTTGTATGCAAACACATTTGGTTTTACCACTACCTTATGTAAATATGAACCCTTGATATTGCATGCATTCTCTTTCTCTTCATCAAATCATCTATGCCTTTGCAATTATTATAAAAATAATAAAAGTCATTATAATCCATTTGTGTGTGTGTGTGTGTGTGTGTGTGTGTGTGTGTGTGTGTGTGTGTGTGTGTGTGTGTGTGTGTGTGTGTGTGTGTGTGTGCGCGTGTGTGTGCGTGCGTGTGTGCGTGTGTGTGTGTGCGTGTGCGTGCGTGCGTGTGTGTGTGTGTGTGTGAGAGAGAGAGAGAGATGAACATTGTTTCCCTCAACTCACTTACAACAAGTATGAGAGCTTTTCTTGTTAGATTTTTAAAGCAGCAAAATCAACACAAAAATTTGGAGGCTTATGTATCAACCTTAACTTGTGCCTTCAATGTTTTTTATACATGCCATCTAAAATAATTACTTGATTGAATATTTTTTTATTTAAAACAAAACCAAAGTTTTTGATTTAAATGTTCATTTAATCAGATAACCTTACTAATTATAAATAAATAAATCCAAATCACTTCATTTTAATAACCTATATTTTCACTCAAGTAAATATAAATCAATCAAATAAATCAATATTTTTTAATGCAATAAATTTTTGACATATAATAAATAAAATTACACAAAATTTAAATCTATAATGTATATAGATTTCTTAAAGAAAAAGGAAACATCTAAAATTGTAACTGAATGATTCTTTTGGGTTCCAAATTCACTGAATTAGAACATGTTTTTGACATTTATTTGTCATACAAATCTTAATTAAATTGCTATAGTCTTAAAATTTTATACTAGGGAACAATGAGGTAGGAGGTTTCCACTTGGCTTCTTCCCATTTCATGGAGAAAAAATGAAACACAACTTGGGGAGTATTCAACATTGATTATCATATAGGTATTGAAATATAACGGTTAAAGTAAGGCCAAACTAATAATTAAATGTTTAAAAAAATATCCATTTAACCTAATAAAATGAAACTTGAGACTAACAAATAAAATCAAAATGTAGCTGATTCATTTATATTTTTATATGATAAATCCCCCCTTTTATGAATTTGAATAAAGAACATATGGATTTTTTAAAATTAAACTTGAATTTTTTAAGATAAATTAGTCTATGAGTTTTCGTAAAAAAATGGGTTTATGACTAGATTTTACATTTTAAACCCTAATATAGTTCTTATTATTTCGGTGCCTCAAAATTGACGACCCTAAGTTCTTTGGAAATAACTTGGGTAAGTTTGTGAAAACAAGAATTTTAGTAGTATTGTTGCACTAATAACATATTTCATAATCAAAAAATAATTTATGTGGACAAGGGTAAAGATAGAAAGTTTTGAATTGTTGAAAAAGGGGACAGAGGACCCTATTTTAACTTTTCCAAATTTTAGCAAGGTGTTTGAGGTAGAATTTTATGCTTCACATGTGGGTGTTGGTGTAGTATTGAGTCTGGAAGGAAGGTTGATAACATATTAAATTAATATTTTGAATGAGGAAAGGAATAAATATTCTACATATGATGTTAAATTTTATTCCATTATACAAAAACTAAGACATTAGAGGCATTACATAGTACTTAAGGAGTTTATTCTATTTATAGACCACCAGGCCTTAACATGTTTAAACACATAAAATAATTTAAATAGAAAAGATACAAAATGGTTATGTTTCATGCAAGGGTATACTTTTGTTCTAAATCATAAATCAAGAAATCATAATCAAGTTATCAATGTATTGAGAATGCGTGTGGAATTGTTAAACTATTATGTGAGTAAAGTTGTCAGATTTGAGACTATCAACGACTTGAATGATTTTGATTCATATTTTGGAAATATTCTTGAACAAAACACAAATCCATTAGTAGGTGATAAATGTAATATTCATGATCAATATCTCATGTAGGATGTTATCTCTTTAAGGGAATAAAACTATGTACTCAAGTTAAGACTATGAGAGAGAACATTGTGAGATAACTTCATAGTGGTGGTTTGGGTGGACACTTTTGTAAAAATATCACCATATATATGGTGGAATTTAATTATTTTTGGCCAAATATGAAGCAATATGTAGCAAGGTATGTGTTAAGATGAAAGATATGTCAAGTTTCTAAAGGCCATGCTTAAAACACAGGGTTGTACATGTTGTTTCTAATGTCAAAAGGACTATAGACACATTTGAGTATATATTTTATCTTGGGAATATTAAATAAGTATTGAGGTAGTTATTCAACTTCTAATGTTTTAGATAGATTATTTAATATGGCTCATTTTATCGCATGCAATAACAGTAGTGATGCCACTAGACTAACATATTAGTTTTCAAAGATGTTGATAGATTGCATGGTGTTATAAAGACCATTATTTCCTATAAGTACATTAAAAAAATGATTCATTACCATATGACTCTATGGAATAATTTGGGAACCAAACTTCAATTTATTAATGCATACCACCCTTAGACATATGGATGGATAAAGGCAGTAAATAGAAGTTTCAAAAAAAGTTGTTGAGATAGAGAGAAGCCAAGGCAATGGAACTTGGAATTACCATAGGTTGAGTTTGTATATAATAATTTAATAAAAAAATCAATAATAAAATCATCATTTCAAAAAAATTATGGCCAAAATCATATAGGTTTTTTACACTTTGTATAGTTATGAATTGCAATGCCGGTTAATGATGATGTAAAGGCAATTGTAAATCATGTATAACATTTACAAGATGAAGTAAGGAGAAAGCTAAAGGAAAGTAATGACAAGTATAAGGCATAAAAATATGTAATAAAAAGGACACGTATTTAAATAATGAGAATTAGTGATACTGTATTTAAGAAAATAAAGATTACACCAAGGAACATACAACAAGTTGAAGAATAAGAAGTTTAGCCCACTCGAGATTATGAAGAAGATAAATGATAATGCTTATGTAGTAAATTTGTCATGGAATTTTTATATTTATCCAATATTTTTTATTTTTTATTTATATGAATTTTATGAAAAGTGTAATGAATGGTAATAATAAAAATAAGTGGATTTGAGGTAGCAAGTATCAAGAAAAATAAAGAGAAGATAACATAGGTTTTAGACAAGAAAACAATGGATACCAAGAAAGATAGTTACAATAAATATCTCGTATATTAGGAAATATTAAAATAGGAAGATAATACTTGGTTTATATAATGGGAATTTAATAAATGACATAAGGGTAAATGATATAATTTTAATTAGAACAGCTCGTAGAAGCAGAGTTATTTTCAACCAAAGGAGAATGATTGTGGAGCATATCTTGAGAAAGCCATAAAGTGTGATATAGGAACCTATTTGAGAATTTTTTTTGAATAAATATCTCTAAGATCTCCATGAATATTTAATATATACTATCCACTTAGAGACATTTTTTTATAAAATTTTGGGCCCAAAATTAACCATCTAAAGGCCAAAAATTACATTTAAGTTTTAGTTTCGCTATTTTTAGAATATTTTGATATTTGGTTTTTTTGTATCTAGGATTTATTTAGACATGTAAAGAATAAAATACAATAAGTTGGCCAATATGATCTTGTATGAAAAATCTAATAAAAATAACATGATTAAAAAAATTGCTAAAAATCGTAAGTTCAATTATTATATGATAGCTTTTTTTTTTAAATCATGTTAGTTGTGCATGGCAAATCTATCTTTGAGTTGTGAATAATTTAAACACTCTTATGTATTTTTTATAAAGAATAAAAATAAATTATTTTTCCCTTTATATTGCTCAATAATTTTATGTTTAATTTTATTTTGTGTTTTGGAATTGTTGCACTCTTGGCCTCATCACATTTTCAACTAATTTATCTAAAAAATAAGTTTGATTTATTTTTATGGAAATCCATTATTTTTTAAACAATTATTTTTTAGGCACAACTAAATCTATCGAAGCTTGAAACTTATATCTTTGCACTTACATATTGCATTTGGACTAAAACATTCAAGGAATTTTCAACAATTTAAGTTTATGCATATAAATATTAATGATTTTAGTCAATTTCATTTGATGTTTATCATGGTATTTATAACTACATCCAATAAAAAAATGTATATGTTGGATAATATGACCTGTAACTATCATCTTTCTCTCAATAAACTAAGACTCGAATAAGGTCATAATAATATAACCTTCATGAATGTAAGTATTATTGGCATATTGTTGTCATTGATGTCAAAAGGGTGTATCATGCAAAGGCATAATGGTCATTGATGTCAAAGATGTATCATGTCAAAGGTGAATAAAGATAGATGGTAGTATGTGATATGTCAAGGTACATAAGAGTGTTACATTGATGATAATTATCATAAATGATGTGAGCATGGAAGGTACAGGTCATGGAAGATGTTTGAAGACAACTAGTGTCTGCATAAGAATCATAGTGTATAAATAGGTCTATACAAGTCATTAATGTCATGATATGAAGAGATATGTGCAGAAAAATGTATGTGCATAGTGTGGCATAGTTATGACATGAAGAGTTTTAGGGTAAGCCATGTGACAAGATGCACTTGAAGGCAAGAGATAATTTGAAGGCAAGAGAGAAGTTGAAAGCAAGAGATAATTTTAATTCCAAATAAAATTTTAAGGCAACTAATTTCTTATGGTTACATGAAGGTATAGGTCAAGGTGTCAAAGGTGTTCATGTGCATGGAAGAGAGATGTTGTTAGGAATAAAATACTTATAACTCCAGATCTATTATTACCATAAACCAGATCTAAATCTATGCAATAAAATGCATCATGAAAACATTCCTTAATTCACCATTAATATGAAAGCATAAATGAGAGCAAGATAATAATAACATAGATAATAGAAATCTAATGAGGTTCACCCAATGTGGGCTACATCCACCAATGAAATTTTTTAATTAAATCAGTAATCCAAAAAAAGATTATGATGAACTCTCACATAGATAGAAAAATCTCTTATAAAAAGTGTTGCACAAAAAAACTACATTTCCACCTGCACCTGCATAATGTTGTATCTCACAAGTTGCTAAACCACACCCTGTAATGAACACCTGCACTTTGACTCTGATCCTCAAATCCATACCCTGTAAATAAACCATCAACCTATAAAGGCCACACCACATCCTGTATATATAAGAAAATGAAGAAAATCCACAAAACGAAGAGAAAATATGCAATACTTATCTAAGATAAACATTATCCAACATGTGACAACCCTCCTCTACCTCATCAAGCCTATCCAAAAGCTCTCCCAAGGAGGAATTCACCATTTCCATCTCTCCACCTTCTAAGGGCACATTTTCCCAAAATCATGTGATTACAACCAACTTCACTCAACAAGGAAGGAGTTCCCTTTTCCAAAAAAAAACTAGCTTCCTCAAAACAAGGAAGTAAACATTGGAAAAGGCATCTAACAACTAACTCCATGAAATATGGAATACATAGAAATTAGGAATACAAGGAATATTCCACTCACATGTGAAAAACATGAAAATTATGCCCCCCACATATTTGGAGCTCTTTAAGCTCCCAAAATTTATTCTTATGGTCATGTGATAGCCCCAAATGGCTCCACACTCAACAATATCCCACTTGGAGACCATTTCTCCTGAACAGAATCTATCACTACTCCATGATCACTAAGGCCAACCAAATTTGAACATAGTCTCAACTTTTCCAATGTGACCACCTTGGTCATCATATCTATAGGATTTTGGCTAGTATGAATCTTCTCTAGCTTCACCAAGTTCTCCTCCAAAGTTGCCTTATTAAAGTGATAACGTAACTGAATGTGTTTCATCCTTGAGTGGAAAGCAGAGTTCTTTTTCAAATGAATAGCACTCTAATTATCACTGTGTAGTCTCCCAACTTCTTTCTCATGCCCCAACTCTTAAAACAACTCATATAACCAAATCATCTTCTTGCTAGCCTCTATAGTAGCAACATACTCTACCTCTATGGTTGACAAAGCCACAACCTTTTGTATCCTATAAATCCAACTAACCACTGTATCTCCAATAGTAAATATATATCTTATCATACTCCTCCTACTATCAATATCCCTTGCCATATCTAAGTTCACATAACCACGTAAAGTGGTATATGATCCACCATAACATTAATTAAAAATCAATGGTTCCTCTCAAATATCAAAGAATCCATTTCACTGCCTGCCAATGCTCATAACCTGGATCACTCATATACCTACTCACAACACCCACTACATGGGTAATATCTGTCCTAGTACTAACCATGGCATACATCAAATTGCCAACTGCCAAAGAATAAGGTACCTTAGACATCTTAAGCTTTTCATCTTCTATCTTGGGACACTACTCCTTTGATAATCTAAAGTGGCCTGCCAAAGGAGTACCAGTAGATTTAGCATCCAACATATTAAACCTTTCTAAGACTTTCTTCACATACTTTGATTAGGATAAAACCAACTTCCTCACCTTTTTGTCATGATTAATCCTCATACCAAGGATTTGCTTTGTAGCACCCAAATCCTTCATAGCAAAGGAGTCACTAAGCTTCTTTTTTAGCATATGAATATGATGTATGTTCTTTCCTACAACTAACATGTCATCCACATACAAGCATAAAATAATAAAGGAACCATCATCAAAATATTTGATGTACACACAATGGTCCAAATTACACCTTTGATATTCTTGTTCCAACATAAAATAATCAAATTTCTTGTACCATTTTCATGGAGCTTGTTTAAGGCCATACAAGCTCTTATTTAATTTGCACATAGTTTTCCTTCCCTTTGACCTCATATCCCTGTGGCTGTTTCATATACAACTCTTCATCCAAATCATCATGAAGAAAAGAAAATTTCACATTTAACTATTCTAAGTGAAAATCTTCAACTGCAACTAAACCAAGAACATTGTTAATAGAAGTCATTTTTACAATAGAAAAAAAAATCTCATTACAATCAATACTAGATTTTTGTGCAAAACCCTTGACCACCATCCTGGCCTTATACCTTTTTCTCCCTTGATCCTCTTCTTTTATTCTAAAGATCCACCTATTTGGTAATGCACTCTTGCCCTTGGGTAGCCTTACCAAATCCCATGTTTGGTTCTCCATGAGATATCTATGCTCATCATCCATGGCTTGTACCCACTTCAACTTGGCATCTACCTGCATTGCTTCCTCATAACACTCTGGTTCTCCATTGTCAGTGAGTAATAAATCATTTAAAGAAGGAGAAAAACATTCAGGTGCTCTCCTTACCCTAGAATATCTTCTTACCATAGGAGTTTGGGGCCCTTGTGTAGAAGGTTCCTAAATTGAATCCTTAAATACTTTACCATCTGCAATGTCATCCAATACTATGTACTTTTTTTTTCCTGATCTTATTCCTACCACTGATCCTTATGCATGACTTTTTCATTAAAGACTACATCTATAGACCCAAATATTTTCATATCTTTAATGCTCCATAAATGGAAACCAAAGTCATCCTCACCATAACCAACAAATGTGTATTTATCTGATTTAGCCTCTAGCTTGGTCTTATCCTCTTTCTTGATGAGATCAAATGCTTCACATCTAAAGACTCTAAGAAAAGAATAATCAATATTCTTACCAGACCAAGCTCGTTCTGGAATGCCTCCATCCAAAGGCATAGAAGGTCCTCTATTAATCAGATATATTGTCGTGTTAACTGCTTCTACCAAAAATTGTAAAGGCAACCCTGCATGTAAACTCATGCTCCTATCACATTCCATTATTTTTATATTCATCATTTCAAATGCCCCATTCTGTTGTGGAGTTCCTGGAACCATTCTTTGCCTATGGATTCCATTTTTGGAACACTAATCAAAGAAAGTATTACTACAATACTCACCTCTATTATTTGATCTGAGACATTTCAATTTGAGACATGTTTCATTCTCAACCAAGGATTTTCAATTTTTAAAAGTGATAAGCTTAGAATATGGCTCATTATTGACATGTGTCTCTCAATTAATCTCTGTAAAGATATTATCTTATGCAAATCATAGATTGTTAGATAGCTATTACATGGAAAGTAGATATTTGTCTTATTTATATTGAACCAAAGACGAAACCTTTAATTTGTCATTAATGTCTGATACATAGCATGTTTTAGTGATTTTTTTGTGAAGAATGCTCAAGAAGAAGATACAGGTGATGTATAGTGAAATTTTAATTTTGATCTCCATCCATCAAAACTACAAACTCACACAAATGGCTTTGTTCTATAGACTCTATAGGCTTGTTTCTACAGACTCCACATGCTTGTTTCTATGGACTCTATAGGCTTATTTCTACAGACTCCATAGGCTTATTTCTATGGACTCTACAGGCTTGTTTCTACAAACTCTGTAGAATCATTTTTACCGACTCTATAGGGTCAATTCCATGGATTCTGTAAAGATAAAGCTATAAATGGGGAAGCTGACGGCCAGATAAGATGAGAGAGAATCATTCCAGCTAGAGTCAAATGAGTAAAATACCCACCTGCTATTTGTAATATTTGTTTTTGATAAAGTTGTATATATTCAGATCTTAGGACTATTTTTAGGATAGTATATCTATTTCATCAGAATAATTAAATCTCTTAGAAATCCAATCTCTTATTTTTGGATGAATGGATCAACCAAGGAATCCTATCTCTTTGCATCTTATTTTGAGTTAGTTATATTAGTATAACATGTAAGACTTTTGTTATTAAAAAGACATATAATAGATGAAAGATACGTACAGGCATATTACAGGTTTTAGACAGATTATAATCATTTCAATTTTATGAATTATCACTTCAATTTCTAGCATTGATTAATCTTTATTCCTGAGTCTGAGAGGAGCAAGGGTCCACTCTCTTTGGAACCAGGAATTGTGTACGGTATTTATATTATGTTATATTAACTCTCTATTATAACTAATCAGAATATTGTTAATATTTGTATTCATTCATAAAACATCAAAACAAATTTATAGTTCAAAAGGCATTTCCTTATTCCAAAGTCATTTCCTTTCTAGGCAAAGTGTGTTTTCTTTTACAATAAACATGTGAAGCAAATTTCCTTTTTAAGTTAGGAGTGTGATTTTACTTTCCACGCAAGCATAAATAGGAGTGTGATTTTACTTTCAAGCAAAAGAGTGAATTTATTTGATTAAATAGTTACATATTTTCATTTTCATTAAAAGAGTGAATCAAGTAGTTTAGGACAAATTTCTTTTATTATTCAAAATTAGAATAGGACCATTAAACACCCCCACAAACAGACTTTACCATCCTACACTTTACTGCAGATAGCTTTGGACAACAGTTTTAGTTGATAAGACATCAATTAAACATTGATTAAATGAAGATTTAAATGACACTCATCATTTTTGGTGTCATTGCTGGGGAAACAAGGTGTTAGTAAGGTAGTAATTATTGGTCTAGAGTGAAAAATAGAAAAAATTGTAAAAACCATAAAATCTCAAAAACAATTCAATAATTTGATGTACCATCCTAGAGACTCTAAAGGATGATTCATCCCAAAATTTCCACCAAGAACACAAGTTGCAACTCCTTCAACATCTTTGAGTAGTGAACCAGAAGTTACGAGCAAAACCTATCTACAAGAATCTTCAAAAACTTGGATAGAAACCAGGCCATTGCCACAAGCAAGCCCCATAGGATAAATTCCTTAGGATCAATCTCTTGTAGGAAGACATTATTTAGAAATTGCCAAGGACTTAGAAGAAGCATTTCAAAAATCTATAGCTGAAGAAAATTTTGATAACTTTAAACAACTCATAACTGGTACCACAAATATTCAGTGGGAAGATCATCCCATCTTTGAAATATCATCAGAAGAAGAAAATGTGGCTCTCCAACAAAATCTATGAAATCAAAAACTTGCACAACTAGGAAGGACTTTTTCTTTTCCTATTATTGTATATCCTAATGATCAAACCCCCAAGAAAAATATTTCACTAGCTAATCTGCCAAATTTCTAGGGAAGATGGTTAATTCTTATTTGAGTTTAAGGTGTTATGTCAAACCTATGATTACACAATAGATAGACAGAAATTAAAACTATTTCCCTCTACACTTAAAGATGCAGCTATGAGATGGTTCATGAGTTTATCTAGTGATTCTATTAGAACATGGAATGATATGAAGATAGACTTCTTAAACAAGTATCAAGATTACTATTGAGTGTGAGAAAGAAAAGAGGATTTCTTCAAAATCAAACAAAATGAGGATGAATCTTTAGAGGATTATTTGGATAGATTATGTTCACTCATAAAAGAAGCAATTATCCACTCACTGAAGAAGTTCATAAATTGGTTTTATTAAAAGGGTTAGACAAAGATACTAGAGATGCCTTAAATCTGATGGGAGGTGGAGATATAAATAAGTTGGATTTCGATCAGATTTTTGAGCTTTGTACCAACTACTCTCAAACAAAACCCAAAATTAGGAGAGGAAGGTTTGGGAAATCTAATAAAGTGGGTAAGCTAATGGAAGAATTTACCAATTTAAAGAAAGATATTCTGATTACATTAAATAGTACTTTAGATGGTCTTCAAGCTAAGGTAAATGTAATAGAAACCTTAGCAATCTACTATCCTAAGTGTAGACAGAAACATGCCCTTAGAGACTACCCCCTAGAAAAAACCAATGTTTTATCATGTGGGATCTATGATGCAATAGATCATGAAACCAAACATTGCACCCTTCTGTCTGTTTTAAAAAATCAAATGAAAACACAAGTCCAGTCCACTGAAGAAGTAAATTATATCCATATACAAAACATTGCCCCACAAAACTAGTCTCAAGGATAGTTTAATGTAAGAAACCCAGTTAATCCATGGATGGCACCATGGAATGTTTCAGTTCCTTCACCTTTTTTGAATTAACCCCAAATTCTATCAATCCAAAATCCATGGGTAGGACAAGATTAGATGCCAACACCCCCATGGATGGTACCACAACACTAATGGATCCCACAGTAATATCAACAATGGAATCTACAATGAAACCCACAGTAACAATTCACCCAACCAAGAAGACCACTTCAACAACAAACTATAATGTCCCCCCTAGTTATTCAATAATAAGGACAAATCAATCAACCCTCAATTCCTACATAACCAATAGCAAATATAAAAATAAACAACCAGTACCTGTTTATGTTAATGAATAGGAAGAGACAATGAATGTTAGAGCTATTGATTGTTCAGACATACATTTAAGATCAGAGAAAACTATACAAAAACCTATAGTTCTCATTTCTAAGATACCTGATGAAAAAAAATAACAAAATCATCTCAATTAAACACTAGAGAAGTCAAAATCAAAATGAGTCCTGCAGCAAACAAAGAAAACACTACTGCACCAGTTGTTCTTTTTCCTAAAAGATTAACAGAAATTGATATTAAACGAGAATCAAACTTGGTCCATGAGTTGCAAAAGATCAATATTGAGGCACCCCTATTACAAGCTATTAGGGGTATACCTGAATTGAACAAGATCATCAAAAATATTTGTATCAAGACACCTAGGAGGAAAGCAAAATATTTAGGAACCATTCATGTTGATGGAAAAGTTATTGATTTATTAGCATAAAAACTATTAGTTCTAAAATATGCAGATCTAGGAAGACCAGTGATCATAGTCATAATCAGAGGTAAAAAAATTCCTAACATCTTGGTAGATTTGAGAGTAGCAATTAATGTTATGACAACTAATACTATTCATACATTATCTCTTATGAGAATGCAACCCACAACTACCATTTTTCAAATGGTGGACTAATCTATAACTAAAATAGAAGGGACTATAGAAAATATTGAAGTACTAATAGAGTCTTAGGAATATCCAGTAGATTTCATGGTCTTGCAATCTAAAACAAAGAATCTAAGATATCCTATAATCCTAGGTAGACCGTGGTTGGCTATTTTAGCAGCATTAATGATTACAGGTTAGGAGACATGACCATTTTTAATGGGTTAAAATCCAAATGCATCTCTTTGTATCCTCTTACAAAACCATCAACAAATCACATACAAGAACTGTGGGTTGATGAATTAGACAACACATAAAACAACATTTCCTCCTTAGTTATGATCATAGTTAAAAAACATTTGGAAGAATTGAATAGAGATATATACCTAGAATCTATGGACTCTGCCAGTCCGAAAGCTATGGACTCTACCCGTCAGAAAGCTATGAACTCTGCCAATCCAGAATCTATGGACTCTGTCAGTCCAGAAATTATGGACTACCTCAATTTAGGATGCTTGGGTCATATAGAATATTATGAAACTGCCACTTCTACTTCTTCTATTATTTCTTCACCATATGATCATGGATTGATTTAATAAAGTATGTGGAAATTGGTAGAACAACAACAAACTCATTTTTTATATGTATTCCATTGCATTGTTCTTTAGCAAGATTGATTCCTCCTAGAGAAGAGTTTGTTGATAATGTAACCATATTTCATAAGCTACTTCCTCATCCATGTCCTCTGAACTCATTGATTAGTGAATTCAAGCAAATAGAATCCAACTATCTAGACACAAAACTAATCATGGTATTATTTGGAAATATTTTGAACATCAATAGTTGGTTAACAAATGAAGAGGAAGATCAACTCTTTGAAGTATTGGAAAGACATACCAAGTATTTTTCTTGGGATTATACTGACATGAAGGTAATTCACCCTAGCATATGCACTTATCACATTTACATGGAATCTGTCAAACTTGTCAAACAACCACAAATAAGAATAAACTCAATATTAAAGGAGATAGTCAAAACCGAAATCCAAAAATTGTTGGAAGTTGGATTTATTTACCCCATCTTAGATAGCCAGTGGGTTTCACCCCTAGTAATTATGCCCAAGAAAAATGGAAAATTAAGGGTATGTGTAGATTATAGAGAACTGAACAAAGCAACACTAAGAGATTATTTTCTTCTACCTTTCATTGATCAAGTTCTTGACAACTTGGCAGGAAAAAGATATTTTTCTTTCCTAGATGGGTTTAGTAGGTATAACCAGATAACGGTAGCAGTTGAAGATCAAGATAAAACCATATTTACCTATCTTTGGGAATCTTTTGCTTATCGAGTACTCCCATTTGGACTCTATAATGCTCCAGCAACCTTCTAAAGAGTATTTTTAGCAATATTCTCTGACCTTACAAATGATTGTGTTAAAGTATATATGGATGATTTCACCATTCATGGTGGAACTTATGAAGAGGCTCTTACCAACTTAGAAAGAGTATTGATCAGATGTGAAGAACATCGATCATCTTTGAGTCATGAGAAATGTTTGTTGATGATGGATGAAGGAAATGTTGGGACACCATATTTTTACAAAAGGCATTCAAGCAGATCCAAAGAAGGTTGAAATAATCTCTAATTTACTCATCCCACATATATAAACTAAAATTAAAAGTTTTTTGGAACATGATGGTTACTATAGAAACTTCATAGATAATTTTAGATAAATAGTTGCCTCTATGTTTGCCTTACTTACAAAAGATAGTACATTTGAATGGAGTGATAGTTGCCAGTAGGCCTTTAAGACCATCAAAGCTAAACTCGTTACTACTCCAGTATTGAGAGGATCAAATTGGACTCAACTATTCCATATATACACAGATGTTTCCAATATAGCAATAAGATCAATCTTTGGATAAAAGGATGAAGAGGATAACATATATGTTATATATTATATTAGCAAAAACATGACACCTACTAAAAGAAACTACACCACCACTAAGAGGGAATTCCTAGCTGTAGTCTATGTAATTAGCAAATTCAAACACTACATAATAGGCTACAAGGTATTTATCTATATAGACCATTCAGCTATTAGATATCTTACCAATAAACCAATTGTGGGAGGTAAGATTATTAGATGGTTGTTACTCTTACAATAATTTGATGTTACTATTATAGATAAACCAGGAAAATCTAATGTGGTTACTGATTTCTTGTCAAGAATGAACACTACAGGGAATGAAGAACTAGTGGAAGATGACTTTTTAGATGAACAACTATTTTCTATTTCATCAAAATATCCATGGTTTGTTGATATAGCCAATTATCTCACCACAGAGAAGTTTCCTCTACAATTTTCACAAAAAGAAAATAAATGTTTAATCAAAAAAAGTTCTTATTTTAAATGGATTAACAGAATGTTATTCAAACTTGGACCTGACCATGTATTTCATAGATATATGACAATATTTAAGCTTATGATATCATCAGAGTTTGTCATGATGAACCAAGAGGAGGTCATTACTCAGCTCAAAGAACCATACACAAAATCCTAGGAATAGGATACTATTGGCCTCACCTTCATCAGCAAGTAAAAATATATGTCAGACAATGTAATGCTTGTCAGAGAATTGGACAACCTACTCTTTCAACAAAGATACCTATGCACCCTCATCCTCAATTGGTTTTAGAACTATTTAAGAAATGGAGAATTGATTTTATAGGTCCTATGGATCCTCTTTCTAGAGGAAAAAAATATCTTCTAGTATGTACAGACTATGTGACCAAGTGGGCAGAAGTGGAAGTATTAACTCATGCAAGAGAAGAGATGGTAGCTAATTTCTTATATTTCAAAATCATGCAAAGATTTGGTGCTCCAAGGGAGATAGTCTTAGATCAAAGACCGCAGTTCATGTCAAACATGATAAAGCATTTCATGCAGGTATATCAAACTTAACATAGAAAAACATCTCCATATCATCCACAAGATAATGGGCAAGTTGAAGTCACCAACAGAGAATTGGAAACCATTTTAACCAAGGTTGTTAATTCTAATAGAAAGGATTGGGCAGATAAGGTACCAGAAGCTGTTTGGGCCTATAATACTACTTAGAAAATAACAACTAAATTTTCACCTTATGAATTGGTTTATGATAAGAAGCCCTTATTCTCTGTTGAATTTGAATTACAAACTTTAAAAATAGTTTTAAGTAGGGATTGAATTAGAAGAAATACAGAAAGCAAGACTCTTAAAGCTTAATCAACTTGATGAGATGAGGATGGAAGCACTACAAAGAACTGAATTGGTAAAACATCAAAGAAAATTTTAGAATGATTCACAGATCAAGTAACAAAATTTTCAGAAAGGAGATTGGGCACTATTGTTTGATTCTAAATTTTAATAGTTTAAAAGAAAATTACAAATGAGGTGGTTGGGACCTTATCAGATCGAGGAGGTCTTTGAAAATGGTTCTGTTAAGCTAATACCTATTGATGATAGCAGAAGAGCTATGTTAGTCAATAGACATAGATTGAAGCTTTATTAGAAACCTCTCAATAAAGAAGAATTTAATCAAAAGGTAAAATATCAAGTAACCTTTCTAGAGGACTACTTCTTTTTAAAAAACTACTCCAAATCGAGTAGTTGTTATGGAAGACTCTGCTTCTTCTAGAGAACTTACTCCTTGATGATCCTGCATATATAAAAAATAAATAAATAAATATCAATAGTGAAAATCCATTCAAGGACACTATTGACAATGCATATCCAGAAAACCAGCTTGTTGGCTGGCTATGTATTGCAAAAAGGGCTTTGGCTAGAAAACTAGCAATGGCTTGCAAAGGATATATATATATATATATATATATATATATATATATATATATATATATATATATATATATATATATATATATATAAGAGAGAATCTCATCATGACACTATGATTGGTCTTCTCCATGTAATAAAATTTTTTCTTTCAACACTTGTTGACTAATCTATGCAAACTTAATTGTGCAAGATAAATGGCGAGTAAAGGATAAATCTAAGGTCAAAATTAAGTGAGACATATATTTTATTTATTTATGTTTAGTTAACTAATTATATTTGATTTAATTAAGATTTAATCTATGGAGATGACCCAAACTTGAGCCTTTTGAAACAGATTGACATGACACATACCTTAATGAATAAGCATGGAAACAAGCTACCAAAGGTGTACGGATAAGTGTGCATCTTTGGTATAATCAATTGCATCATCAATAACTACAATGAAAGGACATCATAAAGGGGTTCTAAATGAAATGATGAATTGATGTCATCATTAAAATTCTACATCATCATTTCATTCTATTTGTAATAAATTAATAAAATGGCTGACACATTCTATAGAAATATGTGGCATGGAACTATATAAGTAATCATATAAAACTACAAAGTCATGCAGCTATGAAGTTTCATATAAACCATTTCATTCCTACAGATTTCAATAGAAGATGGTATACAGATATTCAATTATTGTTGCCTATAGGTTTCAACAAAACACTAATTTAAACCCTAAATTGAGTTTAATAAATAGATTTATCTATAAATCTGAGTAGAAATGAGACAAAAAATGAGATTAGAGCTAAAAAATGCAGCAAAGTTTCACAAAGACAAAACTTTTGTAGAAGTATTTAGAGCAAATAGGTGGCTACCTTTCATTGAAAAGTTTTAGGGTTTCCACGAAACAATGGTAAGAGAATTCATCACTAATCTCACCCCTAAGTTTTTGGTTGTTAAAGGCATTGTTATTCTTATTTCAACTCAAATTATAAGTCAAATCATACAAGTTCTAGAAGAGGGAATGAGAGTGACAGGTAGAATTCTATTTAGTGATTTAATTGTTCAATTTCATGGTAATGAGCAAACTGAGACTTTATTTCTAATAGATTCTAAGGGAAAATCAAAAAGGATTCTTAGAAATTCACTTCTTAAATCCTGAAAATCTATAGCCAAGTGGGTACTCAAGTATATCATTTATGAGGGGCAACATAGTCTTTTAAGAGAAGTCATGAAAATATTAATACAACTTAAGTATGGGAGGCAAAACCCTCATTACAAGATTAACCTTCCATCCTTCTTATATGGTGCCCTTCAAATTATGATTACAACTCTTAATGTTGCTCTTAGGCACCATGGCCTTATTCACCTAATTATCCAACATCACTTCCTTCAGCAAGGACAAGAGGTCTGGGAAGAATTTTAGAACAGTATAACACAACAAATTCCAAATCTACCTACACAAGAAACCTCAAATTTATCATCAGAACATTCATCTCCACCTGCTACATCAGTTGAGAAAATGACTCCAAAGAATAAATCACAGATTGTAGTCTCAAAAGAAATCCCTTCTTCTTCAACAAAAATCATAAGGTCTCAAATCCTTGTAGTTTCAAGGTCCCCACAAGAACCTCATAAATCTGTATTGTAACCAATTCCCTTGTCAGGAAGAAGAAAATTGAAATGAAAGGTTTCTATAAAACCTACGAAGACCGAGGGTTTGATGGTTGAAAAGGAAAGATGACCGAGTGTAGCTCAGAGAGTGACCAAAAGAAGGAGAAGGTTAATTCTGACAGATGAAGATGAATAAGAGGCTGCAAACATTCTAGATAGTCTTAAAAAGGTATCTCATTTCCCTATACATCAAAGTATCTCTAAAATTGCAGATATTGAAGAAACTCCTTTTGAAAGGAAATCTCCAATCATAATAGAGGAGCCAATTTTAGGAGAAGAGCCACTCATGGCAGAGAAATAAAGTATGGTGGGACAACCACATGTTTTAGTTGAAACTATAATGAATAAAGGAAAAATTGTATGCACAAATGAGAAAGGAGAATCATCTAATATAAATGATATTGTTATGCAGGTAATATTGAAGCTTTCTTAAGTTCAAGCTCTAAAGCAACAATAAATAATTGACATTGCTAACTTGATTAGTCAATTACAGAATAAGGATCATCTCAACTCATTATTGGTGCAAAAATTAGACACAACATCTGCCAATCATGTAGTAAAAGTTCACATATTAGAAAAAAAAATGAAAGTAAACAAATATACCTCTAGATATATGTATAAAATATGAAGAAGGAGGATAGGAGATTGTAGATTTTGGTAAACTCTTCCAAAGAACCTTCTAATGTTGCACCTTCTCCTCCTAAGGTATTTGTTGACTGAAGTTGTCAAACAAGTTGTCCAGGTGTTCCTCCCTTGAAAATACTAAATCAAATTGAAGAATAATATTCCCTTCTTAAACAGAAAAATAAAGTTACAACTTTTTCAAATAAAATATTAGAAAATGAAAAGAAAGAATTAGAAACTAAGGTCCAAAATTTAGAAAAAAATTTGTAGGATGCATGTAAATAAGGTGAATCTCTTTTGGCATGTAGGAATCCTTCTCCTACATATAGCTTGTTTTTATTTGAATAATTTTATAGATGGAAGCTTTTGAAGATTTGTTGTCATCTTCCTTACAAGATTTTACAGCCAACAACAATTTTAGAAATTTTTTATAGTGCTAAACCTAATCAGTAGGATTTGTTTTATGAGTTTTATTTGCATGATTTGATCATAGGAAACCATGAGCATAATAATTTATTGATAAACCTTCCTGTAGGAGAAGTTCAACTAAGGACATTGCATTCTACATTCAAAAATAAACTAGCATAGAAAAGCATATTTGAGGAGTATACAAATCATGCTAAGACTATAGGATTGTGTATCAGACGAACCTTTTCTATCCCCAGATTGATTAGACAGAATTTTAACTATGCTTGTCTAAACGATGTAGTTAAAACTTATTATTTACAAGATTTATATGATTGTGCTATTTCTTTTAACTTGTTTTCAAGATAGTGTTTTGATTCAATAGTGACTGCAAGTATGAAAAGGTGGGACCAACATTAAATGTCTCTTAGAAGACGAGAGGTCATGTCTCCAAATAAATTAAGATGAAGTATGAGGAGAGCTACCTCAATTTTGGAAATCTTAATAGAGGTAATAAACTCTGGGGGGGAAAATAAATAGATTGGAATGAGATATAGACCCCCTTTGTTGATCATACCTATTCCAAGATGGCAGAGTTGGGATCCACAATCAGAGGAGCAATTGAATATATGGAAACAAATGATTCAAGAACGTCAAGGATTTAGAAGCAATTTAGACAAGCATATAACAGATGAATTTGATGACTATGATTTGAGTAAAAGTGTAGAAAATAGATGCTAGAACTATGAATGCCAATGAATGTTTGTAATGGGACTTACAAAAGGTAAATCTTGGGGGAGATGATGAGCTCAAAATATGGCTCATTATTGACATGTTATTTCTCTCAATTCATCTCTCTAAAGATATTATCTTATGAAAATCATAGATTATTAGATAGTTATTACATGGAAAGTAGATATTTGTCTTGTTTATATTGAACCAAAGACTAAACCTTTACTTTGTCATTAATGTCTAATACATAGCATATTTTAGTGATTTTTGTTCTGAATAATGCTTAGAAAGAAGACACAGATGATGTATAGAGAAAGTTTAATTTTAAACTCCATCCAGCAGAACTATGAACTCACACAGGTGGCTTGGTTCTATGGACTCCGTAAGATTGTTTCTATGGACTCTGCAGGCTTATTTCTATGGACTCTGTAGGCTTATTTCTATGAACTTCATAAGATCATTCCTAATGATTCTACAAGGTCAATTCTATGGATTCTATAAAGATAAATCTACAAATGAGAAAGCTGGTATCCAAATAAGATGAGAGAGAATCATTCCAGCTGGAGTCAAATGAAGAAAATACCCACCTACTATTTTGTAGGATTTGCTTTTGATAAAGTTATATATATTCAGATCTTAGGACTATTTTTAAGATAGTATATCTATTTCATCAGAATAATTGGATCTCTTAAAAATCCAATCTCCTATTTTTGGATGAATGGATCAACTAAGGAATCCTATCTCTTTGCATCTTATTTTGAGTTAGTTATATTAGTATAAAATATAAGACTTTTGTTATTAAAAATATATATAATAGATGAAGTATACATACAGACATATTACTGGTTTTAGACAGATTGTAGTCATTTTAGTTTTATGAATTATCACTTCAGTTTCTAGCATTGATTAATCTTTGTTTCTGAGTCTGAGAGGAGCAAGGGTCCACTCTCCTTGGAACCAGGTACTATGTACGATATTTATATTATGTTATATTAACTCTCTGTTATAAGTAATAAGAATCTTGTTAATGTTTGCATTAATTCATAAAACATCAAAACAAATTTATAGTTCAAAAGGCATTTCCTTATTCCAAAGTCATTTCTTTTCTAAGCAAAGTGTGTTTTATTTTACAGCAAATGTGTGAAGCAAATTTTCTTTTTAAGTTAGAAGTGTGATTTTACTTTCCACGTAAGTATAAATAAGAGTGTGATTTTACTTTCAAGTAAAAGAGTAGATTTATTTGATTAAATAGTTACATCTTTTCCTTTTCATCAAAAGAGTGAATCAAGTAGTTTAGGACACATTTCTTTCATTAGTCAAAGTTAGAATAGGACAATTAAACACCCCCACAAGCAGACTTCTAGATCTACCATCCTACACCTTACTGCATATAGCTTTGGACACCAGCCCTGGTTGATAAGACATCAATTGAACATTGATTAAATGAAAATTTAAATGACACTCATCAAAAAGTGTTAAATACATCATATTTATTTTTAATTCAATAAACCCAAACTTTTATAGTTGCATCATCAATAAAATCAATATATTAATTAGATACACTAATAAAAGATACTTGAACTGATCCCCATACATCTGAGTGTACCAAATCTAACTTGTGCTCTTTCTTTATGGGTCCAACCTTTAAGAACTTAACTTGCTTCTATTTCCCATACGCACAATTTTCACAAAAGTCTAAATCTAGATCTTTCAATCCAGGTAACTTATCTTTTAAGATCTGCATGCCTTTATGGCTCATATGATCAAGCCTATAGTGCCACATAGTTGAATCTCCATCTGCAGCAACTAAATCAATAGAATCAATACTAATAGTCAAATACAAAGTATCAACTTTCTTACCTCTCAATATCACAAGATCACCTTTGGTAACTTTTTAAGAATCTACAGTAAACAATACTGAACATCCCTCATTACTCAATTACCCCACTAAAACCAAATTCCATCTCAACGTAGACACATGTCTAACATCCTTAAGGATCCATGTGTTCCCATTTTACATCTTAACTAGAACACAACCTTTCCCTATTATCTCACATGGTTCATCATCACCAAGATATACATGTCCTAGATTCTCTTGAACATAATCAGTAAAATAATGCCTATGTGGGGTGGCATGAAAAGAAGCCCCTAAATCTAATATCTAAGACTCAAAAAATATATCCATAAAAGGAATTAAGTCATATTGACATGATTTACCTGATATCATATTTACCTCATTCATTTCCTCCTTATTGGCATTCTTATCTCGAAGTGACCAACAATTGTTTTTTGATTGTCCACTCTTCCCACAATGCTAGCATATCATCTTGGATCTAGATCTGGACTTAGATCTACCTTTTGACTTTCCTTAGTTGTTTTTCCTCTTGTCCTTGTTCCTCCCTCTAGTATCAATGGATAAATCATTACCTAAAGATGATTCACCACTATTTTTCCTTCACATCTCCTCGCTAAGGATCACACCTACAACATCCTCAAAATTCAAGCTTCCTTTGGTAGGGACTACATTACTCACAGCCATAACCAAACTATCTCAACTATTAGGAAAAGAACATAATATTATCAAAGCTCTAACTTCATCATCAAACATGATTCCAACTAAAGTGAGCATACTTACAACCGTATTAAAATCATTTAGATGATTAGCTATTGAACCGTTCTCAGACATTTTCATGTTAAACAATCTTTTCATAAGAAAAAATTTATTAGAAGCTAAAGGTTTCTCATATAACTTCCCAAGTTTATCCATGATATCTTTTTTAGTTATCTAATATACAATGTTAAATGCAATAAAAGATGCAAGGCATAACTGTATGGCTCTTAATGCCTTCCTATCAATTAATGACCAATCTACATCACTCATACTTACAGGTTGTCCTCATTTCCCCTCCAAGGGGAGTTGAATTTCCTTCTGATATAGGTAATATTCAATCTGTATTTTCCATAAACCAAAATTATTACCATCAAACTTCTCAACTCTAAATTTTATCTCTTCTTCCATAGCTCCCACTCAAGCTAATAGCCTTCCTATGATTTACCACTTGAATAAAACACAAAACCAATGGCTCTAATCCCAGTTTTTAGAAATAAAACACTTATAAATCCAAATCAATTATTACTATAAACCAGATCTAAATTTATGTAATAAAATGCATCATAGAAACATTCATTAATTTACCATTAATATGAAAGCATAAATGAGAGAAAGATAATAATAAGACAAACTTAACATGGTTCACCCAATGTGGGCTACATCCACCAATGAAAGTTCTCAAATAAATTAGTAATCTAAAACAAGATTAAAATAAACTCTCACAAAAATAAAAAAATCTCTTATAAAAAGTGTTACACAAAAAGACTGCACTTTCACCTACACCTACACAGTGTTGTATCTCACAAGTTGTTAAACCACACCCTGTAATGAACACCTACACTTTGACTTCGATTCACAAAGCCACACCTTGAAAATAAACTATCAACCTATAAAGGCCACACAACATCCTGTATATATAATAAAATGAAGAAAATCCACAAAAGGAGCAAATATGCAATGCTTATCCAAGATAAGATTTATCCAACATGTGACAACCCTCCTCCACCTCATCAAGCCTATCCAAAAGCTATCCCAAGGATGAATTCCCCATTTCCATCTCTCCACCTTCTAAGGGCACATATTTTCAAAAGCATGTGATCACAACCAATGCCACTCAACAAGGAAGGATTTCCCTTTTCCAAAAAATAACTAGCTTCCTCAAAACAAGGAAGTAAACATGGAAAAAGGCATCTAACAACTAACTCCATGAAATATGGAATACATAGAAATTAAGAATATAAGGAATATTCCACTCACATGTGGATAACATGAAAATTATGCCCCCCACATCTTTGGATCTCTTTAAGCCCCCAAAATTTATTTCTATGGTCATGTGATAGTCCCAAGGGCTTCACACTCAACAATCTCCTACTTGGAGACCATTTATCCTGAACAGAATCTATCACTGCTCCATGACCACTAAGGCCAACCAAATCTGAACATAGTCTCAACTTGTCCAATGTGACCACCTTGGTCATCATATCCATAGGATTCTGGATAGTATGAATCTTCTCCATCTTCACCAAGTTCTCTTCCAAATCTATCCTAATGAAGTGATAACGTAACTGAATGTGTTTCATCTTTGAGTGGAAAGTAGAGTTCTTTTCCAAATGAATAGCACTCTGACTATCATTGTGTAGTCTCCCAACTTCTTGCTCATGCCCCAACTCTTGAAACAAGTTATATAACCAAATCATCTCCTTGCTAGCCTCTATGACAGAAACATACTCTACCTCTGTGGTTGACAAAGCGACAACCTTCTGTATCCTGTAAATCCATCTACCTACTGTATCTCCAACAGTAAATATATATCCTATAATAATCCTCCTACTATCAATATACCTTGCCATATCTGAGTCCACATAACCACGTAAAGTAGTATTTGATCCATCATAACATAATGCAAAATCAATGGTTCTTCTCAAGTATCAAAAAGTCCATTTCACTGCATGCCAATGCTCATAACTTGGATCACTCATATACCTGCTTATAACTCCCACTATATGGGCAATATCTGGCCTAGTACAAACCATGGCATACATCAAGTTGCCAACTACTAAAGAATAAGGTACATTAGACATCTTAATCTTTTTAGCTTCCATCTTGGGACACTACTCCTTTGATAATCTAAAGTGGCCTGCCAAAGGAGTACTAATAGATTCAACATCTAACATACTAAACCTTTCCAAGACTTTCTTCACATACTCTGATTGGGATAAAACTAGCTTCATGTCCTTCCTATCATGAGTAATCCTCATACCAAGGATTTACTTTTCAGCACCCAAATCTTTCATAGAAAAGGAGTCACTAAACTATGTTTTGAACATATGAATATGTTATTTTTTCTTTTCTGTAACTAACATGTCATCCACATACAAGTATAAAATAATAAAGGAACCATCATCAAAATGTTTGATGTACACACAAAGGTCAGAATTACACCTTTGATATTCTTGTTCCAATATGAAATAATAAAATTTCTTATACCATTGTCGTGGAGCTTGTTTAAGGCCATACAAGATCTTATTTAATCTACACAAATAGTTTTCCTTCCCTTTGACCTCATATCCCTGTGGTTGCTTCATATACAACTCTTCATTCAAATCACCATGAAGAAAATTAGTTTTCACATCTAACTATTCTAAGTGCAAATCTTCAACTGCAACTAAACCAATAATAGTCCTAATATAAGTTATTTTTACAATAGGAGAGAAAATCTCATCAAAATCAATACCTAATTTTTGTAAAAACCCCTTGACCACCATCCTAGCCTCATACCTTTTTCTCCCTCGATCCTCTTCTTTTATTCTAAAGATCCACCTATTTGGTAATGCACTCTTGCCCTTGGGTAGCCTTACCAAATCCCATGTTTGGTTCTCCATGAAGCATATATGTTCATCATCCATGGCTTGTTCCCACTTCAACTTGGCATCTACCCACATTGCTTTCTCATAACACTCTGGTTCTCTATTGTCAGTGAGTATTAAATAATTTAAAGGAGAAAAACATTTAGGTGCTCTCCTTACCCTATAATATCTTCTTACCATAAGAGTTTGGGGTCCTTGTGTAGAAGGTTCCTGAATTGAATTCTTGGATACTTTTCCATCCACAATGTCATCTAATACTGTGTACTCTTTCTATTCCTGATCTTGTTCCTACAACTGATCCTTATGCATAACTTTTTCATTAAAGATTACATCTATAGACCAAAATATTTTCCTATCTTTAATGTTCCATAAATGAAAACCAAAGTCATCCCCACCATAACCAATAAATGTGGATTTATCTGATTTAGCCTCTAGCTTGGTCCTATTCTCTTTCTTGATGAGAGAAAATGTTTCACAGCCAAAGACATTAATAAAATAATAATCAACATTCTTACCAGACCAAGCTTGTTTTGGAATGCCTCCATCCAAAGGCATAGAAGGTCCTCTATTAATCAGATATACAGTTGTGTTAACTACTACCCAAAACTGTAAAGGCAACTCTGCATATAACCTTATGCTCTTGGCACATTTCATTATTGTTCTATTCATCCTTTCAGATACCCCATTCTACTATGGAGTTCCTATAACCATTCTTTGCCTACGGATTCCATTGTTGGAACAATAATCAAAGAAAGTATTACTACAATACTCACCTCCATTATCTGATCTGAGACATTTCAATTTAATACATATTTCATTCTCAACCAAGGCTTTCCACTTTGTACGAGTGTTAAATACATCATATTTATTTTTAATGCAATAAACCCAAACTTTCTTAGTTGTATCATCAATAAAAATAACATAATAATTAGATCCATCAATAAAAGATACCTGAGCTAGTCCCCATACATCTGAGTGTACCAGATCTAACTTATGTTCTTTCTTTATGGGTCCAACCTTTAAGAACTTAACCTGCTTCTGTTTCCCATACACACAATTTTCATAGAAGTCTAGATCTAGATCTTTCAATCTAGGCAACTTATCTTTAAGATCTGCAAGCCTTTATGGCTCATATGACTAAACCTATAGTGTCACATAGTTGCATCTCTATTTGTAAAAACTAAATCAATAGAATCAACACTACTATTCAAATACAAAGTACTAACTTTCTTACCTCTCAAGATCACAAGAGCACCTTTGGTAACTTTTTAAGAATTTTTAGTAAACAATACTAAACATCCCTCATTATCTAATTGCCCCACTGAAACCAAATTCCATCTCAACATAGGCACATGTCTAACATCCTTAAGGATCCATGTGTTCCAATTCTACATCTTAACCAAAACACAACCTTTCCCTACTATCTCATATGATTCATCATCACCAAGATATACATGTCCTAGATTCTCTTGAACATAATCAGTAAAATAATGCCTATGTGGGGTGGCATGAAAATAAGCCCCTAAATCTAATACCTAAGACTCAGAAAAACTATAAATATAAAGAATTAAGGCATCTTGACATGATTTACTTGATGTCACATTTACCACATTCACTTCCTCCTTGTTGGCATTTTTATCTCGAAGTGACCAACAATCCTTCTTTGAGTGTCCACTCTTCCCATAATGCCAGCATTTCATCTTGGATCTAGATCTGGACTTAGATTCAACTTTTGATTTTCCTTAGTTGCCTTTACTCTTGTCCTTTTTCCTCCCTCTAGTATCAATGGATAAAGCATTGCCTAAGGATGATTCACCAGTGTTTTTCCTTCACATTTTCTCGCTAAGGATCACACCTACATCCTCAAAATTCAAGCTTCCCTTGGTAGGGACTGCATTACTCACATCCATAACCAAACTATCTCAACTATCAAGTAAAGATAATAATATTAGCAAAGCTCTAAATTCATCATCAAACATGATTCCAAAGTGAACATACTTACAACCATATTCAAATCATTTAGATGATTAGCTATTGAACCATTATCAGACATTTTCATGTTAAACAATCTTTTCATAAGAAAAATTTTATTAGAAGCTGAAGGTTTCTCATATAACTTCCCAAGTTTATCCATGAGATCATTTGTAGTTATCTGATCTACAATGTTAAATGCAAAAAAAGATGCAAGGCATAACTGTATGGCTCCTAATGCCTTCCTATCAAGTAATGACCAATTTGCATCGCTCATACTTATAGGTTATCCTCCTTTCCCCTCCAAGGGGAGTTGAAGTTCCTTATGATATAGATAATCTTCCATCTGCATTTTCCACAAACCAAAATTCTTACCATCAAACTTCTTAGCTTTGAATTTTATCTCTTCTCCCATAGCTCCCACTCAAGCTAATAGCCTTCCTATGATTTACCACTTTAGCAAAACACACAATCAATGGTTCTAATACCAGTTATTAGGAATAAAACCCTTATAAATCTAGATCTATTATTTCTATAAACTAGATCTAAAGTTATGCAATAAAATCATCACAAAAACATTCATTAATTCACTATTAATATAAAAGGATAAATGAGAGTAAGATAATAATAATAACATAGATCTAACTTGGTTCACCTAAGTGGGCTACATCCACCAATGAAAGTTTTTAAATAAATCAATAATCTAAAACAAGATTACAATGAACTCTCACAGAGATAGAAAAATCTCTTATAAAAAATGTTGCACAAAAAAACTGCACTTTCATCTACACCTGCATAATGTTGTATCTCACAAGTTGATAAACCACACCTTGTAATGAACACCTACACTTTACAAAACACATGCACTTTAACTCTGATCTTCAAAGCCACACCCTAAAAATAAACCATCAAACTATAAATTCCACACCACATCCTGTATATATAATAAAATGAAGAAAATCTACAAAAGGAAGAGCAAATGTGCAATGCTTATCCAAGATAAGCATTATACAACATGTGACAACCCTCCTCCACCTCATTAAGCCTATACAATAGCTCTCCCAAGGAGGAATTCACTATTTCCATCTCTTCACCTTCTAAGGGCACATTTTTCCAAAATCATGTGATCAAAACCAACTCCACTCAACAAGGAAGGAGTTGCATTATCCAAAAAACAACTAACTTCCTCAAAACAAGGAAGTAAACATGAGAAAAGGCATCTAACAACTAACTCCATGAAATATGGAATACATAGAAATTAGGAATACAAGGAATATTCCACTCACATGTGGAGAACATGAAAATTACAGCCCCCACATCTTTGTATCTCTTTAATCCCCCAAAATTTATTCATATGGTCATGTGATAGCCCCAAACGGCTCCACACTCAATAGATGTCTAGTCATATGAAGCTTGGTCATGTGGTTTTAAGTTTATATGAAATTGTGAAAGATTGTTGTCATCAAAAAGAGAATGGTTTAGTGATATTAGTGTGTTTTTATGTCTTATATCTACTTTTTTGATTTTTTTTGGGGTCATGACATGAAAGGAAGAGATCAGGATGTCCAGTGTATTAGAAGCTTGAGTTGAGTCATGTCATAGTGAAGGTATGTGTTGGTGACATGATGAGGTTATTGATCTCAGTCATGTGATAAGTTTTTAAGGTTGTGTGATCATGATAATAAGGTGTATAATAATCCATTATAGTCTTAGGGTGAGCCTACAGGGGTTGGACCTTCAAATTAAGTCTGCACCTAGACCCTGCTTTGCCTAATGAAGCATGAATATCAATTTTTAAGAAAATTTTGCATATGTGATAATGGAAATAGGTATGATATGTTTTTTTAATCATGTTAATGAATTTTGAGGCCATGGTTTGAAGGGAATTTCAAGAAACATTATTTTAGGCCTTCTAGAGCTCACAGAATGAGGTCTCAAGACCCGAGAAGCATTTTTAGACATTCCTTGGCATGTCTAACTTATGCCTAGAAACATGATATATTAAGAGATATGGATAAGGGTCCTAGTTAAGATATTCAAGCATTGGTTTTTAATTTAAGGGGCAGTCCTTTATGAACAATCAATAACACCAAAACCTATGTTAAACCTCCTTAAACCCCTAATAAGGACCCCATGTGAAATATATTTTTCAAATCAGCCTATAATGGTCTCAAATGCCTATAAAAATATTTTATAATGTATTCTACTCTCATAGGTACCTCTAAGTGGTGGTGGTTAGTCAAATGAGAGAGAAAATGCACGGATATAGGCTTGTTTGTGGAGAATTTACTGTAGCAGTCAAAAGTTGCATTAATCAAGGAAAGTAAATGGATAGAAAAAGAAGATAGAGACTCTTAATTCATGCCCATGATGGTTTATATATATTTTTAGTATTTAAAATTTGTTAAACTAGTCATCCAAGTTAGCCAATCGTTAATAGGCCTAATGGTGTAAATAGTGTAAAACCCAGGGATCAATGAGAAGATGAATTGGAGTGTGTTTTCATGATACAATGATGAAACCAAGTGCATTGGGATATTTTTTAGGAATTTTATTAAATTTTAATTCTTGTAATAATTTTTTTAGGTCAATGATTTTGGTACAATGTTACTCACAAGTTGACATGTCTGGTTCAGATAAGATTGTGAAACATGAGGTCAAGAAATTGGCTTGCAAAACCAATATTTATCATTAGACCATATTAGTTTTGTGTTTGAATATTTTATGAATATGTCATAGAATATTTTAAATGAATCATGAATCTTTTTAACTGTCTATATAGGTGTTAGATTTCAAAATCACCATGACTGGTCTTTGAGGTAAACTGGCAGTTCTGAGTGAGTGAGTGCAGAGATGTTCTTGAGCCCTTATCTCCTGAGTGGAAGTGTCTAATGCATTTGGTAATGACTATAAGTTAATATATATTCTATTTATATATTTTTTTATCATATTTTATTTGATTAAGTGTGTTTGATCTTTAGTATTCTAAGATAGACTTTTTGGTGTACACAGACCTAATAGGACTGAGTACTATTGAGGGGTTTCATGAAGTAGTTGAACCTAAAAGGTGTTGTGGAGCTCAAAAGATTTTGGATAAGGTATTTTTGGATTTGAATTATTGTGCCATATATATGTGTGTGTTTAATACTTTCCAATGTATCAAATGGTAACGTGTTGATAAGAAGGCCTAATGCAATTAGGTCTCCATGAGACCTAAAAGTGAAATGAGGTCTAATAGAGATATGACAGACAAAAAGGGACTCAAAGGTCATTTGAATCATGTTTATTATATTTACTAAGACCTATTCTATGTCCTACCTAATATTTTAAGGGTGTGTGTCCAACTAATGGGTAAATGAATAAGGAATGGTATAAGTACAAGGTAGTTTTAGGCCTATTTGAGCAAGCTTAGAGGAAGTAAATGGATTGATAAATCAAATGAGCTTAATGAGGTTGGATAACATGTTTTAAACCCTAAGGAGATAGAATATAATAATTTCATTAATATCATATATGTGTTCTACAGTTTAAAATCAAGGTTATATGACTTATTCAGTATTAAAAAGGACTAGTTGAGCAAAGAAGCCTAGAGGGATTTTTGAGAGAGATCAAGTGGAGTAGAGTTGAAGGAGTGATCATTGAATATTGAGATGCTATCAGAGTTGCATCAAAGATGTTTTATGATGTATGATAGTGGATATATTATATGTCTATCTGAATGGAAGAATATAAGAAAGAAGTATGATTGGCTAAGTTGGTGCTTGGTCAAAGAGGGAGTTGAAGCTTCCTTGCAGGTTCGTGCTTGAAGAATTGGTATTGTTTGAATGGGTGATTGGTCAAGATGGAGTTTTATATACCTTGAAATTTGGTGGTTTTATAATTTTTCTTTGACTTAGGGGGTTGTAGCCGCCTATCAAGTAGGTGCTTGCTAAAGTCACGTGGGTGCTTGATAAATTTAGGGTTGGTGTTCCATGTTGGGTTGGTGCTCAACTAAATTTGATACATTGTCTTATAGGATAGTTTTCCCAAGATTTTTTTTAGTGGGTTTTATTCCCCATAAGGTTTTCTCATATATGTGATGTTTTATCTTATCTCATGCTCATGTTATTGGTTCTTAATGCATTGCCAGAGCATTGTGTTGATTTAATAGTTCATATATGAGTGGATGTAATTAGTTGAAACTTTTTGATGATAGATTCACCCTCCCCTCTCAGTGATTATGCTACCAATAATTTTTATTAAATCTTATTACTTTGAAGCAGGACTAAATCTTGAAGGAGATCCTTGAAGCATAAGCATGTCTAGTCAACAAGCATAAGGAGGTTTCTCAACCAATAAAATTCCTCTCTTCAATGGGGATAACTATGCATTTGGAGAATTAGAATGAATACCTATCTAATTTCCTTGGGTTATGACATATGAAAATCTGTTGTTGATGGACTCACTCCACCCTCTACACCACCAACTGATGCAATAGGCAAGAAGGCAAGTGAGAAAAACTCCAAGGTAATGAATTCCATCCTGTGTGATATTTCAGAAGCAAAATTTGTTAAGATCATGCATTGTGATATAGCCAAAGGTATTTGGGAAAAGTTTCATATCATCTATGAAGGAGACACAAAAGGTAAGTTGGCAAAGTTAAAGACTCACTGAAGGCAGTTTGAAATCTTGAGAATGAAGGAGGATGAAAACATTACATCTTATATGTTGAGAGTAGATGAAGTGGTAAATGTCATCAAAGGCCTAGAAGAGAAGTTGGAAAAATCAATAGTAGTAAAAAAGGTATTGATAAATCTAACATCTAAATTTGATTCAAAGGTGTCTATTGTGGAGGAGATCAAAGACCTAAACCTGTTATAGATAGATGAGCTTCATGGCATATTTATTGCCTATGAAATGAGAACAAGTGATGGAAGACCTTCTAAGAAGGAAGTTGCATTCAAATATGAGAAAAAGTCATAAGGAAATAAGGCCAAGAATGATGTTAATACAGAAATTGATGATGACAATATAGAAGTCATGTTTGTCAAAAAACTAAGGAAAGGTTCAAGTAAGTATAAGGGCAAGTTGTCATTCAAATGCTTTAACTATGGTAAGATTGGTCACTTTGCATCTAAATGTTCTAACAAGGATAAGATTGATCATGATGAATAACATGGTGAACAGCATGGTGATGACAAGAAGAACTATAATCTTGACAAGAGGGAAAAAGGTTTCAGAAAGTATGAAGACAAGAAAGGGTCATTCAAGAATAAGAGAAGTTTTTATACCAAAGAAGATAGTAGCTCATCTAATGTGAGTGACACTAGTACATCTGATAGTGATGATGATTGTAATGATCATGATAATAATGAAACATTGATGGCTATAGAAAAAGATAATGAGGGTTACTAAAAATAGAAAGGCCTTATGGATGATGGAGAAGAGGTTGAAGTGAACCTTGAGGCAGAATTGGTGAGTGATCTAGAGAAGTTGAAGTTACAAAGAAGGGAGAATCAAAAACTAAGATCCTTGGTTAAGATTTATGAGCATAAAATCAATTTCTTTGAAAAGAGACTAAGCATCAACACCAATGAACATGAAGAGAACATCAAGCAACTAGAAACTCAGATTGAAATTGTCACTACAAATCTTAAGACCAAGGAGGAAGAATGCATCAAGTTTGGAATAGAAATGGAGTCCTTGAAGGCAGAATTAGATTAGCCATTAGTTAAGTTGAAGACACATCAGAGAATTAAGAAGAGTACTAAAGTTCTTGGTGATATTTTGAGTAGTCAAAGGTCTGTACATGACAAGACAAGTATTGGGTTCAAAGAAGACCAAAAAGAGAACAAGAAGAGTCAGACCTCAAAGGCCTATGTAAAAACTCTCAAATCTGAGACTCATAGTGATCATCAAAAATTCAAGAATACCAACATGAAAGTCAACATGAAGAGACCAATCAGGAAGCCCAATGCAATGAGGTATTCCAATTCTTTCAATGGTTATTATTTTGCTTGTCATAACTTTGGTCATAAAGCAAGTGATTGTAGAACAGTCTCAAGAAATGAGTTATCATGGGAACATGGGAGAAGGAGTGATTAGTCAAGAGGTAATTACAAAAATGTTGTTTGCTAGAGTTTTCATAATATGGGACACATTGAAATATTCTATCCTAATAGAGTTAGAATGCCCTCAATACTTAACAAGGTATATGGAGTTCCTAGAGTGCATGATAAGGGTCAAACATTGTTATGAAAGCCAAACAAAGTCAAGACTGATCATATTGAGCTCAAGAGTCAAAATGGATTATTTTCTAAGATAGAACAAGGATCAAAAGTGAAGGAATGCTAAGAACACTTGTTATCTACGTGTATTGACAAGGCAATCAAAGAGAATAAGAAGGATGATAAGGTGGATGAGTCAAATACTTCAGTCAAGCCTAAGTGGATTCTAAGGAGGGACTATCAGTCTCATGATTTCAAGATATCTGAGGAGAGTGATTTGGATATCTAGGAATCTCCTAATTTCATGGAGTTTTGAGATCCCTATGGAAAGGGGTGAGTCCATTAGGCTTCATGGAGACACTCTTGTATCAATATAAGCATGAGGTTGTAATCAAAGAAGGATTTATCTTGAGAGGATTCTAGGTTATCTGTATTTCAAGGTATAAGTTTTTTTCTTTGTAGATTGTATGTGTATAACAAGGTGAAAGGAGTTTTGGTTAGTATAAGAATTGATTCTAGAGATCAATTCATGAGGATTCATGGTATAGAATACATGTTTGAGCATAGGACTATGTCTAGAGACATATGGAATATAGATTGGTTTTCAAGACCAATATGGTCATAGAGACAATTTGGATGTTGTTAGCATAGTTGGAAGTGTGATGAAAGATTTTGTAACTGATTGGTATATGAGAGGTAAGAAAAAAGTTCTATGTTTTATAACATTTGATAGCTTGATTTGTGTTGAGAAGTGGTATTGGTATCAAGATGCTTGAAGGATGTTGAGAATGGTTTGTGAGTCCTGATGACTCATATATTGAGCACAAGTTGTGAGGATAAAGGGGGAGATAATCAGATGATTCATTAGCTTCAATATCAGATAAGTAAATGGTCTATGTCAAAGAAGGTATACAGAAAACATGAAGATAGGTTGAAGAATGTAGCCAAGATTGAGATCATGATGGATGTTTGTGAAGCTAGAACAGGAAAATGAAGATGGATATTATCCATCCCTTTGGTGTCAAGGTACATAAAGGAAAGTGAGTGATCTTATGTATAAGATTCCATTTGAATATTTGTGTCATATAAGAATAGTTGTGATGGCCTAGTGAGTCATCAAGAGTTTAATCTATATCAGTCATATCAAGGACAAGGTGAGTCTTCCTGTATATATGAATTCATTTAAAGAAGGTATGCATGGGTTAGGGAGAGCATGTTTGTATGATGCTTCATTGACATTATGATCTTGTTACCAAAATGGATAAAGAGATCATGAGGGAGAAAGTTACAAGTGTCTCTTTATCATTAATGTCAAAAGGGGGAGAAGGAGCAGATGTCAAAAGTACTATTTTGAAGTGATTTTAGACTGTAGTGTGTTTTTCATAAATATGTTTGCCATCAATGACAAAGGGGGAGTTTGTTGGCATGTATCATTGATGTCAAAAGGGTACATCATGCAAAGGCATAATGGTCATTGATGTCAAAAATGTGTCATATCAATATTTTACTTTCAAGGTTGATGTCAAAGGTGACTTAGGACAAATGGCAGTATGTGATATGTCAAGGTACATAAGAGAGTTGCATTGATGATAATTATCATGAGTGATATGAGAATGGAAGGTACAGGTCATAGAAGATGTTTGAAGACAACTAATGTTTGAATAGGAAGCATAATGTATGAATAGGTTTGTATAATTCATTAATTCCATGATATGAAGAGGTATGTGTAGAAGAATGTCTGCGCATAGTGTGGCATAGTCATGACATGAAGAGTTTTAGGGTAAGCCATGTGACAAGATGCATTTGAAGGCAAGAGAGAATTTGAATTCAAGAGATAATTTTAAGGCAAGAGAGAATTTGAAGGCAACTAATTTCTTATGGTTGCATGAAGGTACAAGTTAAGGTATCAAAGGTGTTTAGGTACATGGAAGAGAGATGTTTAGTCATATGAAGCTTGGTCAAGTGGTTTTAGGTCTGTTTGAGGCAATGGAAAATTGTTGTCATTAGAAAAATAATGGTGTAGTGATATGAGTGTGTTTTGATGTCTTATATCTTCTTGTTTAATATTTTTTTGAGGTCATGACATGAAAGGAATATGTCAATACGTCAAGTGCATTGGAAGCTTGAGCCTAGTCATGGCATGGTGAAGGTATGAATTGGTTACATATGAGGTGAGTGATCTCAGGCATGTGAAAGGTTTTGAATTTTGTGTGAGACTTATAATAAGGTGAAGAATCATCCATGAGAGTCTCAGGGTGAGCCTATAGGGTTAGAACCTTCATATCAAGTTTTCACCTAGACCACTCGTAGACCCTACTTGGCCTAATGAGGCATGAAGAATAGTTTTCAAAGAAATTTTACATATGTGAGCATGGAAAGAGATATGATATGTTTTCTTAATCATGTTCACAAAATTTTGAGGCTATGATTTGAAGGGATTTCCAAGAAACATTATTTTATGCCTTCTTGAGTTCATAAAATGAGGTCTCAAGACCCGAGAAACACTTTCAGACATTTTTTGGCACATGTAACCTCTATATGGGAACCTAATATATTAATGAAATATGGAGAAGGGTCATAGATAAGATCTCTAATCATTGGTTTTGGATTTAAGGGGTAGTCCTTTATGAATAATCGTTAACACCAAAACTTGTGTTAAACCTCCCTAAAACCCTAATAAGGACTCGATGTGAAAGAACTTGTTCAAATCATCCCAAGATGATCTCAAATGAATATAAAAATTATTGTATCATATATAAAACTCTCCCATGTACCTCTAGGTGGTGGTGGTCAGTCAGTTGAGAGAGAAAATGCATACATACAGGCTTGTTTGTGAAGAATTTATTGTATCAATCAAAATTTGCATTGGTCAAGGAAATCAAATGGATGGAAGAAGAATATAGAGACTTATATTTAATGCACATGATGTTTTTTGGATAGGTTTCATCCTTTAAGTTTGATACATCATCCATCCAAGTTAGTTAGTCGCTAACAAGTCTAATGGTGTAGATAGTGTAAAACCCAGGCAGTAGTGAGAAGATGAATTGGAGTGTGTTTCATGATATAATGATGAAACCCAGTGCATGGAGATGTTTTTCAAGACTTTTAAGACATGTTCATTCTTTTAATAAGTTTTGGAGGTCAGTTATTTTGGTAAAATGTTGCTCACAAGTTGGCATGTCTAATTCAGATAAGACTATGAAACATGAGGTCAAGAAATTGGTCTACAAGACCAATACTTGTCATTAGACCATATGATTTTTTTGCTTGAGGATGTTTTGAAGATGTCATAGAATTTTTTGAATACATCATGAGTCTTTAAAACTGTCTACACAGGTGTTGGAGTTCAAAGATACCATGACTGGTCTTTGAGGTAAACTAGCAATTCGAAGTGAGTGAGTTACAGAGATGTTCGTGAGCCCTTATCTCCTGAGTGGAAGTGTCTAATGCATTTGGTAATGACCTTGAGGTCATGTAGATTCTGTCTATATATATTTTTTATCATATTTTGGTGGATTTAGTGTGTTTGAGCTTCAATATTGAAAGACAAACTTTTTGGTGTACATAGGCCTAACAAGACTGAGTACTATTGAGGGGTTTCATGAAGTAGTTGAACCTAAAAGGTGTTATGGAGTTCAGAGGATGTTGGATAAGGTCTTTTTGGATTTTTTTGAAAGCATTGTGTCATGTATATAGGTGTAATACTTTCCAAGGGATCAAATGGTAATATGTTGATAACAAGGCCTAATGCAATTATGTTTGCATGAGACCTAAAAGTGAAATGAGGTCTAATAGAGTTATGACAGACCAAAAGGGACTTAAATTTCATTTGAATCATGTTTATGAGATGTTTTAAGATATATTATATGGCCAACCTAAGAGGTTAAGGGTGTGTATCCGACTAAGTGGTATATGAACAAGGAATGATATATATAAGGCAGTTTTAGGCCTATTTGAGCAAGCTTAGAGGAAGCAAATGGATTGATAAATCAATGAATATGAGGAGGTCAGGTAACATGTTTTAAACCCTAAGGAGAGAGTAGAGAATAATTTAATTAACACCTTATAGGTGTTCTGTAATTGAAGATCAAGGTCACATGACCTATTCAATCTTCAAGAGGGCTAACTGAGCGAAGAAGCCTAAAGGCAATTTTGAGAGAGATCAAGTGGAGTAAAGCTGAAGGAGTGATCATTAAATATTGAGAGGATATCATAGTTGCATCAGAGATGTGTTCCTAATGTATGACAATGGATAGAGCAGATGGATAGCTGAGTGGAAGAATAGAAGAAAGAAGTATGATTGGCTAAGTTGGTGCTTGGTCAAAGAGGGAGTTGAAGCTTCCTTATAGGTTGATGCTTGTAGAATTGGTATTAGTTGAGTGGGTGCTTGGTCACTAGGGAGTTGGATATTCCTTGTAGGTTGTACTTGCAGAAGTGTCCTTTGACTAAGTTGGTGCTTGGTCATAGGGGTTATAGCCTCCTAGCAAGTGGGTGCTTGATAAATTAGGGGTTGGTGCTCCATGGTGGGTTAGTGCTCAACTAAATTTTATATATTATCTTATAAGATAGTTTGTCCAAGCTTTGTTTCAGTGGGTTTTATTCCTTATGAGGGTTTCTCACATATGTGATGTGTTATCTTGTTTCATGTTCATGTGATTGGTTTTTAATGCATTGTTAGATCACTGTGTTGCTTTCATAGTTCATATATGAGTGGATGTAATTGGTTGAAATTTATTGATGATTGATTCACCCCTCCTCCTCTCAATCATTTTTATTTCAATAGGCATGGACCTAAAATAACCCTAGACCTAGCAAAAAGTACTCTACACTCAAATTTCTAAAGGAAATGGTTCTAAAGCCTAAGACATGGGGTATAATTCTTACTAAGATCCAATGTAGATAATTGATTATACTAATGATTTTAAATGGGTTTTTCAAGGATATAATAAGTATACTCCATGTAAGGAACTGATGAACAAGGGTAACCTAGATCTAAGATAGATATAAATACTAAACGAATAAGAAGAAAAATGGTGAATTGGTCAATGAATGGATAATATATTCAACCTAAGGTGATAAATGGCAATATTAAGCAAACACATAACTATACCAACTTATTCAATATTAGGAGGAGCATAATCAAGGATAAACAATACATCTAACACACAATAATAAGCAAATTATATTTATCTACTAAATAAGTAAAGGGAAGAGAATATGGATAGAGATACTTATATTTGGGTGGAGCCATCAGCACCTTGAACTTCCCTTTTGGCTCAAGTGGCACTTTGAAAGACATGTTTTAGGTTGAAGACCTCAAATGACAAGAAGAAGACCTAAATATCTTTAATTGGGGATTTCAAGGATTGGGACACCTCCTTAACACAACTCTTCCTATTGAGCTTTAAAGACCATAAACAAGACTAGACCTCCAAGATAAGATTTTAACCTATAACTCTTCTAAAAACTATATAGGAATAGAAATGTGAGTGCAAGCAAAGTAGAGGAGTGTTTTATATCATTTTGGAATGAAACATGACCGCTATATAGATGGCTCTGATACCCTGGTCTCTAAGTCGATGGTATCAACCATGCTGATATAATCGAAAAGGATGTTTGTTGGAACATTATTGTATCAGCCAAACCGATCTAGTACAAGGAAGACAAGTATGAGATAGACTGTATTGGCCTAGTTGATACAATATGATATAGGGAAGCTAGCAAGACTAAACAGGAAGTAGATAAAGAGGTAAGACAAAAAAAAAAACTTAAGAAAGTGAGACTAATAGTAATAAAGGTATGATTGAATAATGTGCAAACATCTCTCAAAATGTACCATAATCCGATCCCACCCCATTCTCGATGCACCTTTTAAAGTGTGTACTTAGAGAGATTGATACCCCAACAAACCCTTACAAAAGAAAATGTGAGTTAGGTGATAAAGTAAAAAACATCAAATATATAAAAAAATCAACTTTAATAAAATTTTGGTGAATTTCTACAGTCTATTCCAAATTTGAATTTTTGACACATGTTAGATAGTGGGAAAGGTTGATGAGTTTAAGTACACATTTTTATTACATTTGCAAATATTTGAAATTATTTTAACAAGATTAGTTTATACATATCTACCAATCATTACAATAAATGCGATCTCTAATATTGAAAAGACGAGAAAAAAAGATTAAATTTAATATAAATGATGGTAGAAACATAATACAAGTACATATTACTATTAATGGTAGATTCTTATAATTAACAAAAGAAAATGAAATATAACCAAAAAAACAAAAAACAAAATCATCATAAACTTCATATTTTTTATAAATTACATCAAATCTATGTCGCCTTTCGAAAAAATAATATACTTAAAATCGATATTTACACTATAACAAGTTCCATTAGTCCAAAACATTTAGCTAAATAATCTCCCATAAGTATGCATTGTAACCATTAGAGTCAATGACCCCACAATTCTTTGAAGCATTTTGTCAAATAGTTTGTACAATTTCAGGGTTCTTCATTATTTACATACATTTCTAACCCACTACTATTATTTTTTGGCCATTAGATTTGATTCTCATCGAAAACCAACTTTGTGGCATTTTTTTTTTAATTATGAAAATCTCAAAAATATGGGTTAGAAATTTGGATGCCCTTTTTAGTACGTCCAAATTTCCCCCCAATTTGTCCTTAATTTACGGGATATTTTTTAATGGAAAACTATTTATGGTGGAGAAATCGTGTTGTCCGATACACAGAGCTTTGAATTCCTTAAATTGATTGACTTGGAATGTAGTGGTCGTGCAATTGCGAGTGGCCATCACTAAGTTTTCTTTCACCGACTCCACTCAAAAAAACAAGTCCCCAATAATTCCCTACCATATCCATTTTATGTACATAAAATATGAATTGAAATTAAAATTAATGGTGCATGAGGTTGAATATTGCAATTAAATGAAAGCTTCCGATAGCCCTTCCCTTACCACACAATTCCCACCTCCCCACATTTACAAAATCAGGACATGTTATTGTACTTTGATTTTATTTCAAAATGATAGTTTAAAGTGTTTTATAAGGATACAATTAATGTAGTATTTGTGATTTTAATAATATAAAAAAATTAAATCAATCATAAGTATTAAGTTTAAACCATGAAAAATAATAGATACAAGGTTTATTGGTCTGGGAATTCTCAAGATGGATAAAAAATTACTTAGAAATGGAAACATCGTAGCTTCTTGATTCTTCCTATGGTCAAAGATGAATTACAAAGAGATCAATAAAATAGATACAACAAAAATCATGCTATCGTGTTCACTCAACTCCTCTATACTCCCTCTCCTCCTTCTACAATCAACTAACACCAACTCTCACTTACACCCTTACGTCTTCAATTGTCTTCATGACTCATACTTCCTCAAGAATATCCTTTTGAGCTCTAAAGTATTCATAATTGTCTCAAAACTTAAGATACAACACTTCTTTGTATTTTTCTCAAATTGAATAGTCAATGCAAGAAAACCACTAGTTTCAAAATATATGATTTTAGAATCCGTAGTTATCGAACCACGACTCTACATGACCATGAAAAACGTCTACAAGGTTTATTGGTGTGGAATAACCTTAAAATGGGGGAAAACTATTTGAAAGTGACAATTGCCTAGCTTATTGATTATTTTTATGGTCAAAGATGAACTACAAAAAGATCAATAGAACAAATACAACAAAAATCATGTTATCTTGCTCACTCAACTCTTCTCTACTCCCCCTCCTTCTACAATCAAGTAACACCAACTCTATCACTTACACACTCGTATCTTCAATTGTCTCCATGCCTCTTACTTATAATTTTGGCGTGGTCCCATGGTATTGCAACTATAAAAATATTTAGTGGGTGGTGCAGAGATTATTTATGAGTAAATATGAAGTGAAGTGGATCCATGGATTTTAAAAAGTGCAAAAATTATACCTACATAAAAAATTGAGGTTTGGATGTAAAAAACAATTATAAAATAATTTTTTAGTGGTTGTAAAGTGTTTATTTTGTACTTAAATTTTCTTTGTAGGTACAATAAATTCTTTAAAATCTCTCTCATGTAACCATTACTTTTATTTTTGGAAAAAATATTCTATTTTTTATAGTTGAAAAAATTTAAACTTACACGAAACTCTGCAACTACAATATAATCACAATTGCCCCCTCCATAAAACCACCCTATTCTTCATGAATATCTTTTTAAACTCTAAAATATTCCAAACTATCGAAAAATTTAAGAGATATCCTTTTGACCTCTACATAAAGCGAGAGATTTGTCACTATATACAAGAAATAATTTGTTTGGAGCCTTGTTATCGGATGAAACTGAATTGGTTTTGGTTGGATGATGTGGAAGTTGGGGTATGAGTTATCCAAGCAAGTGTTTAATCTACAACCACATAATTTCTATTCCTCATCTTGAGCAAGATATTTTTCCTGCAAAAGCAGACAAAATAAGCAGCATCATAAGTTAATTGATGACTGGAAGTTGTGGATGCTGCAGGTCGTGTGGATAAACAATTTTATAGTAAACAAACGCAAAATAGACTCCACCGTCTAATGGGGACCATTCCATCGCAATAAACCTGTTCATGGAGTCAGTGCTACGGTACCGAAAATTTCGAAACCGACATACACAATAAAGCAATTTGCTATCAGATTCGCTTTTTATTGCGAGGGACAGAAATCATTGTTGTCATGCGGTTGACAAAAATGCCCGAAGTCGTGGCAAAATCTCCAATGGCTCTCACGCTGCGAAAGTGGGAGCACAGGAAAGTTAAAAAAATTATGATTATATATGACCCTCTTCTTTTCCATGCATTTATTGTCATGAATGGGATTTGCATTGATGGCTTCCACGGCAGGATCCAGAATATGGAGAGCGATATTAATAATTGCTGTGATCAGTTTAATGCAAAGGGTGACTGCACAGAAGCTTGTACCTGCATTGTTTATCTTAGGAGACTCTCTGGTAGATGTGGGTAACAACAACCACATACGACTATCCCTACTGAAAGCAAATTTCCCTCACAATGGCGTCGATTATCCCGGCAGAAAAGCAACCGGCAGATTCAGCAACGGCCTCAACGCTGCAGATTTCTTAGGCAAGTTCGTAAGAACCTCATTTTCTAACTAGATTGTTTGTTTTTCAAGACAAATGATGAATCTGTAGGTATCTGATGCACGAAAATTGACCTCCTCCAAGTAATAAGGGATATCTATTCCCCCAAGTTATTTTTGGCCCTTACAAAACTTCATTCTCTTTATGCTTAAGGGGAATTGAACGGTACCTTGTTTCTCCTTCAGTTTAATGTAAAGTTATATTTATTCGACTAAAGTTAATCAGGTTTCATGGTTGGGTTTCATGATATTGTGACTGTAAAATTTAGGAAAAGATCTTTAGTGAAGCAGACAAAATCAAAGAGGTTTGAATGTAAAAAAGAATTATAAAATAAATTTGTATTGGTTATAAAGTGTTTTTATTGTGTCTAAATATTTTAATGCTACAAATTTTTGACCTGAGCGTTTATCCATATCTGTAAATTTTCTCTATGCAACTGATGTTCCTATTTTCATGATTTTTTTTTTTTTTTTTTAACAATTCAGAAAATTTAAACTTGCATCGAACCACTTGCAGCTACAAAATAATTACAATTGCTCCTTCTATAAAATCACCCTTACACCTTATTTCATTATTTATTTGATATTTTCAAAAAACATCTTTGTATAAAACCATATTTTTTATGCCCAAGGAGAATTGAAAAATGCCCTACTTCTCCTTCAGTTTAATATAAAGTATTATCTATTCAACTAAAATTATCAGGGCTTACACCTTATCTCATCTCTTCTTTGACATTTTCAAAAAATAACTTTGTACAAAACTTCATTTTTTTTTTGTGCTCAAGGAGAATTAAAGAGTGCCTCGCTTGATTCAAAAAAGCAACTGGGATATTCAGCAACGGTCTTAACTCTGTAGATTTCTTAGGCAAGTTCGTAAGAACCTTATATTCTAACTAGATTGTTTGTCTGTTTGTTTTTTAAGACAATTGATCAATCTGTAGGTTTCTAATGCACGAAAATTGACCTCGTACTACTAAGTATTAAAGGATATCTATTCCCCCAAAATTATTTCTGCCCCTTACAAAACTTCATTCTCTTTATGCTTAAAGGGGAATTGAATAGTACCTTGCTTCTCCTTCAATTTTAATGTAAGGTATATTTATTCGACCAAAATTAATCAAGACTTACGATTTGGTATCATGGTATTACAACTGTAAAAATAGTTAATGAGTGTTATAGAGAGTATTTAAGAGTAGATGTGTAGTGAAACAATTCCATAGATTTTAAAAAGTGTTTTTATTGTGCCTAAATATCCTCTGTAGGGATTGCAAAATTTTACCCACACTCTTTATCCATCTCAAAAAATCTTTTCTTTATGTAGACATTGTGCCTATTTTTTATAATTTTTTTTTTTTTTCACAATGCAAAAAATTTAAACTTACATGAGACCACATAAAATAGTTGCAGTTGCCCCCTCCACAGAACCACCTTTTTATACTTTATTTCATTCTTTATTCGATATTTTCAGAAAATAACTTTATACAAAACCTCATTTTTTATATTCGAAGAGAATTGAAAGATATCTTGCTTCCCCTACAATTTAATGTAAAATTTTATCTTTTGGAGCAAAATTAATCAGGGCTTACACTTACTTCATCCCTTGTACAAAACTTCATTGCTTTTTTAACTTAAATAATAATTGAACAATACCTTGCTTATCCTTCAATTTGATGTAAAAGTTTTATCTTCTCAACCAAAGTTAAGTAAGGCTTACATCTGACCCGAGTCCTTTTATCTACTCAACCAAAGTTAATTAAGGCTTACATCTGACCTGAGTCCCTTATTTGATATTTTCATAAGATTGAACAGTTAGACTTCACTCCCTCCTTGGTTCCCCCCTTATTTGATACCTCAGGAGGGTTGATATTTTATTCCTTCTGTACTAGAATTTTTATTTTTAACTTCAGGGTTTTGCCTAAAGATTATCGATTTGAATACAGCACAGAAGCTTGGATTTGCAGCGAGCCCACCTCCATATCTTTCCCTTGAAGGTGGAGGGAACAACATTAGCAGCATTCTGAATGGAGTCAACTTTGCTTCTGGAGGATCAGGAATTATTGAAGAAAGCAGCGTAAGTCCTTCCATTCAAAGCTACTGATTTTTTCGTTAATTAAGTGGCGATGAACCATTGAACCCCATGCAAAATGTTTAAACCTTCAGGAGGGAAGTATTTCGATGAACAAGCAAGTTCAATACTACGCAACAGTGTATGGGAATCTGGCGGCCCAACTGGGCAACGCGGAGGCTCAAAAACTGGTGGCTAAATCTCTGTTTGTGGTGGTGATTGGAAGCAATGATCTGTTCAGCTATTTGAAATCAAATTCAAAACTCAAGGCCAAGTATACGCCTCAGCAGTACATAGATTATCTCGTTTCCACATTCAGGGCCCAATTACAGGTAATTTATAATCAAAACATAAAATGTAACATGATATTCTGTTAGTCGGTAATGATGAATGGATTTTCCTCGGCCTTGCTTTAGTTCTTTGGAGGATGAGTTTTAGCTTGCATCTTTCCCCTTTAGCTCTTAAGGTTTATATCTCAATTTGCAGAGTATATATAATTTGGGAGCACGAAGGATTGTTAGCGTGGGAGTTGGACCCATAGGTTGCAGCCCATCCCAACGCAGTCGGAAGAGTAAAACAGGGGACTGTGTTGAGGAGGATAACGATTTGGCTCGAAGCTTCAATGTTGCCATAAAACCTCTTCTGGCTTCACAACTAACCCCAAATCTGCAAGGCCTCAAATATGCTTGCTGTAACACCTATGGAGTAGTGTCTAACTATATTCAGAATCCGACTGCATACGGTATATCAATCATTCATTATACGCAATTAATCCAGAAGTCCTGTTTTCTTTAACATTATGGATTGTGGAAGCCTGAAGCTGTATTTAATAATGATGATAGTTGTGCAGGGTTTAAAAATGTGATAAGTGCATGCTGCGGGGCAGGAAAGCTGAATGGACGCGTTGCTTGCCTACCAGTGGTGAAATACTGTTCTAATCGCACAGAGTACTTGTTCTGGGATTTCTACCATCCCACCCAGATTGCAGCCCAAATGCTCATTGACACCTTCTTTGACGGATCCGCCAATCAAATCTCCCCCGTCAATGTTAGGCAGCTGATATCCACCTGAATTTAATTTTCATGTATCTGCCATTAATTAATCACGGTACCCTCAATCAGATTAGGCAGGAGATATATATCTGTTTATCAATTATACATCCCTGTGGTTTTAGAACAACTTTTTTTCAAGATCAATGGGGCAGCTTTCTGAAATAGGTCGGCTCAGTGTTGATTGCAGAAAGATTTTAAATTAAAATATAATATAAAATGATGGGAAATTGGTTCAGAAAGGCATTTGACGGCTGCGATCCAGTAACTCGTTTGTGTCTGATTTCTCCAGGCTCACATTTGTAAGGGAGATGAATAAAGAAACAAATTATAACTAAGCAATTTATTTTTGTGAGGGGAATTTGAATCTAGTAGTCGTTTTAGATATTATATTTCTGTGGGTTTGGGGGAGTAATTTTTTTATTTTTTATTTTTTGACTTTGCAACTTTTGGGTTAGTTCAAGGAAAAATATATTCATTTTATTAAATTATATGATTTATTTTATTTATTATGGTAATTAAATAAATATTTATATTTTTTTATTTATTATTATGATTATATTAATCATGATTTTTTTTTTTTTTTTAAAGAGTTTTTAATATTTATATGTTTTTTTTTTTTTTGAATAAATAATAATAATATCAATATTTATAAAAGTTATATGAAATTGGAAAAGTATAATATAAAGTAAGAAATAGAGAGTGTAAGTACAACTTCAACAAACTCAGACAATTATGATTGATATATATACAAGAAAATATATGAAAACAAATCATGCTCTTTAATATTTCACAAATCTTATTATATCTACAAATTTGTCATAAAATCACTTCCTTCTTAGTTTTGAAAAAACAATTAAAAAAATAAAATAGAATATCAAGTCTCTTTCAAAAAAAAGGTTAAGGATCTTTGATCCTCGTAAACTATAAAAGTCTATAAAGAGTTACATGAATCTCTAAACAAGAGAATTGGCACCTTATCTTTATAATAAGGAAAATATTTAAATACAAAACAATCATCTATAAGATAAATATAATAAGTATAATATGCCAAAAAAATATATAATAATTCCTATCTATCAAAAAAAAATGAACTTTATGTTTTTTTGGGGTAAATATATGACATAAACCTTTTTTTATCTTACCATTATTATCAATGCAAAAATATTTGGTTGAAAGTAAGTATTTTCAAATGAGAAATGGTCAATCCAACTTTATCTTACGGTTATTATCAATGCAAAATTATTTAGTTGAAGGTAAGTATTGGATTTATATTAATGTTTTTAAATGGGAAATAGTCAATCCAATTTTTATTTTACCATTATTATCAATACAAAATTATTTAGTTGAAGGGAAGTATTGGACTTATATTAACATTTTCAAATGAGAAATGGTCAATCCAACTTTAACAGAGGTATTGTGTTACAATGATCTAAGACAATATAAACCATACAATACAATGCTAAGTTGGAATCAATACAATACAATGCTAAGTTGGAAACAGTACAATACAAATTAAAGGGGATAAACCTCAATGAAACAATACAATACAAACATAATGATCTAAGTACAAATCAGACATGTTATAGAAGGATCCCTTAATGAAACATCAATCAAACACTACATCATGAGTGTTAGTGAGGATCTCAAGTTTTTCATAGCCTCTCTTTAATGAAGTTTTTAAGATTGCTTACATTATAACAGGTGATTGAAATGGATAAGGGGGAAAGAATAAAACTGAAAACTAATGTTATAGAAGGATCTTTTAATGAAACCTCAAGCAAGCAATACACGAGAGTGTTAACGACGCACTCAAAATTTTCGTTGCCTCTTTTAAATGAAGGTTTTATGCTTGATTAAATTAGAATAGGCCATAGATAAAGATGAAAGGGGCAGAACAAGACTGAAAACCAAAGCTATGTAGTATCATCCTCAACTTGTAGAGGATATATGCATTCTTATGAGCCATGCCAGCGATTTTTCATTAGATCAATTGTATTCTAGGCTTTTATTTCAGGAATGCCTCAGGGTCATGCTTGTGAATGCCATGTGTTAAACCAGAGTCTTTTCCTAATAAAATCCACACTATCAATTGATAAGTTTGTGTAACCTTGCTTTCACTTAGATCCTCATTGCTGGGAATACCCAATGACTTAATACTTACGTCTTTTAAAAATTGTCGATGTCCCTGTTTCAATTGGAAAATAAGATGCTTTTGCTAGCCCCTGCAGAGGAGCTTAAAATGAAGGAAATAGATCCCATTTCCATGCTTGATCTTGGAAAATCTCAATGTCTGATGAGTCTAATTTAAATCCAGCATAATCAGAAACTCATATAATATCCAAAAGTTTAGAACTGCTCATGCAGTAGTTTCCATGGGAGATTTTTAATGACGATAAAAATGGATGCTTTTAAATTTGATATTTATTTGATTGTCATAGAGTATTTTTTTACTTTAAATTTGACATCCATTTGATCATTATATAAGAATTTTATTTTTGTCTTGGAGAAGTCGATTGAAAAATCATGAAATATTAGGCATATGATGGAGTTTGGAGAATTTTTTTTTCCTCCTAGAACTATGTTTTCAAGCTCGAAGGAGTAGCACAACCAGAATGAGGAGTCTTTAATGTCACAACTCATTTTTGACAACATTCAGAGCAAGGAAACAACTCTGTAGTTGAGAGATCGAGGTTAATGTTCTCCATTCTATGTGATGATGGGTAGAGAACAAAGGAATGCATAAGCGAAGTTTGCATAAGATTGTGAGTGGTGCACCGGTAGATTTGAAGGTTGTGAATAGTCAAGATGCCACCAAGAAGAGTAGGGTGAGCAGATGTAGTGGTTGTGAATATGAATGGAAGACTTTATGAGATCACATAAATGTTGCGAGTTATACAGAAAAGGTTGGCTACAATAGATGAAAATAGAAGAAGAGGCTTCGTCACAAGAGATGAAGTGAGTGATGCAAAGGTTAAGTTGCAAGAGGGTGAGGATAAAAGAAAAAATCCAGTACGAGAACGACTGGATGAGGGAGAAGAGAGGCTTATCAAAGCTATTTCCAAGATTGGAAGAGGAACGCAGATGAAGGTTTCATGTTTTACTAGATCATTGCACCAATAAGAGTTAATAGATTGGCTCATGGAAATGGAGGAATACTTCGAGTTTGACGAAGTAGTGAACAAACACAAGACAAAGGTCATGAAAACAAAGTTGAAGGGACACACAGCTCTGCGGTGGAAGGAGGTAGAAATTGCGAGGAATCACAAGGGTAAAGACAAAATCACCTGGGAGAGAATGCTTGAAAAATTAAAAGAAAGTTTCTACTTGGAGATTATTAGTTGAATCTATTGAAGAGGTTCCAGGAATCTGTGACATAATGAGCTGTGTGTAAAAGAGTACACAGAGATGTTTTCCAAGACCACAATCCATGTGGTCATAGAGAGATGGATCAAGAGAAGGTAGCGCGGTATATTAATATACTAAAATGGGTCATCTAGGATGAAATTAGTTTAGTGAGACTGCAAACAGTGGAGTAAGTGTATTAGTATGTGCTAAGGGTGGAAGAGAAGTAGAGGCAGATCAATTTATAAGAACAACAAAGGACAACCATGTTTAAGCCTGCTTGCAGGGGTAAAAAGAGTAGAGGCAGATTCATTTATAAGAACAAAAAAGGATATTGATGTGACACATTCTATCATCCAGTTGACAAATCGTAAATTGAATCCAATATGAAGAAGCATCAGTCTCAGATACAACCAACTCTGTCATAAGCTTTGGATAGATCCAATTTGATGGAAACGACAGCTTTCTTCTTTACTTTAATGGAGTGAAGACCCTTTTGAGCAACCCCTACAACATCATGTATCTGCCTCCCAAAAAGAAAACCAAATTGTTTGCGGGAAAGAAAACACTCTTTTGATTCTTGATGCTATGATTACATAGAGACAGCTACAAAGTGAGATTGATCTGAAGTCAGCAATGTCTTAGGATTGTCCATCTTGGGGATGAGGGAAATGAATGTCTTATTTATATCCATATGAATAAATATAGTAGATTTAACTTCTTCTACCACCCTCAAAAAATCCTCTTCCACCAAATCATAGAAACCTAAGAGAAATTCCACATTTCAACCATCAGAGCCAAGGCTCTTGTTCTATTGAAAGTTAGAAAGCACCACTTTTAAGTTATTCCTTAGAAACTTCCAATAACATCTTATGGGTTTCAAAATTTGAAAAACTTGGAAAATAGGTAGTGAAGTTCAGAATCTCAGCTAAATTTGCCCTTAAAAGTAATGGTATTTCCACAGTCCATGTAGAGTGTAGTGAATGCTTTTGGATAAATTAGCCCTTCTTAGATCATAAAAGAAAGACTTGAAATGCTTTACCCCCAAATCTGTAATGTCATTAAAAGTCCTTGCTTTACTCTTATCACCTCTTGGCATCTCCCAAATGGTATTAATGTTTCCCCTATGACTAGAAAAATTAAGAAAAAAAAATGGAGTTCTCATCTCCCAGTTCCAACCAAACAGCTCTACTTTTCAATCGCCACTAGGGTTTTTGAGCAAGAAGTATGTCTATTTTTTTCCCTTCTAGGTCTAATCCTAGTTTTTGCTTCCTCATCATAGTCATCCTCAACTATAGCCTCATAAAATAAAAAATATGTCTCTCAATTTGAATGAGATCGTGTTCTTGGGATCTAGACTCGTTAAAAGCCCAGGTAGAAACAACTGATTTTACCTACCTTAAACTACTTGAAAACTGATAACAAGCGAAAACTGATTTTACCTTTCTTATCAAATCCCTTCCATGTTTCCTTAACCAAAGCTTGAAATTCTTCATCCTCCAGCCAAGTGGGGTTAAACTTGAATGGGCTTGGGGGCTTGTAAACTTCATTGCCAATTTGAAGCAGAATAGGAAAATGATCAGAATCAATACCTGTTTCAACTCAGGATCTAAATCTCTCTCCACGTCTTAAGAATATCAGCCACTAGGAATCGGTCGAGTCTTTTGGCAACTAGGTCTTCACCCACCCTGTTATTACACCAAGTGGGAACAATTTTGACTTGTTTCACATCATATAGACATGTCTACGCTTGTTTGTGAATAAAGTATCCTCCTTCAGCATCAAGACTAGTTATTGTTCCCCAGATGGCAGCTCTGTTCAAAGGAAAGTTCATATCACCACCCAAAATCAATCTTTCATGCTTCATGAAGTCCTCGTCCAGAAGAGAATCCCAGAAAAGTGCCTTGTTATTGTATGGCCCATATATATTTTTAGAGGCAAAGGATTTCCCCAGCTTCATGGAGAAAATCTCGGCACCTACACCTGAGACAAAGTACACTGTTGAGCAGCCTGAAGGACCTCTTCCTCCACCCCAAAATTAAACCCCCAGATCTTCCTATAGAAGCCAGAGAAATAAAGTCCCACTCTCTCAATTTTTTTTTTGTATAACTCCTACTTTCCTTCCCTCCCTCAGTCTCTTGTAAAAACAAAATATTAAGATGATGTAAATGTACAAATACATTTTTTATATTCACTAACCAAACCTCGAATGTTGAGAGACATAATTAACATAGACAACTCTTCCCAGGGGTGTTACTTGCTCTAAGTACCCCAACAATAGTATTTTGCTTTCCACTCTGAATCTCTCTCAGCGCTCGATCCTTTGCTTGACTAATGAAGGATTTTGTTCCCAAGACAAAAGATATTCCCTCTCTCCCATCTAAACTTAAACCCTCTTCCACCCGACTCCTCCAAAGCTGATTCCTTCTTTGAGGATCTAAGATAATATCTGCATGCCCCCAGACTAGATTCATCCTCCACTGAAGAAGAGGAATAGGGAACTGTGGTCTTAAAGTTAATTTGGGATTTGGGAATTCAGGGAGATAACTTTGGAGACAAGGACCTGACAATAGGGGAGGTCTTTCCACAACCATTCAAATTATTGAGTTTTTTTATGAATCATCCCTTCCCTATCCCATGGCATACGGTGAGTAGAAACAAAATCCCCAAATACCGGCCATTGATCCATAGGAAGATTCAGTGGACTAAGGACTTTTGGAGGGGGTGAAGAGGTCTTATCCGTAGGAACAGGAGTTGTGAGAGGTTCAGACGGAACCTTCAGTACACCATCTCATTTAATCCCTCATCCTGTCCGGCCCTCTGCTCTTCTCCATCCCTCCTCCCAGATTCGAATATCTTGGACCATTCCTCTCCAGCTGAAACTTACCCTAGCTCCATCAAAACCTGTTTGGCCAATGGTTCACTGTCCTCTACATCCCCATGACTCATAACCTCTTCAATCAATTTTGTCATAACAGCCGCTGTCACCTTTGTGCCAGAAGGCTCAACGTGGTTAGGTCTCCATTCCCTTCTTCTGAATTTCAAAGAGCAGTTGACCACCAAATGACGATATCCATGACAACATAAACATCTGAAAGGCACCTTCACATAATCAAGGGTCTGAATTAATCTCCCATTGCCACTCACAATCTCCATCACCGCTGGAAGACCCTCATTTAACTTTATGTCCACCAAAACTCTAGCAACTGAGCGAGATGATCCCTTTAGTTGACCCTCATCCCAATCCACGAAGGAACCTATACCATTCCATATTTCCTCATAATTCTAGTGGACCACAGTTCCAATGGTAGACCAGGCATTTCAACCTAAATACGTCTAGTCGCTTTAGATTCTCGCCTAGGGTCAAAGCACGACGTCCATCTCTTCAAAGATAAAGTAGCATAGTCCCAATACCATCTTTTCTAGAGAATCAAACCAGCATCCTCTAATGTTTTGAATGAAAAAGCTAACCATCCACGCAACAGTGAGTAAAAGCTTGGCGTTTACCCTTAGGATAGAACCCCAGACATTTTTCAACCCAGTTTCCCACCGACTTCTTCGAGTAAAGCCTTCCAAACAATCTTCCTCATAGAGTTGTTGCTTCCATTTCAATAACTTGGCTCAAGAGAATATCCTCACCTAAAACCAAATTTTCTCTGCCTTCTCTTAGTTTAATGCATTTTTTCTTCTTTCTCCCTGGTGAAGTGTTCCCTACCTCAGAGTTTTTAACAGATATGTTTAGTCCAAGCAGTTCCCACCAATCAAGACAGCGTCCTACAAACCGTGACTCGGAAAAACCACCAGGAGTCCGGAAATAATCCAACTGGTTTGCCACCTCACAGGGTCTCACTGCATAAAACCCAAATCATCTCCCAGAGAGTTCTAAATAGAAGAGGCATTTAGAGCCTTGTCAAATTGAAAAGAAAGATGTGAGCTTGAAACATTGGGTGTCTGCACATCCTCGTCAGATTGGGAAGGTTATTGTGGTATCACATTGGCATGAAGCATGCTCAGAGTGTCCACTACTACAGAATCCAGCCTGTCATCACTGTCATGGCTCCACCGGTTTAAGACCTAGGTCCTTGTCCCCTTGTAAACTTTCACATGGATTATCTACGAATATAGGCACAGCCTTGTTTCCCTTTTTAACTCAGAATAAGGGATTTGATTTCACCAAGTCCTCCAACAGCGGATTCCAAGGACTATTACTTAGATTTCCCCCCTCCAGTGATACCATGCTTCTCTACATCTTCCACCTCTCAATCAAATCTCTCCCTAGTGAAAAACCTGTTCCTCTCCAAAATGTTCTTGTATTAAATCATCTTCCTCCTCTACTCGATTTCCCCAACCCATCCTCCAGCATTGAACAAGAAGATTGCTGGAAGTTCAAAGATTTAGTTTACAACAATAATTAAAAGAAGGTTGTAATGGATCCTTGGACAGCTGAAATAAGAGAAAGTAATCGCTTATCCTCCGAAAATAGCAGTCCATAGGATCATATTTCGAATAGACCTTGCAGTCCAAGCGATTATATTCTTAGAGGCATTTAATCAAACACTTGACTTGTATTCCAAAAACTTCAAATCCTGTCGTCAAACACTTGCCCTGCATACTAAAAATCTGTAAGACATTTCCTTTGCTTAAATTCTTCCACAGCATTCACAAAAAACCCATTTCATGTATCTATAACCAGCGCAATCCACGAATCCATGTCTCTTTGAACAGTTCACACGCCTTTGTTGGAGCTGTAAATGTCCTTGTTAATTAAAACAAAGTGGATGCTACTTCCAGCGCTGGAGCTCCAAGAGAAATTTCTTGTCCTGCCTGCTGTCCGTGTATCTGGTTTCTAAGGCTCGAACAAAAAATTATTCTCGCGGTATCAACATGCCTGGTACGTTTGGCACAAAGTCGTTCCGTTTTAATATTATATATTTTTTCTCTTTATACAGTGATATGGTTTGCTAGCAGCAAAAATTAATATATGAATTTTTTTGGGGAACCAAACATTTTTATCATTTGAATAAATTATCTTTCACCATTTTAATATTTCATTTATATAATTAATAATATTGTCATTAGAATGAATTTATTATAATTTTTTTTTTATAAATTTAACTAAAATTAGTGAGTATTATTCATAAAAATTAATAATTTAATTAATTTTTTTATAGAAATATTTAATAATTTAATTTTAAAAAATGATTGGTTTGTAAATGCATGTTAATTTTAGAGTAATAAAAATTATTAAATAAGAAATTATATATTTCAAAATCATTGTTAATAGACAAGAGGTTAAGAGGGTGAGAAGTCTAATAAGTTTGGGGCACGATCTTAGCTTTATCTTTTTTTGGGTGTCAAGAGTTTGCTAGCAATACGAATTGATATTTGGTGGGTTCTTTGTGAGCCAAGTAACTTTCTCAATTGAACCAACAACCATTCACATGGTTGATTACTTTCACAGTCATACATGATGAAAAATATTCTTAAATTGGAGGTTATTTTGAGACATTACATGCTTCAAAATCATTGTCAATGGACAATAGGCTAGAGGGTGACAAGTCTAAAATGATTGATTACATTTAGTGTCTTCCTTATTAACAAATGGTTAGGGTGTTTGTAGTGCTTGTTATCCTTAAAGTCATACATGATGAAAAATATTATTATAATAATGATTACTCGTGGAAGTTATTTTGAGGCATTACATACTTTCAAAATCATTGTCAATGGACAAAAGGCTAAAGGGTGAGAAGCCTAAAGTAATTGATTACATTCACTCCCCTACTTATTGACGAATGGTTAGGGTGCTTCTGTGCTCGTTATTCCCTTACAATTATACATGATGAAAAATATTATTAGAATAATGAATATTCATGAAGATTATTTTGAGATGATTTAAATCTAATTAAATTACATTATTAACTTATAAAACAATTAATTCCATACTCTAAAAATTGTGAGACAATGATGATTTATAAAATATACAATATATAATTAGGTTGTAATTAAATTAATCCCACATTCACAAGAATTGTGAGTCAAGGATGACTTACTCTTAATAATAAATACTTGTGGTGCTTTTATGTCCAATCCTCCCTTAGTAACAAACGTTTTTAAGTTTTCAAGGCCTTCTCATAATCATCCTTTGGAAGCATTTTCTTCATATCATACATGTTTTAAAAAAACATTTTTAATGTAAAAATAGGTGAGAAAAACTTGTACTTATATATCTCTTAAAATTTACCCATATTCAATATAATTTTATTTTATAAATTCAAATATTAATAATAATAATAATAAATTTTTATTATTAAAATGCATCATTAAAATTATTATTAATCAAAAAATAATTGATTGAAATGCACTCCCCATACTTCAATGTTAGAGGAAAAATCTAACTTAAATATAAAAAATTTAATGGAAAAATTTAACTTAAATAATTTTTGTTTTATAAATAAATTCTGAATTTAAAGTGACTTAATAATTACTTTAAATCTAACTTTATTTACACAAAATGTTGTAGCCAGTTGAATGATGCCATTATGCACTATATAAAATTTTAGTGATCCTTATTGGTTCGTGTAACATTTATATATCATGATTGAATATATTTGTAATTATTATAAATTATTTTTTACATATAATAATAAAAAGAATAAAAATATATAAATAAGTAAAAAATTATTCTTTAAAAATATTTTAGTTTAAAATTTAATGATTTTTATTAATTCTTATAATATCTATATATTGTGATTGAAGATATTTGTAAATTTTATAAATTATTATTTTTTTATTTTTTAATGTAATAATAAAAAATAAAGTAATTGAACTAAAAAAATATTTTTAAAAACATTTCAATTCACTTCTTATTGAATTCTTTATTTTAAAAATTTTTAATTTAAAATTTCAATATCTAATAATACAATTAAAAAGCATACTTTTCATTTTTTTATATAATTTTTAAATTTGAAAAAAAAAAATATATATATATATATATATATATATATATATATATATATATATATAAACATAACAAATTTTATAATATATATGTATTGAAGATAACAAAACATTTTTAAAATCATTTTATAAATTAATTTTATTTAATTTTTTATTTTTATTTAATTTTTTTGGAGAGCCGCGGGGGGAAGGGGGTTGTTTTAGTTCACTAGGTAAGTGTATTTGATTTTGACATTGTTAAAGTGGGAAAATGTTAATCAAACAACCATACAATCACAAATTATATATAATTCACCCAATCTTCCTACAAAACACTCTATAATATACTCATGGGTGAATTGAAAATTGATAAGAACAATAATCTTGAAAGATCATTAAATTATTGGGGTTTTTTTAAGTTTTGTGGTTTAAAAATTTATGACAATACTTTTTAGTAAGGTGGTGATACTCTTAAAAACTCTATTTTTTAATATTTGGATAGTTGTTTTTTTAATTTATTATTGTGAACTTGATTGGATCATAATTCTTTTTTCAGTATTTTTTTATATATTTAATAAATTAATTTTTTTTTAGATAATTAGAAGAATTGGATAAGGCAAGATTAGAATTATACATCAAAATCAGAGGCCATCATTATAATTTGAATGAGTTGTGTAAATGAAAAGGGTAATCAATTCATCAATTATTTTTTTTTAAACAATGAAAAATGAATTTGTGATTGAATTTTTTTAAAATTATATTAATAAAACAATATGATACATAAGTTATAAAAAAATTTGTGGAAGAATTGACAGTCTCAAAGTTATATTACTGATGACAAAGGAAATACTTTTCAACTAAAAAAAGGAAACAAAACTCTTAATGAACACAAATCATATTAGATAATAGGAACAACGATAACATATGGAAATGGTAACAACGAAGGACCGTGAAGGTTATCCCCTGACTACACCAACCACTACTAACTTGAAGGTCAATAATATAAGAAGAGATTCCCAACGGTTTATTTCCTTTTCATTATCTTTATCCTCGAAATTATGTAATAACATAAGAAAAATAACAAAAACTAAATGAAAGAATTTTCCCAATACAAATCATTCCAATAAATAAGCACCACCACCACAACCATCACGAATACCACCACAAATTAAAAAATTATGATCCAAAACATCAAACTAAAAAAACTGCTAAAAACATAATATCTATAATTTTAATTCAATTTATACATAATTTTCTGCCAACAACTATGGAGATAAAAGGATTAAAGATATGCCATAAATGTAATAGTCGCAGCCACGAAGGCAACTGACGCACAGCCCACTGCCATATACGCCCCTACACCGTACACCCTCATCATACGACTCTGTGTAACGTTTTTCGCATCCATATCCATCGATAGTATCAACCCTAACACCACCGCTACTGATAAAAAATAACTGATTGAATCCATCGCCACAAATATCTCAAACCAGAAGCTGTGCATCGCTCGTGTTGCTACTGCCAAGCCAAGCACCTTTTCAAGCCCGATGGGGACCATAAATATTGAAAGGAAGCTCAGAGCCATCACCGTCATGCTCACCACAACAACCCTATCCCCCTTCACGCCATCGCATTTTAACTCCGCCTGCGCATCCATGTCTTCTTGACCAGATAACTGTAAAGCAGTGGGAATTTTCATGAAAATAAATAGTAAATCCGATCTCATGAAAGTATTTTAGATGCAGAAAGAATTTGTACTTAACCTAATATAAGTAATCTGGCCTGCGATGTTATTTCCTCGCGTCTTCGTGGCTTAGAGTTTAGGGTTTCAACACGAACCTTCACAACTCCTTCCACGAAGCTTCGTTAGATCTGATTCCGTGCATTTTAAAGCTGATTTTGCCAGCTGTTTTTTTAGTTTTTTTTATAAAAGGGTCCACAATGCTGTTTCATACTTTAACCATTTTTATATAAATTAATTTGTTTCTTCTTTATAAAAAATAAATAAATTAATAAATAGTCATTAACTCCACCACCAAATTACGACATGGTGAAAATTACTTAGACCTTAAAAAGGATATATGAGTGGATGGAGATTTTAGAGTTGTAGAAGTAAAGAATAATGAGATATTTCTTTTCTTAAAAGAGTTTAAAGTTATAAGGGAGAGAAAATATATTCAATCTTTTATTAATTATATTAAGATGAGAGGAGTTATTTTTATTGTAGTCATTTTATTAATATAATATAAATATTTAAAAAGGGTTTTTACATATGTATTAGTCATAATAATGTGTTATTCTAAAGTATCAGTGTGTTTGTGAATTATTAATTTAGAATATGAATTTATTGTTGTGTTTTCATTACTACTAGTTGTTTTATGTTATATTTATTTTTATTTTCTCTTTATTGATACTTATTTTTAGTTTGGAGGTGGTTTTAGTTGTAAGTTGCATTTTTCTAGAGTACTTGTGTTTGTTGAGTATCATTTCATATTAGACACTTATTCACACTTGTTTCTTGTGATTTGGGCCCTATTTGCTTCCCCTCTCTTTAGTTTTCTCTTTACTCATTATTCTCTCTATTTCTCTTGTTTTCAGTTGTCTTTTCATTTTTTCCATGACTGTAGCAGTAAGGTCTTGGGTGACCATGAATTTACCATTACATGCATGGTCTCTCTAGAGACACACAATAATCTTATATTCTTGCTTTGTGTGCCCTTTTGGCCCTTCATTTGGGTCTCTCATGTCTTGTGTTCCTCTTTTGTTTGTGTTCCCACCCATTGTGTGTTGGCTTACACACCAATTGGGACTTAATTTGAACACGTGAAGTATATAGATACACAAATGCACTACTGCATATAAGATGTAAGTGATATACAAGAGATATGTGTGAGAATTGAATGCTAAGGTCAAGAGTGATGCAAAAGTCTAGTATTATTTGAAAAATAAAAATTGAAATGTTTAGAGCAAAATTTGATTTGAATTCTTCGTATTGCATTGTGCCACTTATTTATGCTAGTGAAAATTCATATAAGGATTAGGGCTTGCATCCACAATTGCTTGTTGAAGTGCAACAAATGATGTTTTTTTGTTGAAGTGCAACAAGTTATGTTTTCTTACTTGTCTAAGAACATGGACCTAATTATAATAGAGGGACAACAAAAGCTCCTCAATGGATCCCATTTTTAAAAAGTTTTTGCAAGGTGTTGTCAGATAATAAGGCAATAAAGAAAGGCGATCAATTTTCCATAGATCTATGTGGAATTCAGGGAAAGAGAGCGAGATTTTAGAGCTTAGTAGCACAAAAACAAGTTTGAAAACTTTGTTTTGTAGAACATTAATGTTTCAAAGAATGTATTAGTATAGCCTTGGTAGTCCCAAGCAAGCCTAAATATTAAAGTTTTTGCAAGGTGTTGTGAGATGATTAGGCTTTAAATAAAAGAGATCAATTTTCCAAAGATCAATGTGAAATTTAGGAAAAGACAACGAGGATTTAGAGCCTAGAAGCATAGAAACAAGGTTGTAGAATTTGTTTTGTAGAATATTAAAGTTTCAAAGAATGTATCGGTATGGTCCTTGTAGCCCCAAGGAAGGCCTAAATTTTTTCCATCCACAATTGCCTGGGTTCTCTTTTACTTTAAAAAAAAATTAAAGTTATAGAGGAATAATGAAATTTTTGTTATCTTTTTCATTTAAAAAAGATTTTAAAATTATAGAGGAGGAGAGGTTCGAGGATATAAAAAACATGCTCAACCCCCATCAATCAGAGGAGAGGAGCTAATTCCATTGTAGCATTACTCCATTAATATAATAAAATATTTAAAAATGGTTTCTACATATGTATTAGTCATAGTAATGTGTTACTCTAAGGTACTGGTGTTTTTGTCGATTATTAGTTTGGATTAAGAATTTATTGTTGTATTTTTATTACTACTAGTCATTTTATGTCATACCCACCTTTATTTTCCCTCTATTGATACCAATTTTTGGTTGGGTAGATGCATGATAATGGGGGACAAAAGGGGGTATAAAGTGACACCTTTTTTTTAAAAATAATACTAGTTGAACTTGGAGAGAATGTTAGAGACACTTCAAAAAGAAATTTGACAATGACATAAAAACACGAATTGTGCAATTTTGAATGTAGTTTCTAAATATATAATTTTTTCCAATACCCAAATGATAAAAGTCTATGAAATAGTTACATTTATGACAATAAATTGGTCATTTTTTGGTAAAAAGATAAAGAGAGTGCATGTGTACAAACACACATTTTTTGAGTAAACAATTGAATTTTTGTATGAAATTTCACATATAGATAGGTGAAATGTCGAAGATTGTTGAGAATATTTTTTATTATATATATAATTTTTAAATAATTTTACAAGTCAAGACAGCTGAAAAATTAAAACTGCAAGTGTACAAACACAATTTTTTGACCTTAACTTCATGAAAATTAATTTTTTAAAGCATAGTTGATAATGTGTAGATTGTTGATATATAAGTTTTATAAGTGTTCGATTAATATTCAAAAAGTTATAAGAGAATTTGTATATATATATATATATATATATATATATATATATATATATATATATATATATATATATATATATATATGGAGCTATGTTATGTAAAAATTAAATAATAATTGTAAACAATATTTAAACATTAAAAAAATTATATATTTGAAAACTATGCTTTTTGCTCTACAAACCCATATAAATTTTTTAAAATAATGAACGCTGTCTAATCAGATGTGTCAATAAAAATGAAAAAAAATTCTAAATTTTTTATAAATTTCTTTGGCTGGTCCATGACAAAATTTGGCCAGGTTTGGAACTCCCCAGGCCTAAAACTAAGGCAAAATTAGAGAAAAACCAAGAAAAAATTTGTAAATATCAACAAGGTGTATGTCCTTTTTACATTCCACAAGTACCAAGGGCAAATTAATGCATTTCCCTTCTGGTCTGTGGATCCCAAAGGATGTGTATGCTTAACACGCATGCCCTTTGTGATTCACGAGTTCTTTTTGCATTTTCCACAAAAATGAGTCTTTTGATTTGTTTTTTCCAAATATAAACTAGTTTTTTTTACAACTATGCGAATTTGATGAATTATTCATCTATTTTGTTTGAATCACTAAGAATTCTTCATGTTTAGATCTACAATTGTCTTATTTTGGCAAAGATAAATAATGGGGTCGAGAAGTCATCACAAAAGACCAATCAAAGAGCTAACAAATGAGAAAATTGAAGAGAAAAGAGAAAAAGAAAGTAAAAGATAAGCAGATAGGAGGGCATCCATAAGAGTTTCTAGGCAAGGTGAAGGTTCTTCTTCTACACCAATTAATACTTATAATGAAAATAACATGCCCAATTCTATAGAATTTAGTTTACATATGTCTTCAAATGAGATAAGAGAATTGAGTCAATCTTTATTGCAAGATGAAATTCAAAATGTAGAGCATGTAAGTAATGAATTTGTAATGAATGATGAAACATATAGACAAACACAATATAATGAAACATCCATTCATAATGAAATTTTTGAGTATGATGATAATCAACATCAAATAATGACCTTGAATCATGTGTCTCCTAATGAAGAGAAATTTAATTCACCTATAACCTTTAATTTAGATAGTCAACCTTACAATGTCCCTACTATGGTTGAAGTGTTAACACCACATAATTTAATACAAAATATAGCTCCTGCACCCACACCTCCAAGGATAATAAGAAGAACACCAAAGTATTTGGTTGAAATAGATTAAAAAAATAGAACCTATGAAAACTAAAATTTCAAAAAGAACAATTCAACGTCATGCTCAACGTGTATGGAACTATGCATTTAAGAATAAAAGCCATATAGAATGATGTCAATTAATGAAAATGCAAAAAATGCACAATTTATGGTTAAGAACATTAAACATGGAGGGAAAAATAGTACAATAGTAAAGAATCTATTTAATGCATTTAAAGCAATAGGCAATAAAATTTAGAATAAAGATAATAATGTGGCAAAACAAGTAATAATGAAATCTATAGTAAGTAAACATCTAAAGCTTGAATTCTTAGTGAACCAAGTAAATCATTGAATTTAAATAGAAAATATCTAATAAATGCCATAAAAATAAAAACAATGCTTGATGACCCTTCACTCATGGATTATTGAGCACTTAATGGTAGACTCCCACGAAAAGATAAGGTATTGGTTGAAGGAACAAAATAATTGATTAAAAAATTTTGGCACGACAACATAAGGGTCTCATCTAATGTAAAAGATGTTGTTAAATGAAGTAAAGGCTCAAAAAATCATGAGCTTCATGCAAAACAGTTTTTAGACATGACACAAACATAATTTTATAAAAAGTTTATTGAAAAAAGTAATGGCCAATTAATAATTAGTCAAAGGTCATTTGAGATGTGCAAGTCTTTTTATGTTAAAATTAACCAAGCACGCATCACGTACATGTTGAATTTGCTATGCATTTTGATATTTTTTATCATATACACTGTACTTTACATATTAATGAGATTTTTAAGAATGAATGGTGTTTTCTCCACCTAAAACATCAAGAGAATTAATCCAATGTCTTTTCTGTCAAAGACCTGAGGGACAATTTTTTTTGCCAAGCAATGTTTATATGAAATATGTAACAGTTTTGGTGGTTTTTCAAATTTTATGAGTTGTTTACATGAAGATATTTCACATGAATTTGAAAAGCAACTATTTGATTATAAGAAGTACATATCTATTAAGTATGTGTTAAAAGATGAAAAAGAGTTGTCAAGATATGAATTAATTACGAACAAAGTTTTTGTATGTGATTTTACGTTTCAATTCAAAAAGAATATTATCTATCAATATGCAAGACACACATAACTCAAAATGGTTAGATAATCAATTCAAAACATGCAATGACAACTTTCTAGTTAGCACCATTATTTTAGTTGTAGAATTTGCTGAAAACTACACACTACAACCACAGAATGAGGTTCAATCTCAATATTATAATTCAATTAAAGTTAGAATTTTTGTTCATATTACATTCAAATATGCACCTAATAGCATAGATGACAACATAAAGATTTTGAGGGAGTACCATTTTTATATGAGTGATGACAAATTGTATTCTCTAGAGTTTGTCCAGGGTTGTTTTGAGATATTTTATATGAATATGAATGCAAAACAAATCATTTTTGATACACACTACATTTGGTCAAACAATTATGTAGGGTAGTATAAGAATTCTTGAATGTTTTGTTGGTTAAGAAGAATGCATAAGAAAAATGACGTTAAATATTTTTGGAGATTCTTTGAGGTTGGGCATGGAAGAGAGGAACATGATGGTACTATTGCATGTGTAAAAAAATCCCTTAAAGGAGAGTAGACAAAGCACAAGGATGGTGCTAATTTGATCGATGCATCAAGTATTGTGAGTTGGTGTAATGAAAATATTTGTCATAGATCAAATAAGCATTCTCATGTACGAAAATTCTTTTGGTTAATAGAGGAAAAACATAAGATAATGTATGAAGATTTCATTACATTACCTGGGTCAAGTCTCTACTCAAATTGTTGACAAAATTGTCTCTGCTCATAGTATTATGTGTATATCTTATATTTTATGTTTTATTGAATGTTTATGTTATGGAAATTTATTGTGAACGATGATCAATAAAGGAAAGAATTAATTCATATCATATCCTACTCACCTCTATGTTAAAGGTTTTTATTAATAGATCCTTGTTTTGTGGTAATGGATCTATTGCAGTCTAGAGCAAAAAATTGAATTCTGAGTTATATGAACGTGTTCAATGTCTTGATACTGTTGAGGATAATTAGTGTGGATAAGGGTAGAATGTTTTAATAGTCTCTAAATGAAGTTTAGAGCCTAAAAAGATCCATACATTTCAATTTAGTCATTTGGATACTTTTATACCTATTCCTTTTGTAATGCATGAATATCAATGTGTGAGTTATGAGGAAGGTCTACAAACTCATTGTGAATTTATAAATGTCTTTTGAAACCTTGAGTTGTTTGTATTACAGGTTTAATAGGCTTTGGATGAACTTAGTTCTCTACATTTTACAGATATCAAAGTTATGAAAGCTAATCAGGTTATGTGAGCCATTGGAGGAGATCCCAAATGTTTATACAGACCTAAAGAAACTTAGCTACATAAATAAGGTTAGATAAAGAGTCTTATAAAACTTCATTGGCCTTTGATTCCCCATAAAAAGGTTTCTTAGGCATTGATGATTTGTGAGAGTATCATGAAAGTTAAAGAAAACACATGAACAATGAATGATACAAATGATTAAAGGTTATTGGATGATTTATTGATAGTGTAAGGATCATTTCAAATTACTATAAAATTGTCCTAAAGTTTTCATAACACAGAAGGTTAATAAAGCATTTTTATGTTAGAAACCTACACAATATGATCAACAACAAGAAAGTGTGGTATAAACTATGCATCAAACACAAAAATAATCTTATCTATGCTCTCTTATAGGACTCATCCTTACACATTTAGGACTTGATGGTTCGTCTCTAGCCCTCACGGTTCTCGTGCAACTCACAACAAAATTTCACTCATTTTGCACATTCAAGGATGAGTGAATTCTCTTAAGAGATGCCTCTGATCAACTAAAAATTTTACTCTCAGGGGTACTTGTCAGGATCTTGCTCCACCAAAAGAGCACAATATGATTACCAAACCAAGCAACTTAATATGCGGAAATTAACCAGAATCACAAGTAACTAGAATTCAGAATAACACATGATATGAGAGACAATACACAACTTGTATTAATAACTCTTACAGAAAAGAATACAATAAAGAAGATGCCACTTCTTCTCCACCACCTCTTCAGAGGTTTCCCACACCTCAAGTGAACAGTAATTCTCTCCTCAAAGCTCTCTCTACTAGGTCCCAACACCCAACTCAAACACAGAGTTGGTGTTCACCTTACACCTGTGCTCCACGCACTCCACAAGTGCTCCACGCACTCCACAAGTACTCAAGGTACTTCTAGTAGATCTCCCATGAACCTGCAACAACCTGCAATTCAACAGACCATACTTATGGAAGGAACTGCCTTGCCTTCCTCTTAGCTCTCCATGTACTCCACGTACATCACAGTGAGTACACACACCATACTCCAAGTAGATCCTACCTGATCCTGCTCCCTGTTGTGTTACTGTCCTATCTGATCTCCAACTTACAGATCAATAAATGGTTTTGCACACCTGTGAACCTCGACCTTGCACACACACACACACCTGCAGATCAACGATCTTACTTACCATGTAGATCTCCTATAAGGGCCATGCTCACCTGATGACCAAGATCATACATACCTGAAGAATCCATCTAACTCTCCAATCCAACACCCACCTTGGTACTGCTGTGGAACTAGGAGGAACACCCTTGCTCACCTCACACACAGAAGGAGATAACTTTGCTCAACTCAAACTAGAACAACTTTACAATACAACCATGAGTCTATTATATAGATCTCATCCAAACAATAATTAGACATCTAATTACAATAATTAGATCCGTAGCTCTCAGTCTATAATTAGCACTAAGCATGCAAACACTTGGTTAGTTAGCTAACTGCCCGTAATAAACTCACAGTCAAACCACACAGGTGACCGACGTCGGTCCCTGTCCGCCTGGAGGTGACCGACGCCGACCGATCCCTGACCGACGTCGGTTGCTTCTCTTCAGTATCCTACCGACGTCAGCTGATCAGACCGACACCGGTTGCTCTGCAACTTAGCAACCCTCAGCAACCTCCTCCCCTGTTTGCATCAGTGAAGCTTTTAGCTTCACAACCTAACAATCTCCCACTTGGAGATAAATAGCTGCACTATACCTGTACCTGTACTCCATCTAATTTATTTCCTGGTTTGTATCCCTCTTCAAGCTCAATCCTGAAGACAACCCACCACACATCACGTGGTGCACCACCTGTCATCCGAGTACCCTGCCACATCTGAACTTACAAACACATGTAGTGAAGTCCTGACCCTGCATGTATACCTGTTGCTAGTCCCTCTCAAATCCCTGAGAACCCACTTCCCCGAATTGGCTCCTAACTCTCTGACAGCTCCCACTGCATGGGAATACTCAGGTCTATACCAGACCTCATGTGATTTTGGACACTGTACCTATCCAGCCCTTAGTGTGCTCCGGCTCTGCATCTTGCGTAATGAACCTCACCAACACCTGATTCACATCAGCTCCCACTGGAAACAAAATCAACCTGTGATCTCCATGCCTCCCATGTCAAAGAATTTTGCTGCTCCAAACTCCTCCTGACATGCCACTGAACTAATCTTACCCTTAGCTCAGCAAAACCCTGTATGTACACCCCTGCTAGCTAGCATACTATCCACATACAACAACAGAATGATGTTGCAATCATCATCCCCCTGGTAAGTCAAACCACAGTAGTTACCCTGACATTGACTGAAGCCATGCTTCATCCTCCACCTGTCAAAACCTGTACCATTGTCTTGCAGCTCCTCAAGACCATATGCCTGGTCTTCCGTCTCACGTATCCGTTCACTCTATTCTTCAACTAAGGAATCCATTCGTCTCTGTGCTTTTGCACCGGCTGGCAACCCTACCAAAACTCCCATTTGGTTCTGCATCATATCCCTGCCATACTCCCACCTGTTTCCTGGATCCTTCTTGATCTACAATCAGCAACAAGTATAAAGAAGAGGAACAACAAATTTGAGGGCCTACTTACGTCTTCAGTCCTCCATATGGGTGTTTGAGACTCCTTGACAGCATGCTGTCCACCCAAAATCTGTTACAGTGACCGACCTCAGTCACTCCAAAGTCTGCATCTGACCGACGTCGGTTCCCATGCGTCTATCCCTGACTACCAACCTGCTAACGTCGGTGTCCCTGTTGCCGACATTGGTCTCCTGACCGACGTCAGTCTTACCTACTGTCGACGTCGATCTTTTTGACCGACGTTGGTCTTACCCTGCCTGACATCACCGACTTTGGTCTGCACATGACCGACATCGGCACCTATTTGTTTGATGCCGGTTCTTCTTGACCGATGCCGGTATCTGTGTTCGCCTGTGAGTGATGACTTTTTATCTGCGAGCTCCTTTGAATCAATCTCCATGTCCAAACTGCTCTGCTCAGAAGTATCCAGCACCATCCACTGGTTTTTGTTTGCCATCTCCTCCAAGAACACCAAGGCTTTCCAGTTCTTAAGCCTATCAAATATATCTGTCTTCCGCTTAAGAACATGCATCTCCTTCCTGCTCATGTGACCAAGCCTACGAAGCCACGTCTCCGCAACAGAAGAAGAATCAGTAATATAAACAAGTAGATAAAGGGTACCTATTTTCTTACCACCAGCTAATTCAAGTGCACCCGCTGTGAGAGTTCTTGTGCATCTCTCATCACCCAATCTTTTTGAAGAAATTAGCCATATCTCCAAACCTGGGACCTGCATGACCTTCATCAACACCTATGTGTTGGCCGCCTGCAATTTCAGCTTCACTTTCCCTTTGCCAATTCTTTGGCAAGGCTTACCAGCTCCTCTACTGGGGCTGCATGGAAAAAGGCAACCGAATCTTTTATCCAAGATTCAACTTTATCCAAGAAACCTCCTAGAGCATCCTGTGCCACATCACCTGCAACATCTGCTTCTTCAGTTTCTTCTTGCTGATCTTCCACAAACCAACAATATTCTTTTACCTGCTCTTTCTTTCCATGGGACCTTAAGTGACCATCTGTGCTTTTCAACTCCTCCATTCTTAGCTTACTTTCATCTGCCATTGCTCTGCTCCCACTCAATCAAAAACCCCTGAGAGTGACCTGTAACCAAACACAAAACCTGCTCCCTGCAACCCTAGCTCTGATACCACTTGTCAAGATCTTGCTCCACCAAAAGAGCACAATATGATTACCAAATCAAGCAACTTAATATGCGGAAATTAACCAGAATCACAAGTAACTAGAATTCAGAATAACACATGATATGAGAGACAATACACAATTTGTATTAATAACTCTTACAGAAAAGAATACAATAAAGAAGATGCCACTTCTTCTCCACCACCTCTTCAGAGGTTTCCCACACCTCAAGTGAACAATAATTCTCTCCTCAAAGCTCTCTCTACTAGGTCCCAACACCCAACTCAAACACAGAGTTGGTGTTCACCTTACACCTGTGCTCCAGCACTCCACAAGTGCTCCACGCACTCCACAAGTACTCAAGGTACTTCTAGTAGATCTCCCATGAACCTACAACAACCTGCAATTCAACAGACCATACTTATGGAAGGAACTGCCTTGCCTTCCTCTTAGCTCTCCATGTACTCCACGTACATCACAGTGAGTACATACACCGTACTCCAAGTAGATCCTGCCTGATCCTGCTCCCTGTTGTGTTGCTATCCTATCTGATGTCTAACCTACAGATCAATAAATGGTTTTGCACACCTGTGAACCTCGACCTTGCACACACACACACACACCTGCATATCAACGATCTTACTTACCATGTAGATCTCCTATAAGGACCATGCTCACCTAATGACCAAGATCATACATACCTGAAGAATCCAGATGACTCTCTAATCCAACACCCACCTTGGTACTGCTGTGGAACTAGGAGGAACACCCTTGCTCACCTCACACACAGAAGGAGCTAACTTTGCTCAACTCAAACTAGAACAACTTTACAATACAACCATGAGTCTATTATATAGATCTCATCCAAACAATAATTAGACATCTAATTACAATAATTAGATCCGTAGCTCTCAGTCTATAATTAGCACTAAGCATGCAAACACTTGGTTCGTTAGCTAACTGCCCGTAATAAACTCGCAGTCAAACCACACAGGCGACCGACATCGGTCCCTGTCCGCCTAGAGGTGACCGATGCCGGCCGATCCCTGACCGACATCGGTTGCTTCTCTTCAGTATCCTGCCGACGTCGGCTGATCAGACCGACGCCGGTTGCTCTGCAACTCAGCAACCCTCAACAACCTCCTCCCCTGTTTGCATTAGTGAAGCTTTTAGCTCCACAACCTAACAGGGTTGATAGAGACCTAAAAAAGGCTATTCTAGCCTAAAAATACCTATCTCAATGTGTTCATGTAGATGATTCATCGATTAGACTAACAAGTTAGAATCTATGGCCCTCATTGACTAATTTTTGGCATGTTTTGAGAGATTTGGACACAAGAGAAACCTATTTTTCACATCTCATCCATCAAAATTTAGAGAAATTCTTCATGATATTTCTTAGAGGACTTGTTCCTACACGTGTAATACTTGATGGTTCATCTCTAGCCCTTACGGTTCTCTTTTAATGCATAATAGAAATTCATTCATTTTGCACACTCGAGGATGAGTGAATTATCTTAAGGACAACCTATAATCAACTACATCTTTAATTTTTGTAGGTTTATTGAGACCTAACAAAGGTTATTCTATCCTAAAAATGCCTATCTCAACATGTTTGTATAGATAGTTTGTCGATTAGGCTGATAAGTCAAAATTTACAGCCCTCACTAACTAACTTTTGGCATGTTTTGAGAGATTTGGCTGTGAGAGAAACCTCTTTACCACATCTCATCCATCATGAGTTAGATAAATTACTCTTGAGCTTTCTTAGAGGACTCATCCTTGCATGTGTAGGACTTGAAGGTTCATATCTAGCCCTCATAGTTCTCATGCAATACACGATAGATGTTCACTCATTTTTCACACTCGATGACAAGTGAATTCTCTTAAGGAATGCCTTAGATCAAATTCAAATTTCACTCTTAGGATTGACCAAGATCAAACAAAGGTGATTCTAGCCTAAAAATGCCTATCTTGGTGTGTTCGCATAGATAGTTCATCGATTGGGCTGATGAGTCAAAATCTATGGCCCTCACTCACAAACTTTTAACATTTTCTGAGAGATTTGGTCACAAGAGAAACCTCTTTACTACATCTCTTCCATCATGAGTTAGAAAAAATCCTCCTAGGATTTCTTAGAGGACTCATCCCTACACATGTAAGACCTAATGGTTTATCTCTAGCCCTCATGGTTCTCCTGTAATGCATGCCAAAATTTTGTTCATTTTACACACTCAAGGATGAGTGAATTCTCTTAAGGAATGCCTCTAATCAACTACATATTTCACTTCTAGGGGTTGACCAAGACCAAACAAAGGTGAACCTAGCCTAAAATGCCTATCTTGATGTGTCCACATAGATAGTTCATCAATTGGGCTGATGAGTTAGAATCTATGGCTGTCACTGACAAAATTTTGGCATGTTCTAAGAGATTTGGATGCAAGAGAAACCCCCTTGCCACATCTCATCCATCATGATTTAGAAAAATTCCTCTTGGGATTTCCTAGAGGACACATACCTATATGTGTAGGACCTGACGATTCATCTCTAACCCTCATGGTTCTCATGCAATATGGGATGGGAGTTTGCTCATTTTACACATTTTGAGATGAGTGAATTCTCTTAAGGAATGCCTCTGATCAACTGTAACTTTCACTCCTAGGGGTCAATCAAGATTAGACAAAGGTGATTCTAGATTTAAAATGCCTATCCCAATGTGTTTATGTAGATGGTTCATCAATTGGGCTGATGAGTCAGAATCTACAACCCTCACTGACCAACTTTTAGCATGTTCTAAGAGATTTAGCCATGAGAGAAACCTCCTTGCCACATCTCATTCATCATGAGTTAGAGAAATTCCTACTGATATTTCTTATAGGACTCATCCATGCACATTTAGGACTAAACGGTTCATCTCTAGCCCTCATGGTTCTCGTGTAACATGCAATGAAAGTTTGTTCATTTTGCACACTCAAGGATGAGTGAATTCTCTTAAGGAATGCCTTTGATCAACTACAAATTTCACTTCTAACGGTTGACCAAGACATAAAAAGGTGATTCTAACATAAAAATTCCTATCCGAATGTGTCCACATAGATGATTCATTGATTGGGTTAATGATTCAGAATCTATAATCCCTACTGACCAACTTTTACCCAGTTTTGAGAGATTTAGCCATGAGAGAAACCTCCTTGATGTGTCTCATCCATCATGAGTTATATAAATTCCTCCTAGAATTTATTATAGGACTCATCCCTACACTTTTAGGACCTAACAGTTTATCTTTATCCCTCACAGTTCTTATGCAACATGCGATGAAAGTTTGCTCATTTTGCACACTCAAGGATGAGTGAATTCTCTAAAGGAATGCCTCTGACCAACTACAACTTTCACTTCTATGGGTTGATCAAGATTGGACAAAGTTTTTTATAGTCTAAAAACACCCATCTTGATGTTTCTATGTAGATGACTCATCAATTAGGCTAATGAGTCAGAATCTATGGCCCTTACTGACCAACTTTTACCTAGTTTTGAGAGATTTGGTCATGAGAGAAACCTCCTTATTGCATCTCATCTATTATGATTCAAATAAAATAATCCCATAATTTCTTAAAGGACTCATCCTTTCATGTGTAGGAACTGACGATTTATCTCTATCCCTCATGGTTCTTGTGTAATATGTGACGAAAGTTTGCTCATTTTGCACACTCAGGGACGAGTGAATTTTTTTCAGGAATGCCTCTTATAAACTCCAAATTTTGTTCCTCAAGGTCAATTGAGACTGAACAAAGGGTCTTCTAGCCTAAGAATTTCTATCTTGGCATGACCATGTAGACGATTCATCTATTTAGTTGGTGATTCAGAATCTACAACCCCCGCTGACTAACTTTTACTTAGTTCCAAGAGATTTGGTCATGAGAGAAACCCCCTTGCTGCATCTCATCCATCATGAGTTAGATAAATTAATCTTAGTATTTCTTAGAAGACTCATCCTTACACATTTAGGACCTAAAAATTCATCTCTAGCCCTTACGATTCTTGTGCAACACATGATGAAAGTTTGCTCATTTTGCACACTTGAGGACGAGTGAATTCTCTTAAAGAATGCCTTCAACAAACTGTGAATTTTGATTTTAGGGGTTGACCAAGACCAAAAAAAGGTTGTTATAGCCTAAAATTGCCCATATGGACGTGTCCACATAGATAGTTCATTGATTGGGTTGATGATTCAGAATCTATGACACTTACTAACCAACTTTTACCCAGTTCTAAGAGATTTGGCCACAAGAGAAACCTCCTTGCTATATCTCATCCATCATGAGTCAGATAAATTATTCTCAAGACTTTTTGTAGGAATCATCCTTATATGTCTAGGACCTGATGATTTGTCTCTATCCCTCACAATTCTCATGTAATATGTGACCAAAGTTTACTCATTTTGCACACTTGAGTATAAGTGAATTATCTTAAGGAATGCCTCTGACCAACTACAACTTTCACTTTCAAAGGTAAACCAAGACCAAAAAAATGTTGTTATATCCTAAAAACTCCCATCTAGATGTGTTCGCATAGATGGTTCATCAATTGGGTTGATGAGTCAGAGTCTACGACCCCCACTAACCAACTTTTACCTAGTTTTTGGAGATTTGGTTATGAGACAAACCTCCTTATCACATCTCATTTATCATGATTTAGATAAAATCCTCCCAAGATTTTTTATAGGACTCATCCCTACATGTTTAGTATCTAACTATTCATCTCTAGCCCTCACAGTTCTCATACAATGTGCGATGGAAGTTCACTCATTTTACACACTTAGGGACGAATGAATTCTCTTAAGAAATGTCTCTGATCAACTACAACTTTCACTCCTAAGAGTCGATTGAGATCAGAAAAAAGTGAATCTATCCTAAAAATTCCTATCATGACATGTCCATGTAGATGATTCATTGATTAAGCTGATGATTCAAAATCTACAGCCCCCACTGACCAACTTTTACCTAATTTTGAGAGATTTAGCCATGAGAGAAACCTCTTTACCATGTCTCATCCATCATGAGTTAGATAAATTAATCTTAGGATTTATTAGAGGAATCATCCTTACATGTGTAAGATCTGACGGTTGATTTCTATCTCTCATGATTCTCATGCAATGCATGATGAAAGTTTGCTCATTTTGCACACTCAAGGATGAGTGAATTCTCTTAAGGAATGCCTCTGACCAACTACAACATTTAATTTTAGGGTTCAATTGAGATTAGACAAAGTTCATTATAGCTTTAAAACACCCATATAGACATGTCCACATAGATGATTCATTGATTGGGCTGATGATTCAGAATCTATGGCCTTGCTAACCAACTTTTACCCATTCTGAGAGATTAAACTGCAAAAGAAACCTCCTTGTTGCATTTCATCCATCATGAGTTAGATGAAATAATTTTGGGCCTTCTTAAAGGACTCATACTTACATATGTAGGACCTGATGATTAGTATCTATCCCTCACGGTTCTTATACAATGCATGATAGAAGTTTTCTCATTTTACACACTCAGGGACGAGTTAATTTTCTTAAGGAATGCCTCCCACCAACTGCAAATTTCACTTCTGGGGGTATATCAAGATCAAATTTTTTTTGTTTTATCTTAAAAATTCCCATCTAAATATGTTCATATATATAGTTTATCGATTGGGCTGACGAGCTAGAATTTATGGCCCCTGCTGACCAACTTTTACCCTGTTTTGAGAGATTTACCTATGAGAAAAACCTCATTGTCACATCTCATCTGTCATGAGTTAGATAAAATACTCTTGGGATTTCTTAGAGGGATTATCATTACATGTGTATGACCTAATGGTTAGTCTCTATCCCTCATGGTTCTCATGCAATGTGTGACCAAAGTTCACTCATTTTACACACTCGAGGATGAGTGAATTCTCTTAATGAATGACTCTGACCAATTACAAATTTCACTTTTGGGGCCCGATCAAGACCATAAAAAGTTATTTCTAGCCTAAAAATTCCCATATGGATGTGTTCATGTAGATGGTTCATCGATTGGACTGACGAATCAGAATTTACAGCCCCCACTGACAAACTTTTACCCTGTATTGAGAGATTTGGCTGTGAGATAAAACTTGTTTCCATTTCTCATCCATCACGAGTTAGATAAATTCCTCTTGTGATTTCTTATAGGACTCATCCCTCCACATGTAGAACCTGATGGTTAGTCTCTATCCCTCATAGTTTTCATGCAATTGTGATGTCCCCATCTAGCTAAAGGCTCCATTCTAGTAGTTGTTTAGCCTATCATTGGACCCTCGTAGGCTAATACAGTTGGATAGGGGGTCAATTTGAGCACATGAGAGTTTTGGTTTTTCAGTGATTTGATGTCCTCAGAGTTCAGTGGCTTTGATTGGGCTTGGAGAGTTGATTTAGAATACATTTTGATGAGTTTTGCTATTTTTAACAGTTGCTATTTTTTAGCAAGGTTATTTGGTCAAATGGAAAATAATTACCCAGACTCCAATTTCAGATGGCAGGGTCAAATTCTCAGTTTTGAGAGAGTAATTGTATTTATAGCAGATTCTAGCATTAATGATTTAATATTAAAGTTAACTTTATATTAAATCACTTAAGTATGGGTTTATTTCTCATCGAATGGGGCCAATTGACTGAATTAATTGAAGGAGAAAAATTAAATGTTTTTTCCTAAGTCTAAAATCATTAAATGTTTTAATGATTTATTTTTTAAATGAATTTTATGAGGAAAATTGCAGCTCTCTAGAAGAATTCGATTTAGGGTTTGAAAGGGCATATTTATGCTTGGAAAAGAATGAAGAAAAAATTCAATGTTATTTCTATCATTTTGAAAATAGGTTTTGTGCTTTAAGAAGGGTTTCAGCCATTGCCATTGAAGACCGTAGTTTCTTCTGTGAGTCTCCATTTGAACTGGTGAAATATCCACCGAATTTGGTATCCTCAGAGTTTCATACAGGGACTCTGATTTGTGCTTCAACAGTTGTGAGGAAGATTCATAAATTTATAGGGGTTTCCTTGTAAATCATAATATTTAGAGATTAATCATTTGCTTATTAAAGTTGTACCCACTACTATAGTATGGCTGTGAATAGTAACATGTGAATAGTAATGCATGAATAGTGATGTGTGAATAGTACCTATGAATAGTACTCATGAACAAAGTGTGAATAGTGGCGTGACTATGAGATGCATCCATCATGCCATTATGGGGGTGTCATGTGAGTTTGAAAGGGTGCAAACTTGTCTACACAGCTGCCACCATTCTTGTTGCTAATTGTTAGTGATAACTTGGCACTTATTTGGAGAGTTGGGCATTTATACTTGCTATTGCAGTCACTAATCTTCTGCTACAACCATCATGAACTTCTGTTGTCAACTCAGAATCATCTTAGGAGGATAACAACGGGTATTTTTAGCATTTCCATGAGAACATATATATCTGATATAAACTAAAAAATTGTTGTCATATATTTTAAAATACTATTTATGTGTAAAATTGCTCTTAGTTATTTCTCAGACTGAGTATTCTTATGATTGAAGCTTTTATCCAGTTATTAATGTTGTTTCATCATCATATGCCACAGATTGAGGATGAATTATTTGCTATTAACTATCATGCATCTCATTTTAATATTTTTATGATTTCATGCAATGCATTGGTATAAGTTTGAAAAAATGAATCCATATGTCAATTGGAAAAAATGTTTTAAAAATTATGCAAAAATCAGTAAGGGTTTTTTACAAATAGTTGACAGCATAAAAAAAATCACATTCAATAGTAGAACATGTGAAGGGTTACTACATTGGTATCAGAGCCACAATCCTACCATCCTGAGGATTAGAGGCTTCGCATATAGCCACTAGAAGTTGGCCCTCACAGGTATTACACACGCAGGAGGGCCTTACTACAGAGAAATTAGAAATTGGATATTCAGTAGGACCTAATGGGTGATAGAAGAGAAGGAACTCCATCGAGAAATGAAGGAAATAATGAGGACAGGGAAGCTAGGGACCTTTTTAAAAACATGGCAATAGGGTAGCAATAGGTTGCAGATGCATTGAGGGCAAATACTACAATGATGCAACAAATGAACCCACAAATAAGATAAAATTGAGTTCTAGATGATGATAGGAGTGTTGTTGGGACTCCTAGAGCTCATAGAACTGGCACTCATACCATTGATAGGCCTACTCATCTTACCTTCATTAGAGATGAGCCTGAGGTAGCACCTGCAGAGGAAGCTAGAGAGGAGATGTTCACAGATATCCTCATGGCTAGGAATGATGAATGGGAATTATTAGCTCCATAGGTGCGTGAGAGGATGAAATTTGAGAGGTTTGTTAATCAGAGGAGAGAGCATTACAGGGCAGTGAGATAGGATATGAGACCTCATGGCCAGAATAATGAATTAAAGCGTGCTATAGACAAGCTTTCCTTGACTACATTTGATGGTAGGAGAATAATGATAGTGCAGGCTTGGATTCACAAGCTTGATACCTTCTTAGCACTGAGACCTATGACAGAAGTGGAGGCAATAAAATATGCCATGGTGCATTTAGAAGGAGATGCACATGATTGGTGGTTCCATGGGATGGTTACCCTACAACAGAACTAGGTGACTTTATATCAGGACTTCGTAGATAGGTTAGTGGAGAGGTTTGACAAGAAGGATCCATAAGTTTATTTCAAAGAGTTGGCCCAACTTAGACATACATGAGGATTAGAGAACTACATTAGTGACTTTCAATGTTTATTTATTATGCTGCCAAACATCTCAGATAGGAGATTGGTAGTTTTGTTAACTGAGGGATTATCCAAACCATTGAAGGGTTGGGTAAAAGCCTTTGATCCATTCAATTTTTGAGAAGAAATTAAAAAGGCTAGGAGTATGGAGCATGCATCCCCAATAAATAAATTTCAGTTGAATGGTGCTTCTTTCAACAAAGATACTGAACCACCCTTTAAGAAACCAGAGAGGAATGAATCAAAAACTGAGAATAAGGAAAAATCTTTTGCACCAATTGATAGAGAAACATTGAATGATTTGAGGAAGAAAAAATCTTGTTTCTATTGCAAATGACCCTATGAAATGAACCATGATTTTCCCTTGAGACCCAAGGGTAAATCAGAGTTATATGGGCTTATTATGAGGATTTTGATTCTAAAAATTTGGACCAGCAAACTGAAGATGAGGAATCCATTGAAGAAAAAGAGAGTTTGCATGATGAAAAACTTAAGAAAATGTATATCAATGAAGAGAAGGTTGTGGGTAGGATTAAAGAAGCTTGTCTCACTAGTGTGCAATAGGAGGGATCATTTAGATTGAGAGGAGTGTTGGCTAGACAATGAGTTATTACATTGCTAGATACAGGGGCCATGCATAATTTCATTGATTCCAAGTTGGTTGAGAGATGTGGGATCCAAAATCAGTAGTTTGAGGGCTGCTGATGGCTACATCCTCAAATGCAATAAGAAGATCACAGGTTTACCATTGAAAATGAATTCAAGGCTGAATTTTATGTGGTTAACATGGGTGACATAGATTTAGTACTGGGCATGACTGGGTTACATGATATTGGAGAGTTCACTCTCAATTTGAGAGAAATGGTGATGAAATTTTAGATTGATGGTAAAACTCACATACTTAAGGCCATTCAAGATAGTGAGTTGAGGATGATGTCTTGCAGGTGCATGGAGAGTTTGTTACATCATGACCAGGTTGAGTGGGCAGCCCTTTACACATTAATGCCATCATAGGGGCTGCAAGAATCAAAATACCATCTAGACTTATAGGAGCTAAGAATTAAGCATTACAAGGTTTTCAGTGGTATTCCACTAGGTAGACCTCCAAATAGAGGTATTGAGCACATCATTGAGTTAGAGGAGGGTGCTACACCCATCATGATTACACCCTACAGGCATCCAAAGAGATTAAAGGATGAGATTGAGAAAAACATCAAAGAGTTACTTGTTATGGGGCATATCAGACCGAGTAAATCTCGTTTTGCTTCTTTTGTGGTTTTAGTGAAGAAGGATGGTACTCTTAGGATGTGCATTGACTATAGGGTTCTGAATAGAAAGACAATTAAAAATAGATACCCCATCCCATAGATTGATGACTTGTTAGATGAACAACATGGGGCATGTTTCTTCTATGAAATTGATTTGAGATCAGGATATCATCAGATTAGAATTAGAGAGTAGGATATAGAGAAGACAACATTCAGGTGTCATTGTGGCCATTTCAAGTTTGTAGTTCTGCCATTTGGGCTAACTTATGCTCCAGTTACCTTTCAGTCCATGATGAACAAGGTCTTTCAACCTCAGTTGAGGAAATTTGTATTGGTCTTCTTTGATGGCATTCTTGTGTATAGTAGAACATGGGATGAGCACTTGCAACACTTGGATAAAGTGTTGAGCATTCTGAGCAAGGAGTCCTTGTTTACAAAGGAGTCTAAATGTGATTTGGGATTATCTAAATTATTATATCTGGGTCACATTATCAGTACATAGGGGGTACACATGGATCTTGAAAAGGTTTGTGCTATTGTTGAGTGGCCTACTCTAGTGAACCTTACATAGTTGAGGGGATTTTTGGGCTTGTGTGGGTTCTACAGGAGGTTTTTTAGTGGTTATTCCAGGCATGCAACACCCTTGACGGATTTGATGAGGAAAGGGGCTTTATTATGGACTCCTGAGGCACATGAGTGTTTTGACAAATTTAAAGATTTGATGACTTCTTATCCAATTCTAGCATTACCAGATTTTAGCAAACCATTTGAACTACATTGTGATGCATCTGGTGAGGGCGTTGGAGCGGTGTTTATGCAAGACAAACACCCAATTGTGTATGAAATTAGGAAGCTCAAGGGACCTGAGAGGAGCTTTAGCATTTATGATAAGGAAATGTTGGCCATAATGCATGCTTTGGCCAAATTTAGGCAATACTTAGTGGGCAGCAAATTTAGCATAAAAACAAACCACAATAGCCTAAAACATTTCCTAGGGCAGTGAGATCTTAATGACAGGCAGCAAAAATGGGTAAGTAAATTATAGGCATATGATTTTGACATTACCTAGCTCAAAGGGACATAGAACGTTGTAGCAGATGCCTTGTCATGAAGACCTCATTTGAGCTTGATGACAGGTATATCAGAGGACTGGAGGCATTTGATCCTTGCAGAGTATGCAAAGGATACTTGGGCATCGGGATTCATTGATGGATCCATACAGGATGGTGATTTCACCCTTGTGAATGAGCTCATCATTTATAAAGGGCATATTTATTTAGTACCAGGGTCAGAGGTGAGGAGGATGGTGTTGAGAGTTTATCATGATTCACCTATGGTAGGACATCCAGGGTTTTATGAAACCTACCAACAGATTCGTGAGCACTTTTCTTGGAAAGGGCTCAAGGCTGAGGTATTGCAATATGTTAGAGAGTGTCCTACTTGTCAGTAAAACAAACAAGAACATTCTTATCCATCTAGTTTACTACAGCCACTTATGATTCCTGATAGGAAGTGGGAGTGTTTATCCATGGATTTCATTATAGGACTGCCAGGAGCCCAAGGTAGAGGCTGTATATATGTTGTTATTGATCAGCTTACAAAGTTTGCCCATTTTTTTCTAATCACTACTACATATACTGCTACGCAGGTGGTAGACTTATTCTTTAGAGAGGTATTCAAGTTGCATGGCTTACCTCAGAGCATTATCAATGATAGGGACAATAGGTTTATGAGTCACTTCTGGCAGGAGCTGTTTAGATTATGCAGGACAGATCTCACCTTGGGTACTAGCTACCACCCCCTGACAGATGGACATACTAAGATCGTCAACAAATGGGTAGAGGGATACCTCAAGAACTATATAGTAGGGAAATATAAGGCTTGGGTTAAGTGGATATATTTATGTGAGTATCATTATAATTCCACTTATCACATGTCTATCTAGATGTCACCATTCATGGCATTATATGGGTATGAGGCACCCAATTTCATGGATTTATTGTTATCAGACTCTAGAGTGCCTAGTGCTATAGACTTGTTATAGGAGAGCCAGGACATTATAAAGGCTCTTAAGGAGAATATTACTAAGGCACAAAATTAGTAGAAGCAGTATGCAGATCAGAAGAGGACTGAGTGGATTTTTGAGGTAAGTGATATGGTATGTTTGATGTTGTAGCCCTATCGCCAATCCACTCTCAAAAAGAGTGGTGACGAGAAGCTTAAGCCACGTTACTATAGACCTTTCAGGGTCATCAAGAGAGTTAGAGTGGTGGCTTATGAGTTGGATTTACCAGAAAAAAGTAAGGTCCATAATGTGTTTCATGTGTCACGTCTTAAGAAGGCGTTAGGACATCATATTGTTCCTTCTACAGTGCTTCCACCCTTGGATGATGAGGGAAAGTTGGTTTTAGTGCCTGAGGCTATCATTGAGTTTAGGGAGAGGAATTTGAGGAGACGTACCATCAAGGAGTACTTGGTGAAATGGAAGGACATGCCCATTGAGGATGCTACTTGGGAGAGCGAGGAGATTTTACAACATGCTGAGTTGAGATTTTTTTAGGACAAGCAATTTCAGGAGGGGCAGACTATGATGTCCCCTTATAGCTAGAGGCTCCATTCTAGCAGTTGTTTAGCCTATCATTGGACCCTCGTAGGCTAATATAATTAGATAGGGGGTTAGTTTGAGCACAAGAGAGTTTTGATTGTTCAGTGATTTGACATCCTCAGAGTTCATTGGCTTTGATTGGGCTTGGAGAGTTGATTTAGACTACGTTTTGATGAGTTTTGATATTTTTAATAGTTGCTATTTTTTAGCAAGGTTATTTGGTTACATGGAAAACAATTACCTGGACTCCAGTTTCAGATGGCAGGGTCAGATTCTTAGTTTTGAGAGAGTTATTGCATTTCTAGCAGATTTCAGCATTAATTAATGATTAATGATTTAATATTAAAGTTAACTTTATATTAAATCACTTAAGTATGGGTCTATTTCTCATCGAATGGGGCTAGTTGATTGAATTAATTAAAAGAGAAAAATTAAATGTTTTTTCCTAAGTCTAGAATCATTAAATGTTTTAATGATTTATTTTTTAAATGATTTTTATTAGGAAAATCGTAGCTCTCTAGAAGAATTCGATTTAGGGTTTGAAAGGGCATATTTATGCTTGGAAAAGAATGAAGAAAAAATTCATTGTTATTGCTATCATTTTGAAAATAGGTTTTGTGTTTTGAGAAGGGTTTCAGCCATTGCCATTGAAGAACGTATTTTCTTCTGAGTCTCCATTTGAACTGGTGAAATATCCAGCAAATTTGGTATCCTTAGAGTTTCATACAGGGACTCTAATTTGTGCTTTAGCAGTTGTGAGGAATATTCAAAAATTAATAGGGGTTTCCTTGCAGATCATAATATTTAGAGATTAATCTTTTGCTTATTAAAGTTGTACCCACTACTCCAGTATGGTTGTGAATAGTAACGTGTGAATAATAACATGTGAATAGTGATGTGTGAATAGTGATGCATGAACAATACACATGAACAATACCTGTGAATAGTGTGTGAACAGTGGCGTGACTATGAGATGCATCCATCATGCCATTCTAGGGGTGTCGTGTGAATTTGAAAGGGTGAAAACTTGTCTACACAGTCGCCACCATTCTTGTTGTTGATTGTTGGTGATAGCTGGGCACTTATTTGGAGAGCTGGGAATGTATACTTGTTGCTGTAGTCACTAATCTTCTGCTACAGCCATCATGAACTTCTGCTATCAACTCAGAATCATCTTGGGAGGCTAACAATGGGTATTTTTAGAATTTCCATGAGAACATATATATCTGATATAAACTCAGAAATTGCTGTCATATATTTTAGAATACTGTTTATGTGTAAACCTGCTCATGGTTATTGCTCAGACTGAGTATTCTTATGATTGAAGCTTTTATCCAGTTATCTATGTTGTTTCATCATCATATGCCATAGATTAAGGATGAATTATTTACTATTAACTGTCATGTATCTCATTTAAATATTGTTATGATTTCATGCAACACACTGGTATAAGTTTGACAAAATGAATCCATATGTCAAACTGGAAAAAATGTTTTAAAAATCATGTAAAAATTAGTAAGGGTTTTTTACAAATAGTTGATAGCATAAAAAAATGCCATTCAGTAGTAGAGCCTATGAAGGGTTACTACACAATGCACGACTGAAGTTCACTCATTTTACACATTCGAGAATGAGTGAATTCTCTCTAGGGATGCCTTTGACCAACTACAACTTTCACTTTTGGGGCCCAAATAAGACTAAACAAAGGTCATTCTAGATTAAAAATATCCATTTGGATGTGTTAACATAGATGGTTTATTGATTGGATTGACAAGTCAGATTCTATGACCCCCATTGACTAACTTTTACCCAGTTTTGAGAGATTTGGCCATGAGAGAAAACTCATTGCCACATCTCATCCATCACGAGTTAGATAAAATACTCTCAGGCTTTCTTAGAGGACTCATCCATCCATATATAGGACCTGATGGTTAATCTCTATCCTGTAGGTTTCTTGTGCAATGCATGATCGAAGTTCACTCATTTTGCACATTTGGGGATGAGTGAATTCTCTTCAGGGATGCCTCTGACCAACTACAAATTTTGCTTTTGGCACTTGATCAAGACCAAAAAAAGGTCATTATATCCTAAAAATGCTCATTCAAATGTGTTTGTACAAATGACTCATCGATTGGACTGATGAGTCAGAGTCTAAAACCCCCACTGACCAACTTTTACCTCATTCTGAGAGATTTAGTCGCAAGAGAAACCTCATTACCATGTCTCATCCATGATGAGTTAGATAAAATCCTCCTATGATTTATTAGAGAACTCATCCCTACATGTGTAGTACCTGATGGTTAGTCTTTATCCCTCATGGTTATCATGCAACACATGACTAAAGTTTTCTCATTTTGCACATTTAGGGACAAGTGAATTCTCTTCAAGGATGCCTCCGACCAATTGTAAATTTTACTTCTAGGACCTAATTGAGACCAAAAAAAGGTCATTCTAGCCTAAAAAAATCCATCCTAATGTGTTCACATAGACGTTTCATTGATTGGATTGATGAGTCAGATGCTATGACCCCCATTGACCAACTTTACCCCATTCTGAGAGATTTGGCCGTGAGAGAAAACTCATTGCCACATCTCATTCATCATGAGTTAGATAAAATCCTATGGAGATTAATTAGAGGACTCATCCCTCCATATTTAAATCCTAATGGTTATTCTCTATCCCTCATGATTATCATACAATGCGTGATCAAAGTTTGCTTATTTTACACATTCAGGGATGAGTGAAATCTCTTCAAGGATGCCTCTGACTAACTACAAATTTCACTTTTGGGGCCCAACCAAGATTAAACAAAGGTAATTCTAGCCTAAAAACACCATCCATATGTGTCTATGCAGGTGTTTCATCGATTGGACTGATGATTCAGATTCTACTACCCCCATAAACCAACTTTTACCCCATTTGGAGAGATTTGGTCACAAGAGAAAGCTCATTGTCACATCTCATCTTTCATGTGTTAGATAAAATACTCCTATGCCTTCTTATAGGACTCATTATTTCATGTGTAGGACCTGATGGTTAGTCTCTATCCCTCATGGTTCTTGTGCAATGCATGATTGAAGTTCACTCATTTTGCACATTTGGGGACAAGTGAATTCTCTTCAAGGGTGCCTCCAGCTAACTAAAAATTTCACTTTCAGGGCCCGATCAAGACTACACAAAGGTCATTTTATCCTAAAAATTTCCATCCAGACATGTTTTCATAGATGGGTCGTTGATTGGGCTCCTCCGACCAATCAAGTATGTGTAAGAGATACCTTATTTTTTGTGTTTCTTTGATAGGGAGGAGAGAGATTGGTTTAAAAACTTCAAAATTGAGTCTATAAAATCCAAATAAAGGTTGAAACACCTCTAATGAATTTTTATAGACCTTATAAAAGGATCATTTATTGTAAGAAAACTATATCTTGAGTCTTGACCTACTAAAGGGTAATTAGGCATAATAGACAAAACATGATTTTATGAATTTTTGGGTAAAATATTAAAATTGGAAGGCCAAACCTTTTATTTGAGCATTGATAATTCATAAAACATGTAAATACATATGTTTAAGGCGTCTTGAAGTGATAATTCAATACAATTTGAGTTTTGGCATGTTAGAGCAACATTAAGACTAGTAAGTCTATGAGAGGTTTTTGATAAAATTCTTTGTAGCATACCTTCTGAGGTGTTGCAAAAGTTGAGTCACATACAAAAGATTGTGATAAAGTATTTTAGATTGATCTATACCCCTATTTTCAAATATTTTTTGTTTTGATCCTTTTGAGGCATTTAGGCTTAATTGGCTTGTAGAGAGCTTTGAGTCTTTTGAGTTCAAATAGACAAAACCAATAGATGGATTGGTTTTCCATATTGAGATAAAGATTGAATATGTCTTTAAGGACCATAATAATATAACCTCAAGTTTTATATACTAGTCAAGGAATATCAAAGTTGTTTAAGTCTCTTCATTTGTGTCTATATTCTTGCCTTGCCAAGATTGTAATTTTGTGGATAGTCTAGAGAGGGCTTTCAATGCCGATATTAACCCATGTATAAGTAGGACATGGTGATTGTATGAACACATATAATTGTCTTTGTTTTTTGTATGGAAAAGTAAGAGCTAAATACATACATAAGGGCATCACTAGACCTCCTAACATTTATGATCATCATTCTCCCAAATTTATTTATGATAGAAAGGGTTTTTTGTAAATGGACCAAATATATGTGGTGTTTTACTATAGGGTGCATTGAAGAAATTCAAGCTCTAAGAATAATCCATTATGTGGCTTTAATAACCTATCAAGTTTTTGTTATTAGGACATTGATTTCATTGATCACACTATAAATTCTTACTTTCTTTCCTACACAGGTGTATTAAGACAAACCATGAACAACATGAAACTATGCACGTGCATGATTAGTTTATGACATTTTTTATAAGAGACCAATGTAACTTTGGTTAGTGGAGTTGACTATAAGAGGTTGAAGAATCAATATTTTGAGTGTACATCACAAATGTTTGGTTTCGCTTGATATATGTAGAATCTCAGTCATACAAGTACAACCTCCATAATAATATGCTATATACTTCAAGATGCACAATGTTGCAAGTGATGGTGCCATCCATAGACTCAAATTTATACTAGAATGTGCACTGCCTCCAAACCTATATATTTGTACTAGGTTATTGAATCCTCCCAAGGGATTATAGCTTGAAATGCACAATAGTGGGAAGGCCAGGTTGATGGGTTTTAGATAGTGTGATGATGTTATTCTGACTTAGATTGTCAATGATAAGATGAAGAGGTTGAACCTTAAGGTCCATAACATGGTATGGAAGAGGTGTTCACACTCCTTAGAGGTCTCTATGGAAGCGGTGTTGGTGATTATAAAAGTTTTATTTGGTTTAGTATCATCTATATGTGCATGATATGACGTAGGTTTCCAAAGAAAGGATAGTTACACCTAACATTGAGAGTGTTCGTGGCTCTCTGGTTATAGTTGAAGGCACCACTTTTCACTATAATCATTCTTGCCTTTGTTTGAGCTAGAAGGCATACACGGAGTCAAGTTTTGTGTGGCCTTCTTAGGTTGATATCCTTTATGAAAATCATTTTGCTTCTATGCCATAAGTCTAGATGGGGAAATATGTGTGGGTTGGAAAATAAATAGCAAATGTAAATGAAACAAGTAAATAATAAATATCACATGTATATGTAAAATATACATAATGATTTAAAGCACCTAACTTAGAGAATAATGTGAATTTTTTAACCCCATATGAAGCAATAATTCAATCATTAACCAATAATATGTGTAAACATTAAATAATAAAAATAGAAAATACACATAGTTAAAGGAATTATATTGTCAAATAGTATATATATGATACATGTAAAGTTCTGTCATTATTTAACATAAATAATATAACATATATCAAGAAAAAATGTATACCATAACATGTACATAGAAAAAATGCACCATATAGGCATACAATGTGGGCCATATTGGCATACAAAATTGGTTGTGCCTACAACTATGTACATAGACAAAATGTGCCATATAGGCATACAATGTGAGCCATATTGGCATACAAAATATATTATGCCTAAAAATAGATCCCTAACACAACAACTAGCTCTCCTACTACTCATTTCCTCCAAATAAATTGCATTTTGTTGCCATAAATGTAGAGCTAGGGGTGTTGGATGCCTCAATACAAGGAGCTACTCTCCTCTCAGCATGTGAGTCATCCATTACTTCATTGAAAACTGATGAAAATGTTTGTCTCTGTAAAACATATAAAATATAAAAATATATGCATTAAAATTTTATATTGAAAATTTGATAATTTTTTTAGGAATTTAAAATTTTGTAAAATGATTCTACACTCACCATATTCCATCTAAATGGTTGTCTAGGACTATGAGACCACATATACACCTGCGATGGGAAATCCTATAGAGCATATATATATCGTTAGATCTATAGTTGCATACAATTATGTAAATATGACATAAAATATCATTGCTTAAAGATAAAAACAATTAAACTGTGTTCTCACCAATTTCTGTCCCTAAATCATAACCTGCTGAGGAGATATTGGATTCTCTGATGTAGCAGTAACATCACCTAAACCTTTTTCTCATCCATGTGGGGTGACCATAGCATCCCTCATCATCTATAAAACTAATAAATGAATGATATATGAATTCAGTGAACATGATAAAAAGCTATGACTATAATATATATATTAAAATAGAGTTTTTTGTTCAAAGGACAATAAACTTGTAAATGAATACATATGTAATTAAAAAATTTACAAACCTATGTGTAAGGTACATCTGTGCCAATTATATCCTCTAAAATAGAGTCAAGGCCTGCTGAGGTGCCCAGAATATCACCAATAAACTAGATATAAACAACAAATAACAAGTTTAGTCAAATAAATTAGTCAATTAAGTACAAACATATGTACTAGAAAAAAAACTTAATATTCTTTTACAAACAAAAACAAACTAGATAATTAAAATTAAACCTATGCATCAAATATATATGGTGAAGAATCCTCTACAATAAGATCCTGGCATATCCTGATAGGAGTCACTGAAGCTACTACATCTCACATAGTATCTGAAATGCTAGTGTCATGCACTGCTAAAGCATCTACATGTGGCATATGCTCTGGAAGGATAATGTATGACATGCTACTATCTGGCACTGATGGCGCATATACAGATGGCATACACTCTAGCATACTAATATACATAAATGTACTTTGTGTATGTTGCACTTGAATAGGAGGTCCTGTACACTTCTTTCCACATGATGTGCAATAATGCACATGAACTGTAACATGAGTAGAAGGAGGGACACTAGCACCTATACCAGCACCAACACCACCACTACCACTGCCATAAATACCACTACCAAAAACACCACCAATACCACTAACACCACTACTATCACTAGCACCACCACTATCACTAGCACCACCTATAGGCTGAGTAAAAGTCTTCGAAGTATGCATACCATGATCAATCATAATTTGTGCCAAACTAGTAACCACCTCAACGGTGTCCATCTGTATGTTACGATGATTTTTTTTAATAATAGTGGCATGTGATATTGCTCTTCTATTTCTCCAAGGTTAGTTATGACGGTTTTGGTCCCACCTAGCACTAGGTCTATCAAATGAAGACCCACCTCCCCTACCTTGGGATGCCTTCATGTCAAAATAATTTGGAATTGCTTGCAATACAAACTCACAGTACAATTTTCTCAGAAAATATAATGGAACCTCATTATTTTTGCATGGAGTCTCATCAAACACCATCCACCACCTATTCCAAAAGTTATTTTTTATCTTTGCATGAATACACCAATCAATACTAATATTTTTTCAATTTGTTGGTGGAGATAGGGTAGTTCCAAGTTTAAAAAATAAAGCACATAAATCTTCTTTTTTTATTTTTTTTCAACATATTCATATGACAATTTATCAGAATAATTTTTTTCAGAGCCTCTCTTTGATGTAACATTGCATCCAGTTGTGAAGTCGCATTTCCCACGTCATTAAAAATGGATTCTAATGTATTGGCAAGTAAAATTTGTGCACTACCAGTTGAAGAATGACACAAACCATTGATAATTATATGTAATTTTTGACATTTGGAATTGTTTTGCTTTTACAATTCAAATTCTTCTCATGAAAAATCAAACTCTAGTGGGTTTTGTCCAACATTTTCTTCAGGAAATAGATCCATCGAACTTATGTATCTACTTTATTATTTTTAAATAGGTTTGTTTATCCAATTTAAAATATTCAATGTAAATTTAAATTCAAAACCCTAGTTCAATAAGTTACACATAAATTAAAAAAATGAAAAAATAACATACTTGATGTGAAGCAATCTGATGCCAAATCTCGTTGGTGGAATAAATATCTAAACTATGTGCATCAATCTACAAAGTCAACAAAAATAATTTCCGTTCCTCTCTTAGCCATGGTTTTTTGCTAACAGCTCATGAGAATTATAAAAAAAAGGGCATACACCCTATATTGTTTATAAATGGTGTATGCCCTTTACAAAGACCCTTTGTAAAGGGTGTATGGCCTTTGTTAACCACAAAGGGCATATGCCCTTTACAAATGGGGTACACCCTCGAGGCTCGGATAGTATCCCAAGCCTTGGATTTTAAAAACTTGAAAAGTTGGGGCGCTGTCATGTTTTTTGTCCCCTAACTTTGTGCATCTACCTAGTTTGGAAGTTGTGTTAGTTAAGTTGCATTTTTTTAGAGTACTTATATGTTTGTTGAGTATTGATTCATATTAGACACTTATTGACAGTATTGATTCATATTAGACACTTATTGGCACTTATTTATTGTTTTTTGAGCCCTATTTGCTTCCCTTCTCTTTAATTTTCTCTCTACTCCTTGTTTTCTTTCTATTTCTCTTATCTTTTGTTGTCTCCTCAGTTTTTTCCATGAATGTAGTAGTAAAATCCTAGTTGACCATGAATGTACTATTACATTTGTGGTCTCTCCAAGGATGCACAATAATCTTATATTCTGGCTTTATGTGCCCTTTCAACCTTTCATTTGGTTCTCTCATGCCTTGTTTTTTTCTTTTCTTTGTGTTTCCACCCATTGTGTGTCGACTTGCACACCAATAGGGACCTAATTTGAACATGAAAAGTATATATACACACAAATGCAGTACTACATATAGGATGTAAGTGATATACAAGAGATATGTGTGAGAATTGAATGCCAAGGTAAAGAGTGATGCAAAAGTCTAGTATTATTTGAAAAAGAAAAATTGAAATGTTTAGAGCAAAAAATTGATTTGAATTCTTCATATTGCATTGTGCCACTTATTTATGCTATTGAAAATTCATATAAGGATTAGGGATTGCATCCACAATTTCTTGTTGAAGTGCAACAAGTTATATTTTTTGTTGAAGCGCATCAAGTTATGTTTTTTTCTTGTCTAAAAACATGGACCTAACTATAATGGAGGGACAACACAAGATCCTCAATGACTCCCATTTTTTAAAAGATTTTGCAAGGTGTTGTGAGATGATTAGGCTATAAATAAAGGTGATCAATTTTTCAGAGATCTATGTGGAATTTAGGAAAAGAGAGTGAGGTTTTAGAGCCTAGTAGCATAGAAACAAGGTTGAAAATTTTATTTTGTAGAATACTAATGTTTCAAACAATGTATCGGTATGATCTTGGTAGTCCCAAGCAAGCCTAAATATTAAATTTTTTTCAAGGTGTTATGAGATGATTATGTTTTGAATAAAGGAGATCAATTTCCAAAGATCAATGTGGAATTTAGGAAAAGAGAGCAATGTTTTAGAGCCTAGGAGCATAGAAACAAGGTTTCCAGATTTATTTTTTAGAATATTAAAGTTTAAAAGAATGTATTGGTATAGTCTTGGTAGTCCCAAGGAAGTCATAAATTTTATGGTCATGTGGCCATATTTAGACTTTATTGCTATAAAATAAAATCAATTTTCTATGATACCATATTAAATGAAATGTAAAATTTTATGTAGATTGTCAAAAAATATAAAAGATTATAATAAATAAATAAATTTTCTCTCATGTTTACAACTATTACTATGAATTATATTAACATTCAAAGGGTAATGTTGAATAGATAACCATCATTAAAAAATTTACAAGCAGGATTTACAGTCAAATTTAGTTCTTGGTGCCAAGCTAGGAGTGGTACGATCTTGGTTAAAATCTTAAAGTTCTTTATTCACCAATTTTTTTGGGATGTGTGTAATGTTGTTTGGAAATGTTTCCACTTGTTTTAGCCTTACAATTATCTATATATTCACAATAATATATTATTCATATTAGGACCCTCTCTTTGCATATTTTAATTATAATAGAATATTTTTTTAATGCAATTAGGTCTTAGTTTTACTATTTATTAGGGTAAATCTAATAATATTTTAATTGCAAGTTGTTTATGGATAGATGTATTTCATAAAACCACTTTCCCATATATTTTTTGGCAAAACTACATTTTGTTGAATGTTTTATTAAATTTTAGTGTTAAATATTTATTTGCGGTAGATATAATTTTTTTAGGTCTTATTTTATTTGTTTCAATCATTAAAACTAGACCTTATTTTTGGATTGCAAACTATATGATGTTGTTTTTTATTTATCATTCAAACCCTAGGGTATTTTTCATGTTATATATAAAATCACTATCCATTCAAAAAAATTCCTCTTAGACCATACTCCAATCACTTGCAGAGTGGAGTGGAATGGTGTCCATTTCAAGATGCCACATAATCATTTTGCTTTGAACACATCCCACCTCTACCAAAAGGGCACCATCCATGTCATTGCCAAATTTGGAACCTTGCACCATGTCCACCTTATGCTATTAGCTATATCAAATGGTGGAGTGAGGCAATCACTCGCATTGCCACCTTACTTCGTGACTATGGAAAACAAGTTGAGCAAGTTGGAAAGTAGACCTATGATTGTGCTCAAGGAATACTAGAAAATATCGTATCTTCTTAAACACATTCCATTTTATCTAAAATTTGAATCCACAATGACTGATCTCAATCATAAGATAAAATTTGTAGATATCCATGCAACCAGAGGGCACCACACCAAGCTCAAATACATTGGATCAAAATCTAGGATTGAGCTTCAAAATAAATATTAAATTTATCTAGGTCAAACTTGATAAGGAACAAACCAAAGCTATTAATCTTGCTTATCAATGTCTTACCAACCTTCCTAAAATATCCTCAGCTTTTGTTGACCACTACAAGCTACCATTCCAATCCCAAGGAGAGTCGGTGGAAAGAGTGCATGCTTTACAAGAATGTTTAGATTCGATATGTCAGAAAATTAGTAATTATAATCAAAATATCTGTGATTCCCCTATAACTCTTGAGGATTTATTTCATGTATTGCAATGCATGGCCAATGACAAAGCCCCAAAGATTGATGGTTTCCCTTATAAGTTTTATAACACTACCTAGCATTTTGTAGGACATGACTTGTTGCAAGTTTATAAAGAAGCCTTGAAAAATAAATATTTAATCTCTCTCATTAACAAAGGCAATATGAAATTCAATCCCAAGGGAGGAGACCCAAATCCTATTACTAGTTGACACCCCATCACCCTACTTAATGTTTCTTATAAAATCCTTACCAAAGCCCTTGTGAACTGTATCTATTTAATCCTACTTGCAATCATTAGATAAGAGTAGACCGACTTATTTAAAAATAGATAATTTTGTATAATCTCATTTATGTCTGGGAAGGAATGGAATGGGCATGGACCTCCCATCTATGAACCATATTCCTCAAACTAGACTTTGAGAAATCCTATGATAGGATTGAGTGGTCATTTATTCTGGCTATGATTCAAGGCTTATATTTTGGCCATTTTTTTATATCAATAGTTTAGACTTTGTTTTGAAAAGTTACATCATGCTTCACTAACAATGAGATCTAATCTAATAGCTTTGGCATATTCCAGTCCTTTGTACATAGTTTCCCTTTGGCACTATATCTATATGTCTTGTCCACAAAGGCATTTGGATATTTACTTGATCACAAGGTGGAGTGAAGGCTCATCAAGGGAATTATTCTTCTTGATTGTTGCTCTCAGCTCATAAATGGTCACTTCATAGATGATACCTTTCTCACTCTTTATGTGCAAGAAGTTTCTATGAAAGAGGTGTTGAATTACCTCAATATATTTTAAAAATCCTCATATTTGATCTATAATGGGAAAAATCTAGTGCTACAGATAGAGCATGATGCCTATGTTGTAATGGCTTAAACAACATAATTAAAAGTGGATCCAAAATGGAGAGAAATTCAAATTCTTTGGTACCATGTTTTCCTTTAATATATCTCCCTCTGAGTTTTAGTAGTATGTTATTGAGTGGAGGAAATGATGGAGCATTGGATCTCAAAACCTCTCTTTATCAAGAAAAAATCAATTTTTTTCTATATTTTGGTGGCCACCCATGTCTATTATTAGTCTTGTTGGGTCCCCTTTAAAGCCTAGTATGATAAATTGGCAAAAGTTCTTCAAGATTTCTTATGGACCATTGCCAAGAAAACTCAAAGGTATCAAAGACTTGCTCAAGATATTTGTTGGGTTCCTCAAGTGATGGGTGGTATCATAGGAATGATTGATATTTATAGGTAAAGTATTTCTTTGTGTACTAAATGTTTGGTTTGAGTGATTTTTGGTAACGAATCTTGGGAAATTAGTTTCTAGTACTGTGTTTCCGTTGACTTGTCTTATGGTAAAGTCAATTAGAAAAAGTTGAGTTTCACACCTTAAATGTTATCACTACCTCTATCAAGTTTGAGGGATCATTTGTTGCTAAAAGAATTTGGAATATTTCGAAGCTATCAAACTATATCTAAAATGCACAAATGATGGTTTTTGAAGTGGCTTGTCCTTCAATGATCACATTATTTGGTGGTCTCATGTTATGACCAACTCAATTCTTCTCTTAGCAGAATACTCAGGTATAAAATCTTTGAGGCTTTTCAAAAAAGGTATTCATAAGGTGAAAAAATTGTTTCGTATAATGATTTGACTCCTTGGTCTCTTCTAAAGGATAAATACAAGTTAATCAATTATGAATTACCTTACATTCTATGCATCCAAGAAATGATCCCTGATGTTATGTTGTATAAGATGGGTTTGTAGTCTCCATAGGGATTGTGGAAAGATTGGAGATGGAATTGTGATAATTATTTTAAAAATTACTCTCCAGGTTTCCTCTATCAAGTCATGAGCTCGTTCTCTCCAACTTTGGACAAGTTAAATAAGCACTAGGATCTAAATTCCTTGCCTAGGACTTGGATTTATAGTCTTAACAAAATTTGAAATGCTAAGCTAAAACCCAAGCTTGCTCACTTTATTTAGTGTTTGGTTTATTAAGGTCTTCTACTCGAGGAATGTCTTCTTCATATCAGGATTGATCAACCCAAGTGCCATGTTTGTTCCAGACTAGAGTCTTTCAAGCATCTCTTTTGAACTTACCCCAAAGCCCAATTTGCTTGGCAATAAGTCCTTAAGCTCTTTTAGCCCTTCCACCTAAAACCATTCTCTTAGAGAATGGATTTATTTGGGGATAATAATAAGTGGCCAACATGTATAGCTTTTCTATGAAATTTCTTTGGGGCCATCATATTATTTCAATTATGGAAAGTTAGAAATTCAACTTTACTTAAAGACAAGGAAGCATCTTGTCTTTTTTCTATAAATGACAAGGTGACTGTTATCTCTTTGATTTCTATGCAGATACAAGTTCAAGCAAAGAAAGTGGCTCTTGAAATCCAACACATGTAGGAGTTTCTCAACCATTAGGGGAATTATCCTTGTACTATGAGTTGCATCCCCTCAAACCATCCAACATACATATCCCCTGTCTTGACACCCTGTCATTGGCAAAGTTACTCGTGTAGTCATAGCCGCTTCTCCACTCCTCCTCGTCGAATGGGGTGGTGTCGATCACCACCTTGTGGGAAGTTTGTTATTCCCTGTCTGAGTGGAGCTCCCCTATGCAAGGAAGTGGTTCGGTTGACAAAGTTGTTTAACCACCCCTTGGTTGGGGCATTACTATTTTTTTGACTTCCCCATATTGCATTTAGGATGGTTGAATGACCCCTGATCCTCTTTTTATTAAGCCTTCTTTTTTGAGTGTTGATTATCTCAAAAATGATCCGTCGCTCCCTCATTTTGAAGCTACACCCTACACGTAATTATTTAGAGTTTATATTGTTGTTGTTTCAAGTTGCCTTCATTTTTCTCTTCCATACCTTATTCAACATTTTTATTGATTTGAACTGATTTATTTTTACCGACATAAAAAAGATCGTGTATTTCTACCAACCGCCTTATTATTACAACCATCTTGTATATATTAATATTAATATATAGTGGTACATTCCAATAGTAAAGCTCTTAGCGTAAAATATATTTTAAAATAATGAATGAGATCTTACAAAGATCAGGCTTTCTCGCAACTTATAACCAAAATGAAGAAAACATAAAGCTGACAACAAAGGAATATATATATATATATATATATCAAAAGATTGCCAAGTTATTGTAAGCAAGAGGGAAATAAAATACATTATCATTCTATTTCAATCCTGTGCATCCGATCTTTTGCAATATAAACATTAGATATGCGTGGTAAATGTCATGGCTGCACAAACGAAGGCAATGCCAGCGCATACCATCGCGACGCACGCCACTCTGTCGCACACGTTCACCACCCTCTTCATAAGAGTCTCTGTAATGTCGTCCATAGCCATGGCCTGTAACAACAATAATACCACCCCCAATGACCAGAAAAAACCGACTGTGTCCATCACCACAAATACATTAAATTCGAGGCTCTCCATGGCTTTTGTCGCCCCTGCGAAGCCAAGCTCCTTTTCAAGTGCGACGGGGAGCGTAAAAATGCTTAGAAAGGTCAAACATACCACAATCATAGCCACCGCTATAACCCCATCGCCGCCCTTCTCCTCTCTGCAAATTTGGGGAGCCTCGAAGCCGTTGCATTTGAATAACAATTGCGCTTCGATATCTTCAGAGATGGTCTTGTGTAAAGCATCATAATTTTTTAGAAACAGAAACGTCAGAGGCATTGTTGGAGAAAGGTAGATCTGATCTGATCTGATCTGATCTGATCGGTCGGTGCAATGCCATGCCTGTATGGAATTCAGATAATGTATCTGTCTTATAATAAATTATGTGCCGACATATCTGTCAAGAGGAAGTTCCCCGTAGCTTTCCCTCCCACCGCCACGCAATTGGCATGGTTATTGTATTCGTTGGGCGACACGGATCTCTCGTGGGATGATGGGACGAAGGGTTCTTCCGCGAAGGCAGCCTTCGTCCCATCATCCCATGAATTTTGTCTAACTGAGACCCCAGATTTTATAAATCAAATCTTCATTTATAAATAATTTCTAAAGTAATTTCTTGTCTTAACAAACTTCGATTCCCGTGCTTGTTACGTCAACAATGCCTTTTCATTCTAATTAGTACAATTATATTAACTTTATTTGTTTTAAAAAAAAATCATGTTTCAATCTTCAGATATTTACCTTGATTTTTCACATAATTTTATAAATTGAAGAATTTCATATTAATTAATGATTTATTCATTTTTTATTTTTTAAATTTTTTTTAGTTAATTATTAATAAACGGTTTTAATATGTAAAATCTTGTATTATGTTTGGATTATTTTTTGAGAAAAAAAAGTTTTCAATTCTATTGTATGTATAAGATATTATTTTTTTTCAATCATTTTTTTAAATAAAAAATAAAATTATTTTATAATAATTTAGTGGACAAAATTTAAAGTTTATTATTTTTATTGATATATCTTACAAATACACTCTAATAACGACTTCAACAATAATTATAAATTATCCCTATCAATATAATTAAATAAGTTATAACTCGATAAAAATAATAACATATCATATATATTATATCATCCATCAAAGTAATAAATCTTTCTATCGTGACAATTGTGTTATATAAGTGTATAGCTAACATTTTGAGCGTCCAGGTTTTGATATTTCATATGGCTTTATAATTAGAGAACTAACATTCCTTTTTGAAGAACTGAGTATTCTATGGGATCAAAAGATGCAACAAAAATTATTCCGTATTAACACAATATCTTGGTACAAGTGATATCCTATTAATAATATAAAATTTTAATCATTTCTCAATGTTAATTTTTCTACCATGAATCTTAGTTAGAAAACTTGTTATTCTATGTAACATTTCTTCTTCAAACAATAGTTAAATTGTCAACTCTCGAACTGTGTTTGTACTTGTCATGTCATTATAGGTTGCACATCCCATAAGGAAGTCTTATTCTGTGTCCACCATTCACTTGTCACAAAATAAACATGTTCTCATTTTCCATTTTTTCTTGGGTACTATCCCTTTAGTGGTTTCACACTTAAGATGATGTGAGTTCGTCCTCAATTTTGCAATCAACATCTTTCCTTTCCATTTGAATTTTGCTCTCATGTATATCTTTTTTTTGTGTTCTTATGTAGAGTTAAATTCTTTGATCTAATATGCTTTCTTCCAATCAGTTGTTTTTTCTACATAACTGCTCTGAATTTCTCTATCACATAGTTGTTTTTCTACATAATTGCTCTGAATTTCTCTATCACATACTTTTTTATTTATTCGTTAATATTTAAACATTTTTGTAAATTGATATCCTATTTATTCATTCATTTGTTATTTTGTTTCATCTATATATATATTTTTCTACTTAACTTTATTTCTATTCTCATTTTAAATAATAAATCTATCTCCATAATTCATATCTTTTTAAAATAACTTACTCTAATCATTACTAATACTTCCATTCCGTTAATAAAATTTTATATATAACTAAAACTTTGATTTTAAAATTACTTATGATTAAATATACATACTTCTGGATTCTCTCCAATCCCCTGTTTTTATTTGCAAGGATTTTTCATTTTGCAGCGTGCCGTAACGAACGGTATGAATACAATTAAAAATTGATTGCTGGTGTTTTGGTTTCGTCAAAAATTTGACCTATCACATGGACATTGGAGTCAAATGACTGGAAAAAAAAAAAGTCCTTGCGAAAACTTTTACAGGGTGGACTTTCCCTTTTGTTTTTATAGGGTAATATATACATTACATATCTGCAGAACGAAAGAAAGTCTTGATCACATTCCGAATTTTGGAACGTACATTAAATATATAATCACGAAAGCTATGGTATTGGTGGATGAGTATTTCTTATTTATAATTATGTTTAATTTATTTATTTTTTTTACAAAATTTATAATTATATTTAAAATTTATATTTTTAATATATTAATCAAAGGGTTTTTATTTAATTTAAAATTGAAAAATTAAAATTAAAAAAATTATTTAAAAAAAATAAAAACAAACATACTAAGTCAAAAGGTTAAATAGGGAAAATAACCAACTAATTACAAGTAAAAATACTTCCAATTTATCAAGTGAGGTTAGAAGTAATAAAGAAAGGAGAAACAAACGAGGAAAATAAACTAATATAGAATAAGATAACAAAGATAATTAAACTTCACGAAAATACTTAGAACAATAAAAAAGAAAATGAAGTCACTAGACCCACAAATCACTTATATCCACAACATAAAACTTAAAGCAATTGTGAATGTTCATTAATAAACTGATGACAAAAACTATTGAAGCAGAGCGTACTTGTGAAATTATAAGTCCTCCAAACAACACATTTTTTAAGCACTCCCTCCTTCACCATAAAATAGTTAAAGTAATTATCCTTATTCTATCAAAACATATATAATATAAAATTATCCATTTTTTCCTTAACAATTGACAACAAAACAACCAAGTACTTCTCTCTTAAAATTATTAATAGAAGAAGCACTACCACACAAAATATTTAAAATTTGGACCACCTCATTCAATTTATCTTTAAAGGAACCAACTTTGGAAGATATTTGACTTACCAAACCCAAAATTTAAGGCTAAATTTAAGGCTTGAAAGTATTTTTTTAATGATTATGAATGGTTTGTAAGATAAAATCCATAATAAAAGCCTTCAAACCTTTATTGTCTAAATTCTACTAAAGGTTACTTTAATTTTTTCAATAATCCATTTTTTTGGGTTTCATCTAACATGTTATCCCTTAAGATGGATTCAATAAAATTCAATGTTTACATCGAAAGGGTTTAAATTTTTTAATGGAGGATTTAATCAAATAATAGGCCATAGAATTCCTCCACCATTCAACTCCTATCTCTTTGCTTTGGGGTTTAAATTTTTTTATGGAGAATTTAATCAAATAATAGGCCATAGAATTCCTCCACCATTCCACTCCTACCTATTTGCTTTGGGGTTTAAATTTTTTAATGGAGGATTTAATCAAATAATAGGCCATATAATTCCTCCACCATTCCACTCCTACCTCTTTGCCTTGTCAAAATTATTACACATGAATATAAACAAAAAGCTTCCTTATATGAATAGGAGAAGGGGTGAGAGAGAAAGAAAACAAAAGAAAGAGGAAAATAATTTCAAGACAAGAAGAGATAGAACAAAAATCTTACAACCATCATCACTTTCCTTGACTTCAATTTTTTTTTTAAAAAATCTAGAGGTATCCCCGATTTTGAGACATTGCGACTCTGCGTAATAATCTTCATTGGGGTGAGCGGAGGTGAGACTAATCTTCTAGGGGCTGCTGATGGGGCCCATATGCACCAAACAACCTTGAAAATCTAGGTGACAAGAATCAACCTTGAAACTTATATGAGACAAACCTAAAATCCTTAGCCAACTTTCCCTGACCTCAAATTAAAAAATTGATAAAGAAAATAAACTTCACATAAAAACTACATTAAAAATCCATCTAAATAATTCATCAATAATCCATTAAAAACGAAACAATAATTACTAAAAATAAATAGAAATTAAGACAACCATAAACCCATCCCACAATCAAATATTGTTTAAAGATTTCATGATCTCATTTAAAAAAATATAACCTAATTTTCATTAAAAAATATACAATAAATATTATAATAATAAAAATATAATTAAAAAAATTAACCACCTTATAATTATCCATTTTCCCCTTAACCACCAAACAACCAAGTACTTTTCTCCTAACATTAAAAATCTCATTTTAACAACCTCATTTAATTTATCTCCGAAAAAAACCAAATTTAAAGACAATTCACTTACCAAAATTATAATATGAAACTTTGAAAGCATTATTCCATTGATTTTAGATGGCTTATACGATTAAATCCTCAATAACAACCTCAAAGCCTTTATAGTCTAAATTCCACCTAAAATTCATCTTGATTTCTTCTCCAATCCATCTTTTGGTTTCATCCAATAACACATTATCCCCTAAGATGATTTAAATAAAGGCCAATGCTCCCTCTAGAAGGGGTTAATTATTTTATAGTGGATTTCAACAAATAATGGGTCATGTAATTCCTCCACCATTCGAATCCCCCTCAGAAGGGGTTAATTATTTTATAGGGGATTTCAACAAATAATGAATCATGAAATTCCTCCACCATTCCAATCCTACCTTTCTACCTCTTCAACATTATTACACATGGATATAAAACCAAAACTTCGCCACATGAATAGGAAAAAGGGAAAAAAACAATGAAAACAAAGGATAGTGAAAAACTATTTAAGGACAAGAAGGGATAAAATAAAAATCCTACAATTATCACCACCTACCTTAACAATGACTCCAAATCAAAGCCCTAACAAAGAAAATAAACTTTGTATCAAAAATATATTGAAAATACATTCGAATAACTTATCAATAATTTGTCGAGAAAAAAATAATTATTATAAAAGTAGATGAAAACAAGAGTTATGTAGCAATTAGTCTCTATTTTTATAATGCATAGCTTGTCGTATTTATTTTTTATTTCATTGAAATAAAAGTGTTAGTATGAAATAGATTAATTTTTTTTAAAAAAATAACTATTACAAAATACAGTTTTATTTATTAATAAATATAGAGCATTAAGCTGTAGTAAAATAGGTCCAATTTATATTGGTCATTAAATTTTGTATATACATTATTTACAAAATAAAAATAAAGTATAAATCTGAAATGCAAATCTTGCAATAGTAAGATATATATAACTAAACACTATTGATAAATCAAAATTTATTTAAATTCTGACTAAATTTTAAGAAATCATTGACATTATATATGCATTAATAATAGAATAAAAACATAGTATGACTTTGAGATGTGAGTCCTTTATCGACGATATTGATAGTTGTTTGTTAATTAGTCCTTTGTCTTGTTTGTGTAGGCAAAAGAGATATTTATCCTTATAAGATGAGATAAGAAGTAAAAATTAATTAGAAGTGTGTGATTTAAAATAAAAAAGAATAAATGTTTAAGAGTGGATTAAAGATACCTTATAAATATTATTCATTATATCAATGTGTAGAATGACTTTTTATTTGTTAAGAGTAAATTTTACTTATAGTGAAAATCTTCAGAGCAAGTAGGTAGTGCTTGCTTTGTCTGCCATATAGTCATTGTGTGAAATTTTGTCAATGTAGGGAGGACTGTTTTTAAAGGTAGCACTAAAAGGCTACACTGTATATTAGTATTCTTCATAGTTTTTAGATTGCAAGTGAGATGACGTCAATACACATGATTTTTTTTTAATGACATAAAGGGAAATTAAAATTTGTGGACTACACAAGTTTTAGAGATCTAATTATGAAATTGTACTTGTTACAAGTCAATTGAAATGAATTTGAATATATATTGACAATTATCAATGTTCCCTCCACCTGTGCAAGTTAAGATTGAAGGTGTTAAAATTTAATATCTAGAAATTAATTGTATGCTATATAAATGGAAGCAAGAATTGACTGATATTAGAATATGGCATAATAATACCTTTCAAGGTATTATATGTGGACCATTATCCGGTTGTACTCCCGCTTGACTAATGATGCATGTTTGTGTTGACACTATAATTTTATACCCCTAGGGACAATTAATTAGGTGTTGTAGGTCCTATTTATTTAAATTCCCTAAATAAACCCTATCATAAGGTTTAGATTATTTACCATTTGCTAGCTTGGTCAATAGCCTTTTTATCTTACCTCTTTACCCCTCCCAACCTCCTAATCCATTTTATAGCCTAAGAATCTACCCATATAACCATTTTATCCTTGTGTGGAGTCGTTACAAACAAATCCACCTATTTCCATGCTATTCTCACCCATAGTTAAAATAAAGGCCCTATTTTGGATGAATCAATGATAATTTTGTTATGTTGTGGAGCCTATTTCCAAAATATAATGTATTTCAAATAATGTACATTTAAAATGTACTGTACACTCTTTATGTATTCTCATCGAGTTTCAGACCCCCTTAATGGGGGAACCATTATGGATTGACTTGGCCCATGGTTTTGGTACCCATTATTTTGTAAAACTGCTATGTTGATGTATTATGTATAGATGGATATTTAGTAGGTAATACATCATGAAAACTAGGGTTTGAGAAGGAAGAACAGAGTGGGTGAATTTATGAGAGTTTGTAAAGCATAGTTCCAAGGTCTTCTTGTTGTGCATTTTTATTTCTATTCTTTATGTATGTTTGTTTATAGATCTTATCATTACGATTCTGAAAAATTTGTTATGCATTAATTTTTGATTTATTCCTAATAGATTCTCTTGTGATCAACATCAATCCATTAATATGTAGCCTACCTTTGCATTCTGGACCATAAAATTGAGAGCCTCAAATTGCTATTTGAATTCTTGGAGACTTCATGACATTCCTAATGATACTCTATTGTATTTTCATTATATTCAACCACATCCTTTGTGTAACCTGAGCTACTACTTGTGCCTATGGAAGATTTGCATTCTACTCATAAGCTATTCAAAGGTAAGTACCATATTTTATTTTATCATTATATTTTAATAAGTGTTCTTTTATTCACTTATTTTATCATTAAAATACTATTAGCACCCCTTTGTATCCATTTGTCAACCTGTTAGTAAATATGTCTCGTTCTGCTCTCTATTTTATTAAACTCAGCCACAAGAGAGAATCGACACCGATTCATTCTGAATGAACATTGATTCTACCGATTGGCAACAAGATCGGCATCGATATGTTATGTTGAATATATAAGATTTGAGACCTTATCATAAGCCTCTATTTGCAATCCCTTTTGTTGATTACTATTGTTTGAACATGGCCTTCTATTTGTAGATGACTCTACCTAGTTTAGTTCATGACGTAACCAACATCATTGATTACCCCATAGATTTTTAACCTTTGTTTGTAGATCAGAGTGATATAGCCTTTGACCTAGCCCATTATGCCATCATTTATTCACCCTCTCGTGAAGCCACTGAAGAATTGTTAGCTGTTATCCAAGATGATGTAGATTTTGCTTCTACTTTTGGGAGGAATATTTCATTTACATTGTTTAATTAATCGAAGAAGAAAATCTTAATTATCATGATTATCATATCATTTATCTATTTATAATTTCTTATGCTTTTTATTTGCTTAATTGCATAAATAGTGGAGTGACATCCTTCTAAGGAAGTGTACAACTTCTTGGAACTGATCTTTGATTAGGCAGTTCACCAATCTCTTTTATTAATCTATTTTTGTCAAGTATTCACACGTGTGTAGGTTAGCCTTCCTAGCCAAAAAGGAGTTCTCACTATCACTTGATTCAAACGGTATGTAACATCTTCTAATCTATAGGTATTCCACATAAACCCTATTTTATTTTGAGTTTTTATTAAGTAACATTTAATTTAAAAAGAAAATAAAAAACTACTCAAACATTTTAGCATGCCCGGTGGGACCCATAAGATCTCACTCTTCTTGTTAAAATTCATTTATGAATTTGTTTATTTGTTTCCCTTTCTTCTATTTGTTCAATTCATTCAAAGAAAATCAAATTTGCATTTTCCTTTTTAAAGGTTAAAAAATCTGCATATATTTTGCCTATTTAGTTTACTCACATAGAATAATCTAGGTAGTGAATTTATCGTAATCATCACTTTTATCACACAAACCAAATCACATTCATAATAAAATCATCAAACATCTAACATAAGGAAACCAATGGATATTTTATCACCTCATGGTAACCTTCTTCTCGGTGATCCCACTTGGATTTCACTACCAAGGGGAGAACCAACTCAGTCTCTAGCTGAGTATAAACTCTGGTCTATCAGTATATTATAGTTAAGCACTTGACACCCTTATGCTACGATGTGCAAAGTGAGGGGTTAGGCCCCAATACCAAGCCAAGTATTGGTACTAATATAAAAATCCTTGAGCACTAAAACAAAACCTGAAACCATCCTTATATTACCACTTCATAGGACCCTTGGTATCCTATTTATTTTTTATTTTATCACACTTTAAAGTTAAGAAATTAAAAACCTTTTAGGAACAACTTTAGTGTGTATATATTTTCTTCCTCACTAAAAAAAGAGATAATCAAAAAGAATCTTTTACGTGCTTTTTGTTATTTCTTACTTTTTATCACTACATGGTTTTGACATGACAATAGTCACAAAAGAAAACCAAAACTCCATATTCATCTTCATCTATGGAGAATTATCCTATCCCCCCTACTTCTCCTAAGTCTATAGGGGAAGGCATCCTTTAATATTATATCCAGGGCCATCCTAGATTTGCCACTATACTAGATAAAAATCCCATAGCACTTAACCAATATCTTAGCTCCTGAGCCATACATATCCCATTATCTCCCTCTATGTAGTTCTCTAGAAACCCATACAACATGCCCTTGGAAGAGTGTGAAGGATTTACCACTGCTATGGTATCCTCCCATAATAATCCTCCTCCTTCTAGCTCTGACACCACTACGACACAACCCTTATACAACCCACCTCTGATGACGTCTAGTGCTCCATCATAAACCACTACCCCAACTCAAAATGTTACTACTCCTCAGCCTAATGCTACTTAACCTTCTACTACATCACTCCAAAACCTAGTCATATCGATCCTAGTGACCCTTTCGTCGATTCAAACCAATATGCCCTTAAGTACCCAAACATAACCATTACAACATGCCCCTATAATCTAGCCACCTCAATAGTATGTACCCTTGACCAAATAGTATATAGAAACTACATAGGCTATTGGTTCTACATACATCCCTTTACAAGCTCCATAGTATATGGTGGCTTTTAAACCCATCATAACTACATCAGTCAATTATCCTATATCTCAGGCTTTTTCCATTTAATTACCTATGTACCAAATCCCATGATATAACATTTTGGGAAGAATCCCTCAATATATAACACCCAATACAACCTCATGAGCATCCTCATGAACATGATGGCTAACTTAGAAACCTCTGCCTATGGGCAGAAGAACATGCTTGGCTACAAATAGATTTGTAATGAGCCTATTAACCTAACAATTCCTATCAAACCTTATCCTCCTTAGTGGGAACTCCCTAAGTTTACAAAGTTATAGAATAAGAAGGACCCAAAACAACATCTTTGAGTGTTTTGACATAATTTCTACCTCATAGCACATGATGATGTGTTTCTTCTTAGGACATTCCCTATGTTGTTAGTTGAACCTGCCCTAGATTGGTATAGCTCAATTCTACAACATTCACTCTTTTCATTTGGGAAGCTAGCTTAAACATTCTTATAACACTTTTCCATAAATATAACAATAAAATTTACCATTAATGACCTCTATGCCAATTGATAATTCGATGATGAATCTATCACCAACTTTGTGGTTAGATGGAGAAGTCTAATCAATCAACTCACCTTCTCTCTACCATAGCCCAAGTTAATCAAGTTATTCATGAGAGCACATGCTAAACACATCTCATCGACATTATGAGTATAAATTTTTAAAACTTTCAATGAAGCCTTTTTAATGGCTCATAAGCTTAAAATTAGAGCCCTAAAAGAAGGAAAAGTTAAAATGTGAAATAAAAACTTTAAATCTAAACCCTCCAAAGGGACTAATAGTAATAATAATAATTAAACCAAAGGGGTTACCAACATCGCAGTTGTAAAGTTAGCGCCACCATAAGCTAAAAACCAATCCAAGCCCTCCACTTCACAAGCACAGTCTTAGAAGCCATTGACATGCTTTCACCCATGATAATATACCCATTTAAGAGAGTCATATGCATCTATTTTAGATAAAATCTTAAAGGCTTCCTTCATTGATCTCCCTCTAGTAAGACCTCTTGACGAATCTTGTCTTAAACCTAGTTGGTTTAGGGAAAATGACTTATGTAATTTTCATTGTGTAATAGGCCATTATGTTAGTAGATGCCATTATTTTAAAGGCTTAGTATAAAATATTGTATATAAGAGGGAATTAAAACTAGATAATCCTAATGCCCCACAAAATAATCTATAGATATATTCAGGAAATCATTCCCTAATCACACCTCTACATCAAGTTCTATGCAAGCTAAATCAGGGTCCACATTGGAACATAAGACTCATGTAATTAAAACCATTCATGACCATCTTCTACCTAAATAAGTTATTGATTCCCCTATCCCTGATCTCCTCATGGGAGACACTTTTGAACCATCCAAACCAAGTGAAGACATCCCAAAAATTTCTAATTTATCAGATCTCATTGTTCATGACCCATTGGAAGAATCCATATTTGAAAGCACTTAAGAACTAAAAGAGGAAAAACTTATTTAAGAGAAGTTTTGTGTAGACATTCCACAAAACTCATGTACTATTCCTTATATCGTTTCAATACCTACATCTAGTATACATGTTCCCACTAGCAGATTAGTTCCTAAGGAAACTATTATGTTACCTTGTGCTATCTCTAGAATAGTTCCTCTCATTGCTAGGGAAGCATTAAATCACAGAGAGATCAAGGGAAAAGATGTAAATACCAGAAACAAAAATCTCAGAGCCCCTAGGGGAAAATATTTTCAACATCCTCCTATAAGAATTTAAGTACCTAAATAGGACATCCATACAACCCCTAAATATATACAAAAAGGAAAAGCACCATTACCCCCTATTCGAACATAGCATTTATATTAGGGCCCCATCCTTCAACTAAACTAAAAGCTACCATTATAGAATCTACCACTAAAACACATGTACCATCACAAAAAAATATCCCCACTATGGTCATGTCAATCCATAATCCATTAAACCCCTATTACCCACCAGGTTTAGGTGTAAAGACTTACCCTAGACATAAAGTGCCTATAATAGGGACCATCTAAATAGCTAGTTCAAGAGACCTAGGTTCAAGCTCATGTACCTCATCCCCACCAGTGCCCTAAAGAATGGAAAATTTGAGTCAAGATCCATTGAAGGGATCTTATTCTAAGATCCTCAATTAGCTTATCCAAACCTCCTTAATCATGCTACCACTTGTAAATCCTATCAACCCTCATATTCAAAAACCATCATGGTATAGAGAAAATAAGACATGAGTATACCATCGAATAGTAGGGCATGACACGTAAATCTATAATGCATTAAAGGTTATATTATAAAATTTGTTAGATGAAGATGATTTACTGAGAAAATAATCAAATCTTGCCCATCCCCCTAGAGTTACATCCACTATAGGAAGTAACACATCAAAAAAAGTTGTAAAGGAGGATGAATCCTTTTATATATCCTAATACTGATCTATCCATATGGATGACTCTAAGAGCACAATGAATCCTCCTCTATTTCAAAGAGATGTAGTTCATATAGCCACATGAACCCAAGACCAGGGTCATAAGATCCACAATCATGAAAAAGTTAAAGTGACTATTGCTAAAACACCAGATCCTACCACATATAGTCCAACTACACCTACCCCCAAACCTAAAGTATCCATTTTAGGAAAGGCACAAGATAATAATGCCCAAAAAACTCATACAAATATCTATTCTAAAGTAACTACATCAACTTCTGATCAAGATGTCCTTATACGAACTTCTCTGAAACTCCCCATAGCACTGTGAAGCCATGATAGAAGTATTATAGGGAAGTAAAAGATAATGAACCACAACCATTATATTTTTTCATTGCATCACTCCAAAAACACTTATCTATAACATTTCATGATTCAGAGATACCACCCTTACAATGAGATGACCGAGATCTTGCCTTGTTTATCACTGCCCATATAGATCAAACTCAGATTAAAAGAGTGAGGATAGATAATGGCATCAATATAAACATTATATCTTCCCATGAATTTAAACAACTATAGCTAGTTGAGATAGTGGTATCCCAATCACCCATCATTCTATTAGCCTTCAATGATACCATTACCCCTGCATTAGGAATGGTAGCACTTCACATTCAGGTTGGTGCACAAGTTATTCATAGATTATTCTACATTATTGAAGGAGAATTATAGTAAAATAGTATCCTAAGACATCCTTGGATATGCTCTATATGCTACATCCCTTCTACATTGCATCATTACATTAAATTTGAGCATGAGGGCAAAATCCACAGCATCCTAGCTAACCCCCATCCCTTCAAAAATTATAACCTTACCTTTTGACCCAATGAGGTCCTAATTCTATTGTAAATTTATACACAATAATCCCTACATCTAGACTTGGTAAGGAATCCATTGATTCCACCTTCCAACAACTTTCAATCAGAGAGCCCCAATTACTGAAGCTCAATTCTCTCCCGACACCATAAGAATATGGATGCCCCAATAAACAACTAGCTTATTATCTAAATGTGGGGGAAACCATTCCCTTTGTCCCACCATTCCTTCACACCCATCTAATCTATAGGGGATTAGACTAGCTTTCTTTGAACCTTTTGAACAAACTCATGTTAAAATATTTACATCCAACTTTTAGTTCCTTGATAAACCTCATTTTTTAGATATGTATATGCAAAGGTGCACCTAGAAAGATTTTGGTATGGGACATTATGAATAGGGCCCGTACGAGGTTGTACAAGGGAGTTTATAAAACCTAATGAGAAACATGACCTTGGCTTCAATAAAAATACCAAATCATCCTCGAAGCTTACTCTTGCCCCATCCCTAAAGAGGATACACCATCTTCACCATCTGATACTCCTTCCTCAACTGATAGTATCGTATCCATTCTACCTAGCATTTTTTTTAGTCAACAACATTTCTATAGAGCCTCTCATATATCATTATGATGGAGAAATTCAAACCATTCCTCTATCCTACCCAGATATGATAGGGTAGGATTATACTACCGTCCTTGTTCTTCAGTGCCAAGATGATGAGTCCATCTTAACTCATTTAGGCACTAAGAACTCCCATATGCATAAATTTCTCCCATTAGAAACCTCTAGTCTTCTAAATGAGGCCACCATTGACGTTAACATAGGATTCATAGAGACTCCATGCATTGTTAAGGTCATTAAATCCTTAGATCCCTAGGAATACTAGGATTTCACTACATTTCTAATGGCTCACAATGAATCATTCGCTTAGTCCTATAGTGATAAGATTAGTATTGATCTAGCCATTATCATCCATAACATTTTTACATTTATTGATGCTAAGGCTATCAAGTCTAAGCTCCAAAAAATGCATCTTTGCATTGCACTCTTGGTTAAATAAGAGTTACAACACCCCATATTCATTAACTTCATCCAACCTATCGATTACCCTCAATGGGTATCTAACATCATCCTTATAATGAAGCTTATAGGGGGACTTCATCTTTATACCAACTTTTGAGACCTTAATCTTGCTTATTCAAAAGATGACTTCCCTCTCCCTAATATTGACTAATTATTGGATCTAACTGCTAGCCATGAAATGTTGTCACTCATGGATGGTTTTTATAGATATAATTAGATCCTTATCACACCAAAATATCAACATAATATCTCATTTATTACTCCCTGGGGGACTTTATGCTATTGTCTTATGCCTTTTGGCCTAAAGAATGCATGACCCACTTATCAAAGATCCATAGCCTATATTTTCCATGATATTATCCATAAGATTGTGGAGTAATATTTAGATGACCTCCTTGGTAAATCAAAGTTACGAAATGATCACCTTTTTATCTTAAAGGTTATTTTCAACTACTTAATCCAATTTTACATCCATCTAAATTTTAAGAAATACATTTTTAGAGTATTGATGGGTAAATTCATAGGCTTTATTATCTCCATCCATGGGATAGAAGTTGACCCTACCAAAATCAAAGCCATCTTAAAAATGCCACCCCATCCAATCTAAAGCAACTCCGTAGTTTGCAAGGTAAATTATAATCTATCCATCATTTTATCTCCCAACTATCTAATCATTGTCAACTTTTCCATCACCTTTTAAGGAAGGATATCTGATTTAAGTAGGATTCTGGTCATCAAGAGGCTTTCGAAGCTCTTAAGAGTCACCTTCTCTCACCACCAGTTCTCACTCCTCTAAAAGAAAGACAACCATTCTTGTATATTTCTACTACTGACCATGCCATTAGAGCTATGCTAGCCCATTATGATGAGCAACATAAAGAGTAGGATATGTACTATATCAATCATACACTTGTTGAATATGAGACGCATTATTCTCATATTGAAAAGTTATGCCTAGCTCTTATCTTCCTTGTTATTAAGCTATGACATTATCTACTCAATCATAAAACCTATGTTGTCATGAACACTGATCCCCTAAAATTTATGCAATCTAAGCCTTATCAGAATTAATGAATAGCCAAGTGGCTTATGAATTTGGTAGAATTTGATCTAGAGTTTATCCATAAAATGTTAGTTAATGGTTAAATATTTGAAAATTAGCTTGCTGAGGCACCTCTTTTTGATAATCAACTTATTAACTATGAATTCCCAGACAAATTTATATCCTCCATGTCTCAACTAAATATGCAATATCAAATGATTCTTTTCTTTAATGGATCCAAATGTGACCATGGTCGGGGATCCAAAATTATCCTAATTCCTCTTGGGGGATACCTATCCATTTATCCTTTAAACTTGATTTTAACTGCACTAATAATATGATAGAGTATGAGGATTTAATCATAGGTCTCCAAACTACCTTAGCTTTGGGTATTAAAATGCTTAACATCTATGGTGATTCTTAGCTAATGGTTAATCAAATTAAGGGAATCTATCAGTGTAAGAATGATACTATTTATAAGTATAAAATCTTAGCTGATCAATTGTTAGCCACCTTTGAGAATTACACTATCCAAGCCACTCCTCAATCAACTAACAAATTTTTAGATAGTATGGCTTCATTTTTCTCTTTTACCCCATCCTCATCATAGGAGTCAAAATTGTTTATCCTTATTAATAGGATTAATCAACCTTCCTCTGCCAAAACTGACCTTCCATCCATCTACAATGTGGAGGAAACTCAATTAGATTTTTGGTATTCATAGATATTTGATTATTTATCCTAGGGATTACTCCTTCAGATCTATCTCAAAATGCTAAGCGAGACTTTTAACATCATGTCACCCATTTTGTCATATTAGGGGGTGTCTTTTATAAGCATGGTTTTAATGGCATTATTTTGTGTTGTCTCCAAAACCATGAGGCTACCCTTGCTATCAAAGAAGCTCATGATAGATCATGTGGGGGCCACTTTAATGGTCATGTTATCTCTAAATGAATCTTATGATTGGGCTATTATTGGCCCACTTTAAATCAAGATTACTATGAGTACGTTAAGAAGTGAATCAAGTGTCAGTAGCATGCCAACTTATCCCATGTCCCTAGATAAGCCTTGTAGGTAGCATAGGAATTTTGGCCTTTATCCCAATGGGGGCTTGATCTTATAGCTCAAATCAATCCTAAATCATCCCAACATCATGGGTTTATCATTACTGCCACAGAGTATTCACTAAGTGGGTGAAGGCTATCCCTCTTATCTCAACCAAAGTAGATAAAATCATTATTCATTACTCAACATATCATTTGTTGCTTTGGTGTTCCACATAAGATCATCACAGACAATGGGAAATATTAAAAAGGTTCAAGAGATCTGTGATTCTTTTAACATTAAGCTCAAATTTTCCTCACCTTACTATCCTCAAACTAATGGATAGGTCGAGGCATCCAACAAGACTCTAGTCAAAATCCTAACCAAAGTCATTAATGAAGCAAGAAAGAACTGGCATTTACATGATCCCTATACCTTGTGGGCTTATTAGACTAGTTTTCAAACCCCTACTATTGCTACACCTTTCTCCCTAGTCTATGGTATTGAATTTGTAATTCCTCTTGAAGTTTAGATTCATTCCTTCTATATATCCGTGAAAGATAGCATTTTTTAGGATGACTTTCATCAAGAAAGATCAACCCAACTTGAACTCTTAGATGAGCATCACTCAGCTGCCCTTGACCATCTACATGTATATCAGGAATGAATTAAACATGCCTATAATAAACATTTAAAACAACGTGAGTTTAACATTTGTGACCTTGTCTTAAAATAAAATCAACACGTAACTAATATGGAAAAAATCAAAAGGGGAAAATTTGCTCCAAATTGGCTCAGACCATATATCATCACCCATAAATATGGGTTTGGGGCATACTTATTAGCCTCTCTTGATGGAAAATCAAAGTGTGATCCCCTTAATGCATTGCATCTACATCCTTTCTACTGTTAATAAATCTTAATTGCCTTTGGTCTGCCTAGTTTAGTCTCTAAATTTCATATCCCTATTACTCTCATACCAAATAATGATATATAGAGACATGTGGTTATCCGAGAGTATCGCCTATTTTTAACCTTAAATATGAATACACCAGCTCTATTCATAGCATGCTCTAATTGGATAAGCTTAATAGATAAGGGGAAGGAGCTCCAAATCATTATTCCTTGAAATCCCTCCCTATCACTAAATTCCTTTTGAGAATAAGTGTTTTATCTTGTATATCAAAGCTTTGGGAAATTATCCTAGGATACCTAAGGCAATTCCATAAAACAAAAATATCCTTGGGATCAAAATCAAAATCAAAATCAAAAGTAAAGCATCTACAAAAAAAAATCAAAGCATTATGAATAGACTGCTCCCTTAAAGGACAACTATGTAAATCCACAAAATCTACAAAGCTATACTAAAAGCACAGATTGCTCACTCGAAGGACAACTATTTCAAAAAGCATATCTTAAAATATAGACCTCTCCCTCGAAGGAATGACTATCATGCATAAAATTTCCCTATAAATCTTCCCACATCGATCATCTTTCTTTAATTTAGTAGACTTACCACATTGATCAGTTTATATGGATTGACACACATGGATTCTAGGTTAACCCTTAGTTGTAGGTATGCAAGATAGAAATATTATCTTCTTAGAATCCATTTCTATCACATCTTAAAATAAATTCACTAAGATCATTAACTTCATAGACCTAAGATGTTAGGGTAGTTATTAGAAGTGGGTTAAGGATGCAGGTGCATCACTTTTAAGTGGTTTTCCTTGGGTCATGGTAAGAGCTAATAAATGAGAATTAAGCCGTTTGTAAAATTAATTACATATATTAACAACTCTCTAAACATGTAAATCAATGTGTATCCATCAAAATCATAATCCATAAACATTAATTCATAATCCATAAACCATTAATCATAATCCATAAACATTACTTATCATCTATCATCATAAATCCAAATCATAATTTACAACATTTTAAATCCAAAAAATTTCCAAATCCATAATCAAAATTAAATATACATCCATAAATACATAACTAAAATCCATAACGATCCATAATCCATATAAGTCATATCAATTTCAATCATAAATCATTAATCTATACATCAAAGTCACATCCATATCAATAATCTATACTCTATAAATAATCAATAATATAAGCATGATCCATAAAACATTCAAAAACATTTAAAATCTATCTAATTGCATCACATAAAAATTCATGATCATATTAATCTAATCCATCCCATGTAAAAACCCATAATCTAATCACATCGCATATAAATCCTTAATCTATCCATAACTCCATAAAAATAATCTATAGCTCTAACAATCTAACATCCACCACATAATCCATAAAATTCATAATACATAAACAAACCATAACTCTAAAACTATAATCCATTGCATCATATAATCCATAAATAATGTAAGTATCCATAAGCATAATCATCCATATATCCATCACTAATAACACAATCCATAAAACATGAAATACACACACACAATCAATGTATATCATAGTGTCTATATACATGTCCATGGATCTCTTGCCAGTATAAGTACATATATATACATGAACATCCATTGAGTAAACTCTAATATGCTTAGATGAATACTAAATAAATATCCACTCTAATCTCCACCCCCATCTCCATCCCTATCTTTCCTTCGTGTGATATTCCCATGCTGACTAATTATATATGTGTGTACCTAGAGGACCTACCCTATCTAGATACATAGGTGACATAGTGGGGACTCTATAGAAGCTACTCTATAATAATCCCTTGTAATATTTTAGCTTCACTACTACCTCCCTATATCGATCCATGCTGACGGTCCCTGCTAGTCTCGTATTAGGTCCCACCATCTCTCAAATCATCTTTACTAAGGACTCTCTTTCATCCTCCCTCTTCCTCAGGGTCTCCAACTCTACCATATACTTATCTCACTCCTCCACCACCATGTCATGACTTAAATGCAATGATTCAAACCCCACTTATAAGGTATCTAGTTGGGTCTGCACTGTATCCTACTCTATTCATATAATAGTCAGTACCCCCTATGTTACAAATAGCTATCCCTATAAAAGTTACACTAATCTCTCAATGTATCCCTCTATGTGATAGGCTATCCTACATATATCTCCTCCTCTCCACCCCCATCAACTCCCCCAACCACCTCATCTCCCATCTCATCCCCTTTCTCCTCCTCCATATCCTTAGAATTAGCCTACACCTCCTCTATCTCCTCATCCCCTCCTTTTTGATGTGGCTACACCACCCTATTTTATCGCACTACCCACTACTTATCCCACCAAGTTGTATATTTAGGAGTGTACCTCACATAATCCATGTCATCCCCTAATAGCACCCACTCATCTTCTATTGGGACACCACTTATCACTAGTACCGATAGCTTTCGTTATGTCTCATCTTGCCTATATACATGTAGGGACTAGGGTATGCCATTCACTAATCTAAAATACCATTTCACTCAACCATAATGGAGGTAATCCTAGTAATTTATCCTCCTCTCTATAACCCAATGCTCCCTCCATATCCTTATCATCTCCACCTCCATCCCATGCCACTTAGGAAATCATAGATAAGGCCTCTAGATGATGTATGTAGCCTTCAACCCATCCAAAATACCCTTGTATTAATCCAAGTCCTTGATAACTCCATATGTAAAACCTTCTGTTAGATTGGAATTCCACCATAAGAAGGCCACATTGTAATCTATATTATACCACCATATTTATGGGGTACCGATGGGTTGTACTATCTTGATGTGATCATAAGCCTAATATTATAGTATAATTATCACATCCAAACCATAACATCTTTGGTTCCTCTAACCCCAAAATTCCCTATAAATCTATGCCAACAAGGTCTATGCCCATGAAAACATGGTGTGGTGCTCCAATATGTCTACAACCACACCCATCAAGCTCCATAGAAATTTCCCTCCCCTTGAGTCTAGGAGTACATAAGAGGAAATCTCTAACATCATCATAGTCAACATGCCTTTGCCCACTATGTCAGCTCTATAGAGAGGCTCAAAGGTGAAACCCCCATTAATAAAATTAATCCCCTCTAAATCATTGTTGTGTAGGCATCTTAAAGCTACACCTTGACCCTGGTCATCTATTGGTACTATCAATACTATCTAATGGTATTGGAAGTCATAACATTTGATAGATGTCTTCCTTAGTAATGGTCATCTCACCAGTAGGTAGCTATAAGGTCCCAGTCATAACATTCCACCACTCTATTAAAGCTAATATTAATCCTATGTCTCAATGGATGCATCGGTAATGATGCACCCCTCACTCAATCTTGTAACTATAATAACCCCTGTACTTATCATCAATATCCCCTATAAGACTAAAAATCTCTTAAATAATCTAACTTATCCTAAACCCTAGCTATTTTCAAAGTCCTTCCTATTTGATGTGAATTGGCATCAATCCCTTATGGATTGGTACCATTCTAGATCGATCGATGTTGTTTCATTAAAATGACATCAATTCCTTGTGAATCATCGCTGATTCACTATAGAATAAATGTCAATTCCACAACACCATCATCCTATAACCTAGCCTAGCCCTAGTTCCCAAAAACCCTAAAAATCTTAAATTTTTTAAAAAACTCAAAAAATTACTAAAATAATTGACCTACCTCATCTTGTTAGCATCATCATCATCATCATAATCCACTGCCACTAATTGCCACCTCAATTCATAACACTTGCATCATTTGAGCTCGCAAGCATCATTTGGGTTTTCACAAATAGTAAATGATCCCTTTTCCACATCAAATTTTCTTATATACTTGACTTCAAATTAGTACTAATTTATTTTAGATCAGTATCATTTGGGTAGATCATCACTAATTAATTTGGATCAGCACTGAGTAGCCCCTTTTTGCATTACTTGTACTCTCCCATACATTCAGTCCTACTCTTTAGTTGTATCCTAGTTCTTTGCCACACCTACCCTATTATTTGACCTATACCATTTCAAGTTTATAGATTTTGATCCCCTATTGGTCCCACTACCTGTGTAAGGTGTGTACTATTTTGGGTATTTCCCCTCAGTGGGTCTCAAGAGTACCTTCTCCCTTGAGAATAGCTATCTATAAATAACATGCACATCATATTACACACCAAATTATTTTATCAACCAACCCTATCACTTTTTCTCTTATTTAGCCTTCGTTAAACCCACCTATTCATAGTTATCGCATATGATTACCAAATTTGACTCAGGGCATCTCTGCCTATATTATCTTACATCCTGCTAGTGCAAAACACATGCTTCATGTTATACATCCACATTTATTTAAGCCTATCTTTTATTTATCCATCCCATCCATTATTCCATTTTTCAAACCTATCACCACTCCTTATCCTCCACTGGCTCCCAGTTTGAGGGGGGATACCTCCTCACATAAACCTAAGGCATTGGACCTTTTCTATACACATAATATTTTCACACTTTTATTGATTATTGACACTTCATATATTTTAAGAACCTATCGAGTCTTAATCTCTTTAAGTGCATACCTTAAGGGGTGTACTAGGAAAGGGGTGGGTAGAACTTTGGTGCTTCGTAAGATTGTTGTTCCTTTTGCCACTTGTTATCTACACTCTTGCCTCCTAAAACCTTAAATCCTAAACTTATTTCTCTCTTTTCTATTTATTCCCACCACTTGTCATGCTTTATCCCTCGTTTCTTACCTTGTTTCTCTTTTGACCTATTCATTAATCTAGGTCGACCTGGTCGACTTAGCTTATTCTGGGGATACTTTGCCTTTCCTTGTTGCTTTACATCATGATGAACCTAACACAAACTTCAGGCATTAGCTCGATAATATGCTAGGTCAACTCGATCGACCTAACACAACCAACATGTCCAAAAGTCTTTAGGGTGAGATACTACTATATATACAAGGTCATTCCTTACCATTTCATAAGAGAGTTGAATTAAGTGAAGAAGTATGAATGAACATCTACTTATTGACCATTTTACTTAAGGAATAAAGCTTTAGGGTTCAATATTTTCTTTTGGAGATCTAATCTTGTCTTATGGAGAAGTCTTTTGGATGCTTAGGTAGGTCGTGTAGCCTAGAGCTAATTGATCCTGGTTGTCCTTACAAGCCATAATTATCTCTTGTGAAGCACCATTGGCCAAGAGAGAGATTGAGACTCAACAGGTTCATCTTTAAAGGTAAGTATTCCTAACTTTATTTGTCCTTTGTAAGAGTAGATAGATAATGCAGTATGTATTCTTCTCTCCCATGTATTAGGATTATGTATACATTGACATGAGTATATGTCTCCTATACATGTTTAGTTTAGTTTTTATTTACTTGTTTTGTTCTAACCTATACTTTGTGCCACAAGCTTTGGTGAGCACTAGATCAGTTTACTTTTCTTGTTATTAGATTAGTTTACTTTCTTGTTTATTATCATAAATGAATATAGAAACCATATGACTCTTTTAGGGTTGTTGTGTGATTGTGTTAGACTGTAGGTTTTAGCACCTTACCCAGCATGATGTGTTGTGACAAATGTACAAGTGATCCCCTAATCAGGTCTAGTGGATCCTCATATTGGTCATGCTCCTACTTAACAAGTGTGTGCCCCGATCAAAAGTGTAGGTGTGATTTATCTTATTTGATCCAGGATTGATTGATGCACACCATGTAATTATGATTGCATACATTCTGGTGAACACAACATGAAACAAACCCTTATAGGGTTTCTTTCACTTATTTCAATACTTTTGTTACCTCTTCTATCACATATTTTGACTTGTTGGCTTGGTTTTGTTGACCCAACTATTTTTATTTATGTGTAGGAATAGGCAACTAGATCAATTAGCTCGACCTAGCATAGGTTTTCAACATTTTTTAGACTTTTTGTTCAGCCTACTAGGTTGACTAGGTTTACCTAACACATTTATAGCCACTTTACAACATGTTCCTATTCAAGATTCATAGTGCAGGTTCCAAATTCTAGACTTCTCGATTTGTATTCTAGTTAACTAGGTCAACCAGCTTGACTTAGCACATTTACAGACATCTAGTTTAGTCTACTAGGTTAACTAGGTCAACTTAGCACACTTTTTTAGCTTTTGCAGTAGGTTCCTATCTCACTTGGTCAACTAACATGACCCCGTTCTACATATTAGGTCAGTTCTCTCTAAGGTTATAGGTCAATTACTTGTTCTATTTTCATCTCCAAAACACCAAGATCAATTTCTATTTATCTATTTCTAGTCTACTTTATACTTTTCTTTTAAAATTGTAATATGTGTATGTGTACCAATTGGATTGGCCAGCATCAATTAAATTGACTTTAGTATCTTCTTTTCTAGACTAGCTACATGCATATCTCATTTCATTTTTTAAAATCTTTTTATCAACCCTTTTTCTATTTCTATCTACAATGCTACGTCAACCAGCTTGACTCTGCACTATCCTAGGCCTTGCTTTCTACTTCTGTTAACTGTACTAGGTCAACCTGATCATCCTAGTAGTTTTTGTAACTCCTGTGCACTACACTAGGTCGACCTAGCACATTTTTCAAGCCTTTTTCCCTTTTCTGTAAGCTTTTTCTCTCTATACTGGGTCAATTTTGTGGACCCTATCCAACTTTATTGTTCCTATTTTGCACTAGGTTGATTGGGTTAACCTAGCTTTATTTCTATCATTTTCTGAATCCTTTTTTTTTTTCATCTTACTTTCCTTCCTCTTTCATCATGGATTTCCTATTGGGTGACAACACTAAATCTCAAACAATAGGCATGATGGAATTCACCAATCATCATAGGGTTTCCCATAGACAAAGTAGAGTTCCTTTTGCAAATTTTAGTAATGTCCATATTGCAACTCACATAATGGACTATGGGTTCCCTCATGATACCTCTTTGTAACATAATCCTTCTTTTATCCTAGAAAATGAACTTGAGTTAAAGTATACTCCCAAAATGCTTTTCTTTATTAACCAATTTCCCCAATATAAAGGGAAAGATCCATATACCATTTACAATCTCATGATTAGTGGTCAAGATAACAAACCTCATTCACCACATTCTACATTCTCAAATGGATTTGGTAGTACTGATTTCTTTGCTTCACCACCTCTCCCTTTGATCATGACCTCTTCTCATGCTTTTTCTTCTTCTTTTCTTTCTTCTACCTCCATGCCTAGTATCTCAACTACCATGGTTGGTTCTACATCTAGTGGACCTCTCTTAAGATCCACTATCTTGAATTATTCCACTAGTTCATTGTTTGCTACCCAAGGCACTCATGCTTATAGTGCTTCTTCTTCTCTTCCATTTACTAGTCCATATTTTTCTACACAAGCAAGCTTTGCCACTAGTGCCTCTCATTCTCATCATTCATCTCAAGCTCTCAACAACACCAATATAGGTACCTAAGCTAGTAATACCAACACCAACTCTTCTAATAATGTTAGTCAAACTCACCAAATTCTATTGCAAACTCTCAATCAAATGAATGATTTCCAAGACCATAACATAAATCAAATGATGAGAATGTAAAATCACCTTCTTCATCTTGAAACACAACTGCAACAATAACCAATGGCTTGGGGCACACATAACCAAAGTGTTCCTCCCCCTCCTTTTTGAGATTCTCAAGGCAATCTTATTCCTCGACCTCCTTTAATCAATAAAACTATCAAGCATCTACAAAATGAACCTCTCACTACTCAAATTTTTAACATTGATATAAGAGGTATAACACCTACAATCTATTATAATAGATCAACTAATCCTTTTCTTCATCTTAAAACATTTGGGAATATTTATAAGGATTGGGTTAAGTTAAACACCTTTGACACTACCAAGCTCCTTGCTAAAACCCTCATAAGTGATGCCTTGGATTGGTACAATCAACTTAGGCCTCATTCCATTATTAGTTTGGAGGATTTAGTGAATGCTTTAGTTCAAGAATTCCAAACTAGTGATCTTCCTGAAAACACTTTGGCCCATTTCATCAATTGCAAGAAAAGTGAAAATGAAACTTCCCAAGCATTTATTAAATGATGGAAGACTTTATCAAACAAATATGAACACAACATGGCCAATGATAATCTTTTTCATCTCTTTACAAATGATCTTTATCCCAAATTACAATATCGAGTCCGTACCCTTTTTCCACGCACTTTGGAAGAAGCTATTGATTAAGCTAAACAACAAGATTTCCTTTTGCATCAATTCAAGCCACCCAAACCTTCCATGGGTTCTCATATATTACTTTAAAAAAATTGTAATGTTACCAGTGATGGTGTTTATAATTCATATGATACCATTCACCATGTTCAAGTTGCTGTTCCTACCCCTTCTTTAGAACCATCTTCCTCTTCTCAATAATTTACTAATCCTCATTTCTTGACAAATAACATTAATTTTCATAAACCTCTTTCCTTATTTGAATTTATTAAACGTCTACCTAGGCCTCTTCTTCATGAAATTGACCCTACTCATCTTATGAAAACCTAGTATGATCCTAACAATTTTTGTTGGTTTCATGCTAGTTGGGGTCATTCTCATGAGACCTGTAAACAACGTCATAATTTAGCTATGGAATTTATTCTTGGACCTAATTTTGAATATGATTTTATCATGTGCCAACATCAATAAGCTTATGAGCATGCGATCAAAGAATACAAAACACATGATAAAGCTCAAGCCTTGAATCAAGCAACAATCATTTAGTTATTTATAAGGATCCTTTACCTAATCAACAACTAATTTAAGAAAACCAAGGCAATCCCATCTCTTTGACCAATAATGTAAAAAGTATTATGGAACTAATTTTTGAATAAAATGTGGTTACCATGACTAATATGCGAAGAGTAGTGGCTTTCATCAATTCTCAACCTATCTACACCCTACCTCCTTCTCAAGCATATCATGTTATCCAAGATTCTTCTCCAAATCATTTAAATGAGTTGGGGCAAGAAGATATTATAACCTTTTATAAAGATCCAAATTGTGATTCTCCTTTGGATAACATATCCCATGCTATTTCTACCACTTTTCCATCTTCTTCTTCCAATGTTAATCAACCTTCTGTTGACAACTCTTCTACTCCTCAAGATCAAGCTGAACCTATTATTTCACCTTCTAAACATGATTTATAACCTTCTTCTAAACCTTCTCATTCTTATCAACATAAATTTCAATGCTCTTCAAATCCTCCTTTCGAAGACCTCCTTAACCATTATGTGCCTATATCTAACAATATTCTCATGGGTTATGATGAGTGGGATCCCATTGCAGAGCTCACTAATCTCCCTTCTCAAATTCCATTTCTTGAACTCATGAGGAGATATCCCTATCATCAGAACTATCTTATGCAATTATTATTTGAGATGAATGCCCCTCATCCTCCCTTAGAGGGATGGGAGGCATCCTTATCTGGTTATGAGGATAGTATCTTATAACACTGTGAAGATATGTCCTTCATGTTGATGAACTATCATCACCTCTCTTTCATTAAAATTTCCCATCACATCTATGATTTTCAATGAAATTTTTCTTTGTACAGATGATCCTCCCCTATTTATTAGCTTTCAAATCGATGATATCTAAGTTAAGCATGCTTTGATTGATGAGGGTTCTGACACTTATGTTGATTCTCTTAATTTCATTAAAACCTTTAGATATTATGAATGCAATCTTAAGTCCACACATAGCACCTGCCAAGGATATGATAGAAGGCAAATGCCTTCTCTTAGGTGTGTGTGGCTTCCCATTACTATCCCACCTATCACCATTCATGTGAAGGTGATGATCTTTAACTTTCCTCTTTCTCATAACATCTTATTTGGTAGGCCATGGACTCATTGTATGTGAGCTATCACTTCTTCTACTTACCAATGCGTTAAATTTCCTCATAATGAAGCCATTTATAGGATTCAAGGATATACTAACCCTTGGAGTTTTGAACAATTCCAAGATCGTGGTGTCTTTAAGATTCCTACTCTTGAGCCTTTACCTAGCATTTCATTTCATGAGTTACAACATTTAAATTTTCCTGTCAACTCAACCAGAGGATACAATGGGCATCTCAAGCTTATTGGTAATATTCCTCTCGACCTTTTAGACTCTGATGATGATTGGATTGATGAGATTAATCTCAAAATCAAAACTTTTTATTTCACACCTCATCTCATCTCGTAACTTCCTACTTATTTTCAACTTCATTCTTGTAAACCTCCTTGCGATGACATTCTTGTAGTCTTATCCAAGATTCATCATTCTATTCACCATGATTTTTTTGATGACAAAGTTGAGATTTGAGATCACATATTTGTTCATTATCAAGCCTAAGTGTACTAGTTAGTCTTTTGTCTTTGGTTACTTAGCTTCCTTTAACCTTAGCCTATAGCTCATTCATGTGTATCACTATCTGTCTCGTGCTTGGTCATTCCAAATCCATATGGAAGAGGAATCTAAAAAAAAGAAACCTTAAAAAATAAAGTTAAAAGCCAAATCATTTAAACAAAAGAAAATGATATCAAAAGGTAAAAATATGCAATATTCTTTAAAGTCTCATCACAATAAAAGACATGATATAAGTGCATCTCCTATCTCCAATCAAACCTAAAAATCCAAATTTGGATTCCCATAGAGCTGAAGTCCTTTAGGGTATGCTAGGCTAGTATATTGGAATAAATTTTAAAAAATCTTCTAGTTCTACCTACTTTCTCATGCAAGTACCCAATCTTTTTAGTATATCGATGGCTCTATAAGGGGTCCTGAGGAGCAGGGAATAGGTCATGGGGAGGTAGGTCCATTTTAATTTTTATTGTACCAATCTACCTTTATGAGCTAATCTTAGTAGCAAACTTATCTACCTACAAAGATTTATGTCTATAAGGAGTAGGTTTCCTTTATACATAGATGACCACTAGTCACTTAGTGTCTTCTCATGTTCTTAGTATGCCTATTATCTCCTAAGGTCTTCTCTTAAGATGCCTAAGTCTTTAATTTTTACACTCCCTTTTTTATTCCCTTTCCTCATATTTCCTCTTGAGAAATATTGTCTTGATTTTTGATCACACCCATTAGGTTTTTCTTTTATGAGTTGCAACATAAGACCGTGGATAGGACCCAACAATTCCTCACCAAATCACCATCCCTTTTACATTTCAATCTTATATTATTATTCTGCTTGTCAATGTTGTTTTGGTATCCTTTTGGGTTTTTTATTTATGGGTGTTTTATCCTATTACCCTTATTCCCCCTGTACTTAGTTGTTCATGCTTATTCCACCCTATGTGGTGTTCCCTTTATTGAGTTGTAGTGTAAGACTGTGGATAGGACCCGATGCTCTTCATAAAGTTTTCCAACAATCAAGTCACCATAAAATTACATGTGTCAATTTTGAGATGAGATTCAACTGATTGTGAAGTTACACATCATTTGACATGCTTCCCAACTCTTGAACTAGTATGTTTTATGCTTACTTCATTTTTATTTCACCTCTTATTTTCTTATTTTTTTGAGTGCATGTAAGATTTCAACCATTTCTTGAATTTTGTCTTACTTCCCATCTTGAATTAGTGTGATAAATTTAAGACCTTATTTTTATTGACTTTTCATTTGTTTTTCTTATCTTGTGTGACCTTCTACATACCTTCCATTTTATTACTTTGTTTTTCATACTTCCCAACGTAATATATTATGATTTTACTTGTCTTAATTTGGTGCAAAAATATTTCATCTTTGGTTTGAAAACAAATCCCCTTTTTACCATCATGTTTTCCATTTCTTGGTTCTTTATACTTAGTCATTTTTCATGTTATTACACATTTCCCAGCTTGAATTAGTGTGTAGTACATTTTTGATTGATTGTATTTTTCCAAGTCTTTTTGTCCATTTCTTTTTAACCATGCACATGTTTGTCATAATGCTAGAAAAGAAACCACATCACATATATTTCCTATAGCATATACAACAAAGCTAAATACATGTGCTAGAAAGAAATATATCCAAAACATCCACATACACAACCAACATAAGGATAATAAAAACCATAGTGACCACATACACAATCACACTAGTAAGCCAAAATGATATATATATATATATATATATATATATATATATATATATATATATATATATATATATATATATATATATATATATATATATATATATATATATATATATATATAGCCTAGCCACACTTCCTATTGAGGCCTTGAATTGACTCCTCTACATGGTATACTATAATGAGATAGTCCAAGATTTCAATAGCTCTACCTATCCCTACAGATGTGCTATCTGCAGCTATGTCTGTACCAACTTGGTCTAGGTCATTAGATGTGCCTATGTTAGCTAGGTCTACATCACTATATATGCCTAAATCATCTACGTATCTATCTCTAGATGCATAACTCTCTCAAAGGTTAGGGCCTACCAAGCCTACCTCTCTCCTGCAACCATCTCTAATAGTAGTGGTTGTTCCCTTTCTCTTTGCATCTGTATCTACCTCATGGCCTCTCCTACTAGTCTAAACTAGCTCACATGAGTCAAGGTAGATGGTACACTTAGACCCTCTAGTGTCATGGGGTCATATGGATATAGAGTCTCATTTAGGAGGTCATAGAGTGCTCCCCTAACTAGGGACCCCCATATCTCCTCCTCATCCTTAGGTACACCTATAGAATCACACCAGATGTATATTAGATCACTTTCATATATCTCAATATATATCTATCCATATTTCAAATCAAATCTTAAGAAATAAATCAATCATATTTTTCTTACCTATCAATGTCTCAATTACTATGGTCTCACCATTTAAATGACCACCTATCATAGTCTCCTCATCTGTGAGAGCTCCTAGTACCTCTTCTGCAGGTTGCCTCCTCATCTTGAACTCAAATGTCCTGGCTTATGTTCATTTCAGCCTATGTTTGAGTGGTCTCTCACTCATCTGTGTCTCCTCTATTGACTCACCAAAGATGATGATGGTCTCTGCTCTCTCCTCTTACCTTCATTGATGCCATGTCCTTGATGGTTATATCTCATATCTCTATGGAGTTGGTGGTGGTCTATCTATTTGTTTCTATCGCTAATTCGCTTTTTCAGATTATAAAGAGAGAGAAGAAACTAAAGAGATAATGGACAAGGCAAGAAGTACCTGGATAAAGACTACGCACCGTAATCCAGACGCTTGTGAGCACCCCTCTTTGGCTGTGGAGGAATGACACCTGCAAGGAAAAAGAAACTTGGACAAGAAAATGTTAGATGGATAGGCGGTGGGTTGCCAAGCAAAAGCTTGTTCCCGGAAGTATGAAAACTTCCTCAAGGGAGGTCAACCCACTGATAACAGACAGATAAAAGACCAAGGAAATACAGAATGCCAGAATACAGAAGTGATAGGCAAATTAGAAAGGAAAGAAAAGAACAAATGATTACATGAAAGGAGCTGTTGGGCTGATGACAGTCGCCGAGGTCGGAAATGTCACCGGCGTCGGTTAGCTGATCTGCCGACGTCGGTTATCTTGCCGACGTCGGTTGGGGAAGTGACCGGCATCGGTCGGGGTTGTGGCCTGTAGTCGGGTCTGGGTTGGTTTCTAGGCTGTGGACGGGTCTGGTTTGGTTTCGGTCCGTGGACGGGTCTGAGACAGAGTTTATGGACGTGCTTGAATGGTCTAGCTCTGGTTGGGTGCCCTGTGCAGGGTCTTTTGTTGGCAGGAGGGACGAGGAAGTTGTCTGGGACTAGATTAAAAGGGGGACAGAAAAGAGGAAGATGGACAGGGGACAGGGGCTGAGAAGGCTTTTCAGCCTCTCAGGGGAAGGACACAGTAGGTAGAAGACAGTAGATAGGATAGATAACTGAGACTAGATGAAAGAATGAAATAAAACAATGAAATTGCTTACCTTTTGGCTTGCTGACTGAAGAACGGAGGAGCTGTTGTTGGAGCCATGGAAGACTTGTTGCAAGAAGAAATCCCTGATCCAGAGTCTTTGCACCTGTTACTGCTGTTGCACGAGGTCCAGAGAGAAGAGAGTCGAATGCCAAAGTGCCAAGAGGATTCTGTTTGTGAGCTCAAGGGTCCAGGGGCTGCAATGGATGCAGAAAGGGGTAATGAAGGCTGCCGACGCTGGCAGTTTCGCCGACGTCGGCCGAAGGGTCGCCGACGTCGGCGGTGGCAGAATGGGGACAGAGACTAAAAATAGCCTCTGCCCATTCTTGCACGCCGCTGGGCGAGGGGTTGTGGGAAGAACAGTCACGAAGATGCTTAAATGGGCGTGGGGGGAAGATAATGAGGAGATTTGGCATAATAAATGCTAGGGGGAAGGTGGAGGGATTCAAGGGAGGATTCAAGGTGGCAAGGGTGAGGTGGAAAGGGGGCCACTTAATTAAAATATTTAAGTTATTTTAATCAAATGAATGGAGGGGACTAAGGCCAAGGGTTAGGATAGGGGTTTGAGGCGAACAAGGGGGAGAACCAAGGTGCAGACACGTTTGCGGTGTCTACATTTGCCCCTTTTTGTCTTGTTAGTTGTTCTTGACGAATTACAAGACAAAAATAGGAGTTGGTTGCCCCAGGAAAAGGATGAGGTGTTCCCCCCTCAAAGCGATAGTCGAGAGAAGGGAACCGAAGATCGAGTGTCGATTTGACAGAGAAATGGATAGAAGAGAGTGAGTGAAAACGCTGCAACAGTCGTGATTGCGTGTAGACCACTTCACGGGAGGGTCGGGTCAAATTGTCGCATGTCGAGGGTCAAGGAGTGCCAAAATTGAAGTAACTGGGCCCCAGCATTTAGTCGTCTGCTGATCAGGTCACTCAATCTAAGCTGAAGCTCCAAATGGTCATCGTGTTCCAGGTATCCCAAGCTCAGGAAGTGCTCCCAGAGACACGAAAAAGCCACAAGTAGTAGGGATCAACTGGCTCGCGATCCTATACTTGTGAAGGGTCAAAAATAATTTGTGGATAATTCTGCTAACCAGCCGTTAGGTAGCATAAAGGCAAAAAACAACCAAGGCAAACGCTGTCTTGGAAGTGGTCACGGTTTAGGAGATGGGCATGATCTCCGATGGTCCGGGGGTCGACGGATAGATGCGAAAAGTAATCTAAAAGATGCCCCAGGGGGCAAAAATGACATGGTCTGAAGGACTTGACTTGATTAGGGACATGATTTTGGTTATTTAGAAGAGGGATAAAAGGTTCGAAGGCCACCGACGTTGGCTATGTAACTGACGTCGGTGTCCAAAAGAGACCGACGTCGGCGAGAATTGGCCGACGTCGGCAGAAAAGGGCACGCCGATGCCGACGTCGGTGGCCTGCCAAATTCGACAAAACTGGATTGGCAGCCCGCCAAAAGTCATTTTCTATTTGATTGGAAGAGAAAAAGGAGCTCTGGTAGTTTGTTGAGTGAAAGCGACCTAGAGCTGACCAAGGAGTGGTGCGAGGTGGCAGAAGAGCATTGGTGGAGAAAAGGAGTTGATTAGACGCTGCAGGGACGCGTGTGGACCAAGTGAAGTCTGCAGAGCCAAGAGGACAAAAGCGATGGCAGAGGGGAGTAGGGGACCGGCGGGAGGTCCACCACCAGCGGCGCCTATCGTGCCACCACGCCGGCGTCGACGGGATGAGGTAGGAGGGTCTCTGAAACCTGTTTGATGCATTTTGGTTTTGAATTCATTTATGAGATTTTGGTTATTTTAGGCAGAAATTGAGGGGGGGGGTAGCTAGGAAGGTGGGTAGGTTGGCTAGGAGAGTTTAGGAGCAAATGAGAGGGTTTTCTGGGTAGTTTAGGAGACAAAATGGGGAAACCCAAAAAATTAGGGCTTGCCCCGTTTGGCCCTAGGGCCGAACCAGTTGCCGACGTCGACGATACTGCCGGCATCGACCGACCAGCGACCGGCGTCGGTCACTATCCTATCGACGTCGGTTATGAAGTGACCGACGTCGGTTAGGAGAGTGCCGTCACCGGCACGCTAACTGATGTTGGTGGCTGCCTGGTCAAAAGAGGAATGTAAAAAAGTTTAAGTCGAGGGATTGAAATTGCGTCAAGGACCTCCCGGGTATCGGGGTAGGAATAGATGATCAAATAGATAGGGAAAAGTAGGAATAATGTTAACGTGTCTATGGATGGATGTAGGCGAGGCAGACTCTGATGCTGCGGGATCGCCTCCTGACTTTGCTGACGCGGATGCGTGGAGGCGTGTCCATCGAGGAGTGGGCGCAGATGAGCGCTGTTGGACTAGGCGGGCTGAGACACTACTGCAGAGTAGCGAGGGATGTGAGCCTCATGGTGGCATTGATCGAGCGGTGGGACCATGCCACCAACACCTTCCACCTGCCCACGGGTGAGATGACAGTTACGATGGAGGACGTCTACCAGATTTTGCGGTTACCAGTGCATGGGGTAGACTTGTATGCGTGCTCGAGAGAGGCGCATGACATTCATCTGGTGACATTGTTTGGAGAGCATGCCGCAGAGACGAGCTACCACTCGGTGAGTTTTGCCTATGAGCCATTGTATGCGGCGGATGAGGAGGCCCATCGGCTGGTGATTCTGATGATGATTGGCATCACAGTGTATGCGTTGTCGGATGCAGAGGGCGGCAGATTTCTAATTGCTATGACTGGAGTCTTGATTGATATGTTGGAGCAGCAGACAGTGTTTGCCTGGGCACCCGTCTTTTTGGCCCAGGTATACAGAGAGCTATGGGGCATCAGCAGACGGTGGCGGTACAGCTTGTGTGTAGGCCACCTCCTTCACTGCCGGGCCTACGAGCATATAGTGGTCATACGACCTCTCGGCCTCCCAGTGGTGATCCAGGCCAGTTTCAAGGTCGGGTTCAGGCGATGGCATGAGATTATGGCGCAGACACGGATGGATGGAGTGGTCAGAGACATTGATCACTACAGGGGAGTGTTGGAGGGTTTGATCCCAGCGGACATCATCTGGAGACCATATTTGGTCTATCCAGCATTCAGAGACCAGGGAGAGCAGCTAGTTGGAGTGCAGAGCAGGTGATGGGTCAGAGGCAGACGAGCCGGTGAGCTGGAGAGGATCCTTGCAGAGAAAGTGCGGCGCCAGTACGGGCTGCTACAGGATGTGCCTCCCACCTTCCCACAGTATAGGCGGGATGACATAGAGGCACTGCTCCCACTCCCAGAGGAGACAGAGGAGCCTGATTTTGAGGAGTTGCCGGCAGGACCTGGGATAGTTGACCCAGGGTGTACAGAGGCTTACACGGCATGGTGGGCAGGTCAGTATAGAGGGATACAGGTCAGGTAGTAGCCAGATCTACAGGCCATCACCAGAGAGCGGGATACAGCCTGCGAGGAGAGGGACACGGCTCAGGCCCAGGTCTCAGTTTTACAGGGTCAACTGGCAGGGGTGACTGGGCAGCTTGCGGTGATGATAGGGCAGGTGGCAGCGTTGACAGCACAGGTCACTATGTTACAGGGACAGTGGGCTGCAGCTCAGGCACAGGCAGGTGCAAGACAGAGTTTTGGAGGGCAGGGCCCACTGTAGCAGCCATTGTTTTCACAGGGGGCAGGACCATCAGTATCAGTGCACCGAGGTGAGCCACAGCCACAGGGGTCAAGACAGGCCACAAGAGCAGGGTAGATGGGTCCACCGCAGACTGTATCTATGGTTAGATACAATGATGCGCTGGACGAGATCGCGTACTATGAGAGGGCCATCAGGGGGATCCCTCATATACAGCGGTACTCGGAGATGAGGGCAGAGCAGAGTAGACAGAGGTCAATGTCACGAGCGACAGCTTCAGGGTCACGCAGACGACAGAGATCAGAGGGAGGAGGGGATACAACCTCTTCTCGACCACCGCCACCACCCCCACAGCCGCAGCCTTAAGGGCAGCCCCAGAGTTGAACCATGTTTTGATGTATATACCGGCCTGCGAGCTGAAGATGAGAGATGTATTTGATTCTTGAGAGCGAGAGACAGATACAGATTGTGTCTGCTTTGTATAAAACTGATTTTTGATATATAGATGATGAGATTTTGACTATTGATGTGTTATGGAAATGTTATAAATGTTTAATGTGTTTCATGATGCATGTTTTGATATGATATGTATGATGATTAGGATGCTAATGATGAGGATAATGATTAGGTTATGTTTAATGATTATAGTGATGATAGATGTGATATGGAATGTTTAACTTGTGGATTATGTATATGTTTAATGAGTTATAATGGATGAAATTAATGACTAATGACTTATGATGTTATAATGATTATGTGAATAGATTAATGATTATGTGAATATATTATTGACTGTGATGTGATTGACAGGTGACGAGAGCAGGAGATGGAAGAAAGTGACGAAGAAAGTGGCCAAGCTAACCCCAGAAGACCCCATGTCAACTGAGTGCTACCTACATAGCCCCTGTCGTTAGGGGCCTCAAGCCTATGTAGTTCTCCCTAAAAAAGGGAGGAAGGGTCAAAGAGATTGATTGGTCTTGGTCAAAGTCACGGAAGAGAAGGCTTGTCCATCAAAGAGATGAACAAACGGGGGTGGTCGAGCTAACCTCAGAAGATGTGGTATCTGAGTGCTGCCTACATAGCCCTGGTCATAGGGCCTCAGACCAATGTAGTTCGGACAAAAGGTCTGATTGATCAATGAATGGATGTGGTCAAGTGTCAAAATGATGAGGGTAAGATGATGCTACAGATGTCATATAGGGGTCGAGAGGCTTTCATCTCTAGCAAGTTTCCATAGTCGTGATGGATGCATGCTAAAAATGAATGGAAGTCTATTTATGCTTCAGCAAGTATTGGTTTATGCTTAACATAAATTGGGTCTGGTCGGTAGTTTCCATGTGTATTGGTGTCCATAGAAACTATGTGAAATAGACGAGGATGATGTCAGCTGAAAATGATGAAAATGGCTTGGTTAAGGATGAGTCGACAATTGATGTGGTTAAATGTGACCAAAGTGTAGAGAAAAGATGAAAGGCAAATTGCTCTTTCATTGACAAGGACCAGAAAGGAAGCATAGATAGGGGGTTAGTAGAACCAAAGCCCCGTTCATGCATTACGTCGTTGACCAGTGTGGTGTTAGAACGGTAATCGAATCACTTTGACATTAAAGTGAGCTCGAAGTCCCCTGAGCAGGTGATAGGAGGAGGATAGGGTAACCCAGTTTAAGAGCAGGAATAACCTTGCCCCTTTTCATAGGAGACCCTGAGACAACTACAAGCCAAGTCCATGACCCGTTTTTTTTTTTTTTTTTTTTTTTTTTTTTTTTTTTGGTGCAGGCTGATCGATGCGGGAAGCCTACATAGAGATGTCTTTTGATGTAGTGGTCATGTTGCGAAGCTGATCGATGCGGGAAGCTTCTAAAAAAAGTTGCTGTTTGTAGCAAGATTTAGTCATAGCCATCCTTCGAGGGAGTGGTCTATATTTTTGCTTTAATAATGTTTGAATAGCTGTCCTTCGAGGGATCAGTCTATTAGCTACAACAATGATAGTATAGCTGTCCTTCGAGGGAGCAGTCTATCTTTTTGAATTTGACTTGTGACCTTGGATATTTTTTGACATCTTGATTTTTTGTTGATAGGAATTTGAGTCATGGATAAGATTATAGAAGTTCAAGGACTCCCCTTTTATTAGGACAAAGCATCCATACATCATAAAAGGGTCGTAGAGGACTTGTTAAAGGGGAATAGGGTTGAAAGGGATGAGGATTAAGAGGACGAGGATTACTCAAGGGACGAGCTCAAGTTACGTATCAAGTAGATGAGTACTCGACTAACAGAAGAAAGGTCGAAGATGCAACGCATTAAGAGGCTCAGGTTCTGGTCGTCCATCGAGGGAAGACAGACGATAAGTCCCTGACCCATACTTGTGCGTGATGATAAAAGGTCCAAGCCAATTGGGGGTGAATTTGCCTCGTTTACTTCGCTCCATATTGGTCACGTGCTGATTCTCTTTGAGGATGAGGTCTCCGATGTTGAAGTCTCGTTCTTGCAAATTTTTGTCGTAGGCCCGCTTTATGCGACTTTGGTAGACATGGAGATGATTGAGGGCAGCAAGACGGCGCTCGTCGAGTAACTCAAGTTGAGCTAAGTGATCTTGACGAAAGTCGTCATTAGAGAGAATGTCATGTAGGGAGATGCAGAGAGACGGGATCTGTACTTCGAGAGGTAAGACAGCCTCTGTTCTGTACATGAGGGAGAAGGGAGTAGCACCCGTAGAGGTTCGGATGCTGGTGCGGTAGGCCCACAAAGCGAAGGGAATATGAATGTGCCAATCCCTTCCTGTATCGTTGACCACCTTCATGAGAATTTTAGTCAGAATTTTGTTGGAAGCCTCAGCCTGCCCATTTGCTTGTGGGTTGTAAGGCGAAGAAAAGTTGAGTTTGATGCCAAATGAGTCGCATAGTTTTTGGACAGTCTTGTTTTTGAAGGACTTGCCGTTGTCGGTGATGATTTTGTGAAGGACACCGAAGCGACAGATGATGTGGCTGCTGATGAAGTCGACAATTTTGTCGGCTTTTGTGGAGACAAGAGGAATGGCTTCCACCCACTTGGTGAAATACTCAGTGGCAGTGATGATGGACTGATGACGAAGAGACGAGTGAGGGTTGATCTCACCGATGAGATCCAAGCCCCACTGAGAGAAAGGCCAAAAATCCTGAGCGACTTGCAAGGCGTGGCTGGGGAGATGAAGCAGGTTAGAGTGCTGCTGACACTTGATGCAACGCCGAACATAATCGCTACAGTCTTGATGAAGGGTGGGCCAATAATAACCCAGGTGAAGGATGCGCTTGGCAACCGAGTTTCCACTGAAGTGTCCACCACAAATCCTGTCATGGACTTGCTTTATGGCTTGAGGAGCTTCAGCGGAGGTGAGACAGCGAAGAAGGAGGCCGTCGAAGCCTCGTTGATAGAGAAGACCCCCTAGCATGGTATAGCGAGCTGTGCGCTTGATGAAAGCTCGCCGCGCATTGCTAGAGAGGTTGGGAGGAGTGACAGAAAGAGACAAGTAGTCCACAAGTTGCTTATACCAGTCATCTCGTGGGCTAGAATTGATAGTGTTGATATGGTCGATGTGAGGAGAGATGTATGAAGGCAAAGGTACATGATGCACTGTGACAAAAAGGCGAGATGACGATGATGAAGACGGGATATGCGAAGCAAGAGAAGCCATGGTGTCGGCAAACTTGTTCGTAGAGCGTGGAACAGTCTGCAAGAGGTAATGGTCGAAAGATGCCAAAAGAAGGTCAGCACGATTCTTATACCTCTGTAAAACTTTGTTTTTACAGAGATATGAACCGTTAACTTGATTAACGACGAGCTGCGAGTCGCCGAAGATGTTGATAGACTTGATGTGGAGGGAAAGGGCAGTCTGAAGTCCCAAAATTAAGGCCTCGTATTCGGCCATATTATTGGTACAATCAAAGTCAAGCTTAAAAGATAGAGGCATGGGCTCCCCTTCGAGTGGGATGAGGATGACCCCCGCACCCCCACCGAGTTGACATTTGGAGCCGTCAAAGAACATGGTCATTTGGTAGACGGTGTCATTGGTGGAAAGTGTGGCGATAGATTCGTCAGGGAACTCACAGTGTGGAGGTTGGTTGTCGGGAAGAGGGGCATCTTCCAGTTGGTCAGTGATGGTTTGCCCCTTGATAGATTTTTGCTGGATGAATTCGAGGTCAAACTCAGCAAGCAGCATGAGCCACCGAGCCATACGTTGATTCTGATATGGCTTGGAGTGCATGTACTTGAGAGGGTCGGTGTGAGTGACGACAAAGGTTTTGTGGTTGAGAAGATAGTGGCAGAGCTTGGTGGTGGAAAAGACTAATGCCAAACAGAGTTTCTCGGTATGAGTATACCGAGTTTCATAGTCGACCAGTGTTCGACTGATGTAGTAAACCGCTTGCTCATGATGATGCTCGTCTCGGTGCGTGATCATGGCTCCTAACGAATGGTTGGTAGCAGAGATATAAAGGTAGAAGGGTTGGTCGTCCTTAGGTGGAATGAGGACTGGTGGAGAGACCAGATAGCCTTTGAGGGCTTCAAAAGCCTCTTGACAGTTCTTATCCCATTTAAAGGAGATGTCCTTCTTAAGGAGGTGATGAAAAGGTTGGCAGCGGTCTGAAAGCTGCGAGATGAAACGACGAATAGACTGGAGCTTCCCTTGTAGACTGCGAAGCTGCTTGAGATTGGTCGGGGGTGGCATTTCGAGGATAGCGCGGATCTTGGCGGGATCTATCTCGATACCACGGAAGGAAACGATGAAGCCGAGAATTTTGCCTGAGAGGACCCCAAAGACACACTTCTTGGGGTTGAGGCAGACATTGTATTGAAGAAGGTGAGAGAAGATGATTGTGAGAATGGTCAAGTGGTCGCGGCGAAGTTTGGACTTGCCGAGAAGGTCATCCACATAGTCCTCCATGATTTTGTGGAGGATATCATGGAAAATGTAGGTCATGGCGCGTTGATATGTGGCACCAGCATTTTTCAAGCCGAAAGGCATGACTCGATAGCAGAAAGTCCCCCATGGGGTGATAAAGGTAGTCTTGTGCTGATCTTCCGGTGCGATCAGGATTTGATTGTATCCTGAAAACCCATCCATGAGAGATAGCATTTCATGGCCGACCATGAGATCAACAAGCTAGTCAATGTTAGGAAGAGGGAAGTCGTCTTTGGGACAGGCTAGGTTAAGGTCGCAATAGTCCGTGCAGATCTGAATCCCCCCAGTTGCTTTAGTAACTGGGACGATGTTAGAGACCCACTGTGGATAATCGATGGGTTGGATGAAGGAGACAGAAAGAAGGTGCTGAAGCTCCTCTTTGACAAGGAGCGCAACACGAGGATGCATCTTTCGAAGCTTTTGCCTAACAGGCTTAGCCTCTAGTTTGGTGACAATGTTATGGGTAGCAATGGTGGGGTCGATGCCAGGCATGTCGCTGTAAGTCCAAGCAAAGGCCTTGCTATGGTTGGAAAGGAACTGGGCATAGTCAAGCTGCTCCTGAGCGTCTAAAGATTGGCCAATATTTAAGACGTGAGGAACATCAGAAGAAGGGAGGTTGATGTCAATGGTGGATTCATTTAACATAACCTGAGTCTCGGAAGGGAGGAAATGCTGGATGAAAGAGTCATCGGCACCCATGTAGGAAAGGATGGCGTCATTGTCAACGCAGTGGACAGTGTGAATGGTCGCCGACTCATCCTCTACCATGCTAGGAAAAATGAGAGGGAGAGACCTGGGCACCCCATTGAGCTGATAGGTCAGGGGTTCCAGGCGGATGGTGTTTATGGAAAAAAAAAACTAGGAGGGATGGAAACCACCGACTCCGTAGGCGATGAAGGAGAGATGGGTGAGTTTGGAGGAGATTGGTCAATGGTTGGCTCGGGACAGAGGTCGGAAGGAGCCTGAGTGGGGTCATGATATCCTAGGCCATACCGTTTCTTGGCATCGTGATCATTGAGCGGCTCGATGGGCTGATGGGAGCCCTGCTCATAACGTTCGAAACTGAAACCCTTCCATGCACACCTGTGAAGGTAAGTGTGTGCAAAGGCGGGGTTGCCAAGAAATGAGAAATTAGATGTGAAAGGTTGGGGCGAAGAGAGGGAATTGCCATTGGTAGGAGCTTTATTGAGCCCCCCATAGACAAAGTTGGTTCAGAAGTGAGGAGGACCATAAGGCACGACCATCCCGATCCGATGGTCGTAATTGGGACTGAGGTGAAGGCGTCCATACTCTTGCGGAGTTTGGAACATGTCTAGGGTCAACAAGCGATATTCCCCAAGTGATAGTCGTTGGAAGATGTCTTCCATGGGGTCTTTGGTCGGTGCTTGAAGAGGAGGGGTGAGGGTGACCGCCGATTGCGAACTGGTCGAAGCTTCTGCAGATGGGGGCGGTGCCGGAGTTGACGGCTTGATGGGAATGAGGACATCGTTGGGACGGTAGGTGGTGTTGCAAGTCTTGAAGGGTGAAGGGTCAGCGGGAATGGTGTGGACTTGCCCGTCATGCTCAAACTTCACACAACGGTGCAGGGTGGAGGGTATACAGGCCATGGCACGGATCCAAGGTCGGCCCAGTAGAAGGTTGTATTGAAACTCTCCTTCGATGATATAGAAGAGCTCTGGGACTGCACGTGGACCAACGCGAATGTGAAGGATGACTGTGCCAATGGTCGTGGTGGTGGTGTCATTGAAAGAGCGTAAGATCATGTCAGTTTTGGAGACGCAATTCTTGGGAAGAGCCAGTTGATCAAATGCATGGGTAGAGATAATGTTGATGCTAGTGCCACCGTCGATCATAACGCGTTTAATGCGTGTCTGATCGACATAGGCAGTGATGAAGAGGGCAGCGTCCTGATCTTCCGTGTTAGATGTGGGAATCTCAGAATCGCTGAATGTGATGGAGGCGACAGGAGATAAAGAATGGATGAGGGCAGCGAGTGGTTGGGGGTCCTCAGGTTGGACCTCCGCTACCTGCAAGGCTTGGATAAGGGCTTGACGGTGCTGAGGTGAGGTTTGGATAAGGTCATAAAGAGACATCTTTACAGGTTTCTGGTGAAGCTGCTTCAGCATGGAGTCGTGAATTAGCCCAGAAGAAGAAGATGAAGAAGGCTGGGATGCGCCAAGGATAGAAATTTTAGGCTTGGGCGCAAGAGGTGGCTTGACGAAGGGATAGGTCCAAGGAATGGCAGCTTTTTCTTTTGCCTTGTCCTTTTGCGACCTAGTGGTTACACTGATAGTATTGATTTCGAAAATAGGAGGTGAAGAAGGGGTCATGTCTTGCTGGTGAGATGTTGGCGTGGTAGAAGAGGTTGGATGGGAAGGAGTCGGGGTCTGGTCAAGAGTGTCCTCAAGGAGAAGAGTGTCTTTTTCCATATGGCGGTAGATGACGGCCTTGAGAGCACAACAAGTCTCGGTGTCGTGTCCTGGTGTACGATGATATAGGCAAATTTTCGTGTCGTCGAACCAGGAGGGCTTGGACCCGAGAGGCTGGAAAGGTTTGATGGGGGGAGGGTTATGTTGGAGGTCTGCAAAAGTCAGCACAATATCAACGAGTATGAGCCTACTAAAGGGTCCACGCTAGTTGATATGCGCGAGGTTGGTGACTTTTGCTTAGGCGAGGTCAGAAGAGGTTTCCGCACCACCTTATGGGTTGATGGCGTGGTGACAGATGGAGACGGCTCTTTCTTGGTGATTGATACCGCCTTTTTGGGAGAGGGACGACTGGAGGTAGGCAGAGGAAGCAAAGGAGGCAACGAGTTTTGGTTGAAGGCCGGAGTGGGAAGGATGCTAGCCAAGGTCGAAGGATGGGGGCCCAAAATGGATGGCAATGGTGACGGGGAAGGAGGCGTTCGTTTCTGTGGTCTGGCAGTCTTCTTCGTCTTGGTTGGAAGACTACTGCTGGTCGAGGTCTGGCATAGGTCCACCTTCACTTGCGGGTGAGTGAGGGTGGAGACAGGATGAACGCCAAATGACTTGATGGGCTTAGACGAGATAGATGCAGGCTTCGGTTTTGATGGGTTTGGTTGAGGTTTGAGAGTCTGGTCTTTGTCAAGAGTCTGACAAGATTCTACCTTGGGAGGATTAGCAGCGTGTGATGAGAGGGCACGGGTATGTTGAAGGGATTTAAGACGCTCCCATAACACCTGAGGCGTCACTTTCCTCGGAGGGAGAAGTTCAATTTTCTCCACTAACCGGGAAAATGGCTGACAAGAAGATGTTGATGGTTGCAAGGTTGAGGACGAGATGGGTGTAGTGGTCTTAGACGCATGGTATGGTGAAGTCATGATAGATTTAGATGAAGATGAAGGGGAGACAGGTCCTTCCTGGGGTGGAGAAGAAACCGGGGAGTGGGGCTCCTCCAGCGGGTAAAGGGCAGGGATGATGGTGCCCTCCACTTGCGGCTGAGGAGTAGGAAGGGTCGGGTCCTCCATAGGTAGTAAAAAGGAGGAAGGTGAGACCGATGGTGCTGGTAAAGCCGAGGCGTCCTCCAAGATGAGAGAGGTCGATGGAGAACCAGCCGGGGAGAGAGGTTCATCCACATGTGACGGACTGATTGGTGGACTAACCTCTTGAGGTTGATTGGGGACGAAGGGAGAGACCGTATTGACTGTTCGAATATTGTGCTCATGATTGTCGTCAATTAAGGTCTGGACATTGTTCTGAGTTGGCAGATGATTGGGGAAAGGTTGTTTGAAGATGTCAATGGCCTGATTAGGGGGTGCATTTGGATTGTCTAAGATGAGGTCCCCCTTTTCAAGCATGTCTTGGATTATGTTCTTAAAAGTTTTGCAGTTTTCTGTGTCATGGCCCTTAACACGGTGGAAGCTGCAAAAGTCTTGCTCCCTATACCACGCGGGGATGGCGCGTGAGGGATCGAATTGCGGAGGAGGTCGGGCTTGAGGGAGATTGAGGGCCCCCTGTTTAACAAGCTTTTCCAGCACAGACGCATATGATTCTTCGAGAGGAGTATATCATCATTGTACGTATCTTTGCTAGAATTGGCGAGTAGCGCTCTGAGATGTGGATGGCTCAGGTTGATTAGTCGAAGAAGATGAAGGTCTAACAACCACAGCATTAGCTGAAGCCTTGGATTTAGAATTAGATGATGATGGCTTAGCAGAGGAAGAGTCATTGGTCTTAGAGCTGGGATTCTTGCTCCACAACTTGACTTTATTCTCTTCGATGGCATGCAACTCAAGTTTGCGGGCCATCGTGAAGGCCTCGTTAAAAGTGCGGAAGGTTTGAACCCTCAGGGTGGAAGAAATATGTCTGGCACAAGCTTGGGAAAAGAGTTCAATAAGCTCAGCCTGGGGTAAGGAAAAGGAGAGTTGATTGATGAGGCCTCTCCATCGAGCAACGAAGTCGGCTATGGACTCGTCCTCGAATTGCCGAATAGAATAGAGGTCCGTGATTGAGACCTTCTTGGTTATGTTGATGGAAAAGTGATCGAGGAAGAGTTGGGCCAATTGTGTGAATGAGAAGAGAGAATGGCTGGGAAGGGAGCTGTACCAGTCGAGCGCAGCACCCGAGAGAGACATAGGAAACGTGCGTAAGAGTAACGCATCGTCATGGCCAATGAGGTAGCAGGCATGTCTGAATGCCCGCAAGTGTTGCTGTGGGTCTTCCTTGTTTTGAAAGCGAGAAAACTTTGGAAGCTCCCACTGGCTAGGATATGGTCTGATTGGGACAGAAGGATGAATGGGTCTGTTGCAGATCTGCTTGTATGAGAGAGCGTTGCGCGAGCCAGAAACAGAGGTCTCAAGACTGGTCATCTTGTCCATCAGCATTTTAATGATGTCTGCCGACGGATTGACGGGTGGCGCACCCCCTAAGTTGTAAGGCGCTTGGAAGAGGCTAGAGGAGGCGTGTGACATAGTCGGTTGTACAATGTACGAATGACTAATCGCAGGGGCAGAAGTGGAGGCTAAAGGTGGTTGGGTAGAAGACATAACTGGGCCCGTTGTTGCCACGAGAGGTTGGACTGTGGTAACGGGGGCCAAGGGATAAGAAGCCACCCTGGTGTTGATAGGGGCCAGGGTAGGCGGAATAGAGACGATGAGGTTTTGAAAAAGAGTGGATAGCGGTTGAGCGGGTTGGGGTTGACAGGGGGCCGGAACCCCGGTGGAAGTGGGCCCAATGATAGAGGGAGAGGCCACACCTGGAGGATTGGTCAAAGTCTGGTCAGTGGTCAAAGTGATGGCTCGAGTGTCCAAAGGTTGAACTATGGATGCTGTCGATACAGCCGTAGTTGTGGCAAGGGAGGTTGGCATTCCATAGATTGGATTGCCCAAGGAGTCTCGCGTTCGGCTATGCGCGAGATAGTGTTGCAAGGCCTTGACATTGAGGTCCAAGAATCGTTTGAAATCTTGGTCCCCTTCTTGGACAATGGGAGTCTGCAGCGGGGTTGGACGGGTAGGAGTTCTTTCGGTCTCTGAGTTGAACTCCATTGTAGGCTTGGTCACGGACGGGGTGGACGGAAGTGGTTGACGGCAGGCGTGGTTGACAAGAGCCTTGGCTTGGCTACGAGTCAAAACCATGCAAGGCAAAGAAGGTTCAGGTTTCAGGAACTGTGTTGTTCAATTCCAGAAAACCAGGATGGAGTCTTTGACAGAGAAGGGATAGGTTTTAGGCTGCTGGTTTTGAAAAAAGGACAGTGATAGAGACCGACGTCGGTTGAAAAACCGATGTCGGTAAGAAATATGGCCGACGTCGGTCAGATAACCGATGCCGGTAAGATAGGAAAGCCGACGTCGGTGGCAAAACTGATGCCGGTGACAGGGGAAAGGCGACGTCGGTGGCAGAACCGATGTCGGTGACTGTGTTTTCCAGAGAACCAAAAGATTTGAAGATTCTTGGAAAAATAAAGAAGAAAGCGTCCTCACTCACTCAAACAAATAGATGAGAAGAGGAAAATAGAGAGAGACAGACAAGCCTAAGCGATAAATCCTAGGAATTAACTTTAGAAGCTGTGGCTTATGCCTTAGATGAATGTTTGGGGAGATTGGCTATCAAGAAGGTCCTAGAAGAAGCAGTCTAGAGCTGGTTTTGGGTCTTGTTTTAGGTGCTCAAAAATCTGTGTTAGGGTCTGGTACGTGGCCTGGTGCTAAGGAGCAAGCTCCCCTCACTTCACGATTCCAGTGGTTAGCTGGTCTCGCTTAGCCAAGATATACCTCGCCTAGAGTTTATCCTCCGCCAGAGAACGGAGTGGGCTTCCCCCTTGGTGATGAAATCCAAGTAGGGTCACCGGGACGGGTAAGGTATCCGCTAGGGGATGAAATCCCAGTCGGGCCTTGTCTCAAGTAAGTTTTATGTTCATTTTAGTGCATGTGGTCTGGTAGTGTAACATCAAGTGTCTACGATTTATTCAATATGCGGATTAAGTTACTAGATGTGGACTAAGAAGATGCAAGCACAAGCAGAGATGAATGCAAAGTGTTTTAATGCCCAAGTCGAAATGTGATGTTTGTTATGAAGACAAGTTCGAGAAAGGGTTGAGAGTATGATGTTTAGACTAGTCTATAAATGCAAGGAAGAAAGATTCATTTTAGTCCTGCTTATAGTGTCATTGAGAAGAAAAGAAGGAGGAGAAAATGTAAGAACCTAATGCTCCTAAATGAATGAAGAAGAAAAAGGAACCCAGGAGGAACCTAGGGTCCCACCGGGCGTGCCAGAATGTTTCTATCGCTAATTCTCTTTTTTAGATTATAAAGAGAGAGAAGAAACTAAAGAGATAATGGACAAGGCAAGAAGTACCTGGATAAAGACTGCGCACCATAATCCAGACGCTTGTGAGCACCCCTCTTTGGCTGTGGAGGAATGACACCTGCAAGGAAAAAGAAACTTGGACAAGAAAATGTTAGATGGATAGGCGGTGGGTTGCCAAGCAAAAGCTTGTTCCCGGAAGTATGAAAACTTCCTCAAGGGAGGTCAACCCACTGATAACAGACAGATAAAAGACCAAGGAAATATAGAATCCCAGAATACAGAAGTGATAGGCAAATTAGAAAGGAAAGAAAAGAACAAATGATTACCTGAAAGGAGCTGTTGGGTTGATGACAGTCGCCGAGGTCGGAAATGTCTCCAGCGTCAGTTAGCTGATCTGCCGACGTCGGTTATCTTGCCGACGTCGGTTGGGGAAGTGACCGGCGTCGGTCGGGGTTGTGGCCTGTAGTCGGGTCTGGGTTGGTTTCTGGGCTGTGGACGGGTCTGGTTTGGTTCCGGTCCGTGGACGGGTCTGAGACAGAGTTTATGGACGTGCTTGAATGGTCTAGCTCTGGTTGGGTGCCCTGTGCAGGGTCTTTTGTTGGCAGGAGGGACGAGGAAGTTGTCTGGGACTAGATTAAAAGGGGGACAGAAAAGAGGAAGATGGACAGGGGACAGGGGCTGAGAAGGCTTTTCAGCCTCTCAGGGGAAGGACACATTAGGTAGAAGATAGTAGATAGGATAGATAACTGAGACTAGATGAAAGAATGAAATAAAACAATGAAATTGCTTACCTTTTGGCTTGCTGACTGAAGAACGGAGGAGCTGTTGTTGGAGCCACGAAAGACTTGTTGCAAGAAGAAATCCCTGATCCAGAGTCTTTGCACCTGTTGCTGCTGTTGCACGAGGTCCAGAGAGAAGAGAGTCGAATGCCAAAGCGCCAAGAGGATTCTGTTTGCGAGCTCAAGGGTCCAGGGGTTGCAACGGATGCAGAAAGGGGTAATGAAGGCTGCCGACGCCGGCAGTTTTGCCGACGTCGGCCAAAGGGTCGCCGACGTCGGCGGTGGCAGAATGGGGACAGAGACTAAAAATAGCCTCTGCCCATTCTTGCACGCCGCCGGGCGAGGGGTTGTGGGAAGAACGGTCACGAAGATGCTTAAATGGGCGTGGGGGGAAGATAATGAGGAGATTTGGCATAATAAATGCTAGGGGGAAGGTGGAGGGATTCAAGGGAGGATTCAAGGTGGCAAGGGTGAGGTGGAAAGGGGGCCACTTAATTAAAATATTTAAGTTATTTTAATCAAATAAATGGAGGGGACTAAGGCCAAGGGTTAGGATAGGGGTTTGAGGCGAACAAGGGGGAGAACCAAGGTGCAGACACGTTTGCGGTGTCTACACTATTATCACTACCTCCTCCTCCTCCTGCTCTACCCCTCATCATACTTGACCAGTCCAAGGTCACTCTCAGTGTGGCTGCAGTATTAGCCTCACTATCAATGGTCTAAATCCCCTCTTCCCTCGTGGCTCCCTTAAAATGCTGAGTCTACTACTCAAGAATGAGTATCAATGTCACTAGATGAGGTAGACACATTTGTCCTAACACCTGTGCCACTAGATATGTCTCTCTCTACCATGTATAGTGTCCTATCACCTCTTTCCTCTTTAGTGTTGGTCCAACTATATGCCATCTCTACCAAGTAGTTGCTAGCTACTCATATGGTCACCATACTATGTCAGTGCATCTCACCATCTGTAGTGCTAGCATGTGGGGCACATCTTATACTACTTAGTCCTCTCTCCATCTCCTCACTCGAGGTGACCTATCATCAACCGTATGGGGTAACTCAACTAATTGATACATAGGAAATCTCTCATATATCCATGCTATTAGTAGTATTATCAGTTACATAGTCTTCTACCCTTTGACCAACATCTCATATAGATCATGCATGAGCTAGAAACAGATGGTAGAGCCTAGATCATATAACATTCATTCCTTCAACATCATATTGTTCAAGGCTACCACATATAGTGGTACCTTACCATCTGAATTGTGATAGATCATTTATTGTGTCATAAGGCCTATCACCACCTTCTAGAGATTTGGAATCTATAATATATAGACATTATCTATGTTCACTCTCTACCTCGATAATATCATCTCTAAGCCTATAGCCCACATGGTTAAGGCTCTCCTCTCCTCTCTGCTATTTGGTATCTATGTGGTCATTGGTGTTCCTACCATAGGTAGCTTGAGGATGGCATGGACATCCCCTAGTGTGATAGTCACCTCTATCAAATCCCCATCCACCTCCCATTTGAAGGTGTTAGTCAATCATTCCTAGTAACCAAGGAACATGACTAACATGTATATGCTTAGGGGTATCCTACACATATCTTCTATCCCTCCTAGACCTATGGATATCAATCTAGCCCTATCTTCATCTATCAATCTCTCCAACAAGTCTGGTAGCCAAGAGACATCCAATAATCTCCAAAACTATCATCATCTTTGTAATCAAGAAACAATAGTATTAGTTCCTCCATGTCATGTATAAACATAATACAGTCTTTATACATTATATTTTTAATCATAAACAAGTATAATTTATTCATTTTTATCTATTTTATCCTATTTTGGTCCCCCTTTCCCTTCTTTGGTCATTTTGGACCACTCTAGCTCTCTTTCAGCTTTTTGCATATTTTTTCATGTTTTCTCTAGTTCCCTGGTCAACCTAGTTTGACCAAAATTTTTCCTATTTTTATCCTAATTTTCTCCACATTTCTTATTTTCCTTTTTATCCTCCTTTCTCTAGTGTTGAGTTTTCATTTTGGCCCTTATGGACCAACTAAATACCCTGAACTAGGTTTTCGATTCAATATTGTGTTAAGTCGACCTATACCCTCTAGGTCAACCACATTGATTTCAACTTGCTTTAATCTACTAGGTAAACTTGGTTGACCAAGTAGGTTTAGTGTGTCCACCTAGCACATTTTGCTAAAAACTTGCCTTTTTTTGGCTTTTTCCCTGATTCCTTCCAACCTATTTCCCTCCCTTAGAATCTAATTTTGTTCATTTTTATCATATATAAATGCTTAAAATTAAATTTTATCAAAATTCACTTAATTCATTTCAAATTTCAAAATCTAGTTTAAAATTCTTAGATGCATACTTGTAGTGCACCTGCTCTCGCTTCTGGAGCACCCTCTCATCTAGCATGTTATTCCCTCGCCATTCTAGCTTGTTTTCTCTCCAGAGCTCTTTTTATCTTCTCTTACAATGTAAAATAACAAAATGAATTATCTTTTTCATATTTAAAACTACTTTTTAGCAACTCAAATTCTTCATTTATTTTCCTTCAGATTCCTTCTTTTTCTCATATCTTTATTTCTGCTCATCTATTTTACAAACCATAAAATGTGTTAGATTCATGATAACATAGAGATTATTTTCCACTATTATATGCCTATTTTACAAAAATTTCAATTTTTGGCTATTTTTGCACTAACTTCTATAGGTTCACCTAGTGTGATTTACATTGGACGCCTTCACTTTCTTCTAGTCTTCTTTTTTGGCATGAAGGTAAGTTAAAGGCATGCATTTTTCAATTCTATCCTTTCATTTATCTTATTTTCTTCTTACTGCACTTTACTTAGCATCAACGTTATGTGTCATCATGATCTATCCCAAATCACCTTCCCATGTTGCACTTATGTGGCACATGATGAGCTTTGGTTGGGGCATATGTATACACAATATTTTCACACTATTAATGATTACTGACACTTCATATCTTTTAGGAACCTATCGATTCCCAATCTCTATGAGTGCATTGCTTAAGGGGTGCACTGAGAAAGGGGTGGATAGACCTTTGGTGGTTCATAAGATTATTGTTCCTTTTGCCACTTTTTATCTACACTCTTGCCTCCTAAAACCTTAAACCCTAAGATTATTTCTCTCTTTCCTATCTATTCCAACTATTTGTCATGATTTATCCCTCATTTCTACTTAGTAAGCTAGGTCAACCCAATCGACCTAGCTTATTCTAGGTATACTTTGCCTTTCTTTGTTGCTTTACATCTTGGCCAACCTATCACAAACTTCAAGAATTAGCTTGATAATGTGCTAGGTTGACCTAATCAACATAGCATAACTGACATGTTTGAAAGTCTTTAAGGTGAGATACTACTATATATACAAGGTCATTCTTTACCATTTCATAAGAGATTTGAATTACGCGAAGAAGTGTGAATGAATATCTGGTTATTGACCATTCTACTTGAGGAACAAAGCTCTAAGGTTCAATAATTTATTTTGGAGCTCTGATATTGTCTTGTGGATAATTCTTTTGGATGCTTAGGTAAGTCATGTATCCTAGATCTGATTTATCTTGGTTTTCCTTACAAGCCACAACAATCTCTTGTGAAGCACCATTGGCCAAGGGAGAGGTTGAGACTCGATAGGTTCATATTCAAAAGTAAGTATTTATAACTTTATTTATCCTTTGTAAGAGTAGATAGATAATGCATTATGTATTCTTCTCTCCCATGTATTAAGATTCTATATACATTGACGTGAGTATATGTCTCCTATACATGTTTAGTTTAGTTGTTATTTACTTATTTTGTTTTGACCCCTACTTTGTGCCACAAGCTTTGGTGAGCACTAGATTAGTTTACTTTTGTCATTATTAAATTAGTTTACTTCTTTTATTTATTATCATAAGTGAATATAGAAACCAATGAATCTTTTAGGGTTGTTGTGTGATTGTGTTAGATTGTAGGCTTTGAAACCTCACCTAGCATGATGTGTTATGACAGATGATGTAGATTTTGCTTCTTCTTATTGGGAGGAATATTTCATTTAAAATATTGAATTAATTAAGGAATAAAATATTAATTATCATTGTTATCATATCATTTATCTATTTTTAATTTCTTATGATTTTTATTCACTTAATGGCATAACAGTGGACTAACATCCTTTTAAGGAAGTGTACTACTTCTTGGAACTGATCTTTGATTAGGCAGTCCATCAATCTCTTTTATTAATCTATTTTTGTCAATTATTCACATGTGTGCATGTTAGCCTTCCCAGCCCGAAATGATTATTCACTATTGTTGGATTCAAGCGATACACAACATCTTCTGATCCATAGGTATTCCATATAAACCCTATTTTATTTCATGTTTTTAGTAACAATTTTATTACATCCCCCTTTATGAAAAATTAGTTTGAAACCAAAAACTATCCATCCAAAATCAAACCAAATCAAATTTAAAATAAAATCAAGTGAAACACAAACCTCTAGCACCCCAAATCTAAAATCAAATCATACTCAACCAAATATGATATATAAACCAATAAATGGAAGACCTATAAGCATGTGTCCATCCTTCAACATCAAAAAATTCATCATCAAATTAGTCCCAAATTCAACCATGATCACATGATCTACATGTTATCGATCATTTTAACGATACCTATCAGGTCCCTAAACCATAACAATCCAATTATGTACTACCATCACAACTCAAAGATATGTCTTTAATTTAATAATTGAGTGCATCCATGCCCAATAATCACCAACTAGGGATATTATAAGGTCCATTTCCAAAGCATCATTAGATTCCTATGAAATCAAATCAAGGTCAACCCATCTAAAACCAACCCATAGTTGATGAACCCTTCTATAACCAACCCATCCTTGATGAACTTGTCTTCAATGAACCCATCCCTGACCAAACTATCTTTGCCCAACCCATTGTTGGTCTATCCATCTTTGATGATCCCATTTTATATGCACCCATCTTTTAAAATTTGATCTTCGATGAACACATTTAATCTACTATCCATCTTTGACTAACCACCCATATTTATTGCACCTATCTATAAACAACCCATATTTGACTAACCCATCTTCGTTGATCTCACCTTTGACCAAATCAACATACCACACATTAAACCATCACCCAATATTTCATTACATAATCTACCATTGCAAAACCAAAACCGCCAACACTAAACCTCGAGTTATGAAGGTACTTGCAGACAATGAAATCTAAAATTCCCCCTATGTAAAAATACCTAATCAATCTTAAAAGTAGTATCGGGCTCACTTTGAACATAAAAATAGAATAAATAACATAGTAGTTTGGATCAACATCATTTTTCACATCCTACCTTATTTTTAAATGTAAAAATCAAAAGCTCCCATAACTCTTAGATCTATAATGACAATTTTGCATCCTATTTCCAAGACAAATAATATCCCATGACAAATAAAATGTGCAATATCATGAACTATAAAGGATGAGAACATGAGCAAGGAATCTTAGAACCCATCAATGTGTGCATAAACAAAGAATATCATGACATTGGATACAAACCATTTGATGGTGAATATAAGGATATTAGGGACACTTCTAATATTTTTGAGGAAGCTTCTTTTAACAATGAAATAAGTTTCACTCATGGACTATATAAGGATCTTGCTAACACCAATCCTTTTAATGACAACACTATCCTCACCATCCATCTTAACCTCTAGTAGCTTGAACTTATCACTTGGGACAAATAATATCATGAACCATTATACCTATTTCAAAATGATGAATCCATTACATAACTCATGGGACTCCAAGACAAAATCTAACCATGATATCATAAACATGGATTCAAAATCATTCTTGACACATTGGCCTATTTTGGGGAGCAAGAAGAGTTCCTTTGTCAAAACAAATTTAGTCATCAACCAAAGCAACAAAATGAAAAAATATAGTCCGTTAGTAAAAACCTCTTTGAGGCGCTATCATACAAATAAAATCAAAAGATTAATAAAATCAAGATGTGTCTACTGGTAAAAACCTTTCTAAGGTGATAATGGAAAAGGAACTCAATCTCCCCCTCTACACTAAAAAAGTTATAGGAAAACTTAAAATCATTGTCAAAAAAACTATTGAAGTCAATATAAGAATAATAGAGATTTTAAAAATCATCAAATTTGCCATGACTATCAGTACCACATAATAAATATTTTTCATTACTCTCCTTTTGTAATTTTTAGATATCTTCACATGGCCAATGGTGTGTGATACTATTGGCCCATATCCCTCATGGTATCCAAGCATTTACACTTACCTCCAAGATCATACCATCTATACAAATCCTTCACACAACCAACTAATATCCTTCATCTAGTATGCATCCCACTTTACCATCCTTTGAGGCACCCTCTATTGTAGGGTCTATAATGGAGCTTAGATAATATGTTCTAAAGAAGCCAACTCAATAGTCAATGAAGCTCCTTCATTCATCTCTAGAGCACCTACTTGAAGGTTCATATGTTGTTGCAATAAAAGTAAAAAAAAAAAAATTAGAAAAGAGAAATAAAAAATTCATTCACGGGTGAAAAACATTCTTATGGCTCCTTGGGCAAACATCACGATGAAAACCATTTTCTGACATCATGCATAAATATGTTGTCTACAAATACCCTACATTTGGGAAAAAAATCCACTCCATCCATATTTCATTGTCATCATAAAACATCCTAGTCCATCCCCTTAACTAGCATATCATACCCATATTTCTCCCCACCTTGATAAGGATGTGGAGGAAATCTTGAAAACATGTTTTCGCAATATGTTGGTATATCCTTAGAATGGTACTTTGTTAATTGGACACTTGGTTATTATGAGACATAGTTATTATAGATACCATCATGACCCCTTCCATTCCATCAACTCCCATTTCCATCCTAGACGATTAAACATTTTTTCCCTTTGCCCATTGCCTTGCTCAAAGATTAAAAAATCCCCAAAATTCATAAAAATCCAAAAACATTAGAAAATCCATAAAAAAACAAAAATAATAGAAAACCTCAAAAATCCAAAAAAATAAGAAATTATAGAAAATATAATAACAATAAAAATTTGTAAAATACAAAAAACAATACAAAACCTCAAAAATCCAAAAAAAATAGAAAACCCAAAAATTCCCAACATCCATAAAATCCAAAAACAATAGGAACATCCAGATAATCCAAAATAATGGCCAAGTTTACAACATCCAAAAAACCTTTTATTTTATCCCTCATCCAATTAAAATCCTTGATCATTTTAAAACAAATCATAACAACCTCATTGCAATATATCACTCCCCATTGAAATCCTACAATTTTTTTGTGATATATCATTCCCAATCTGCCCCCTTACATATATCATTTCTTGAGGAAACTCAAAGCTTACAAATTTATCAAGATAAATCATTCTCAAGATCCTATTAGAATTATCAATCACTAAATCTTAAAGGTTTTAATTTGATAAAGGACAAAACATAACTTATTTTTGTGTGTTTTGGTTACTTGTTATTGCTTGTTTGATTGTTTGTTTGTGTCTTTTTATTATTATTTTCTTATATTTGTGCCAGTCATTATGTATTTATAAACAATGTCATCATGTTTTTCAATATCATGTACATCTTTCCATATGCCATATCAAAAATAAGGCCACTCAAATAATTGGAAATTCATGCAAGCTTTACAACATGTTATGTCATATCATAAAATACATCTACAACAACATATAAAATCCATGATACTTATAAAAAAGAGCCTTCATCATCACATCATCAATCCATGCAATTAGTTAACTCCTTTAATTATGCTTGTACATTGATCAACAATCTAATAAATCTAAAATCACACCTTTCTAAAATATATCATTCCCAAATCAAAGTTCATAACTTCATCATGATACATCATTCCCAATCCAACCCCTATGCATATATTATTTGGTTGGGTCAAATCAAAACCAATCAAAGCATGTCATCCTTATCTCAAGTGTGTTAATCACATCCATCCATAGTATCCACCACAACATCTACATCCATCATAATATACATATGATCCCATATGATATGATCTGCTATGAAGTCTAACCCCTCTTTCTTCAACCTCCTCTCCTCTCTTTTAGCTCTGATTCTTCCATTTCAATCCCCTCTTCTCACTTTGAAATCCCATCCATATCTTTCATCCTTAGAAGCCCTCTCGAGTGGGCATCATATCTAACCAAATCATCTATTGATTCCATCCATTTCCCTAACCATTGTGTTGCTAGGGACATCCTAGTGCACCCATCTTTCTTCTTCTACATTCTTTGAAATTTTGTTGTGTATTTAATTCACAACACCCTTTCAAAGAGAGGAAAATGTAGACATCCAAATTTGGAAACCCAAATTTGGACACTCTACTCTAAACTCTTTCAACACCCCACTTTCGACAGCCTAATGTCAACACCCTAGTTAATCACTTTTCATACCTAATTTATCCATTAATCCACCCTAACATCACTCAACCCTAAACAACACATCCCTAGCCAATTCACTCTAGCCATATCACACCACCAACCCTAATCATTTAATTTTACCGTACATTAAACCTTATTCAATCCTACCAAATGTAAATCCAAATTAATCAACTAACTAATGATATTAAATGATTGATTAATGATAATAAAAAAATCCATAGAAAATCTGAAATCCAAAATATAAAAAATGAAGAAGTTCAAATTTAATCAAGTCAACCCAATCAAATGAATCCCCACTTCAATTCTTTTAATTAATAATGGTTGTAATTAATAGAAGTGCCAAAAAGTTAGTCTCATCCTCATGCAAATCTCCACATCGATTATTTTAGGGAACAATAGTTATCATGATTATGGAGGGAAGATTTTGATTGAAACCTTGCATAAATATATAAAAATGGAAATATTATGGAATAGAATTGTGGTCCATGTAGACCACAAAATAAAATGTCCTTTTTGTCAACATAATGAAAGTTTGAAACACATTTTTTGGGACTCCTCATGGGTTAAAAGGAAATGGGATGTTATTACTAAATTCCTTCTTATGATTTTTGAACATAAATTAAGTTGGAAAACAACTATATTGGGACTTGGCATTCAAAATAATGTTATCATAGATTCTATGAGACATAATTTTACTTAATATCTGGAAGAGTAGATGTTTGTCAATCTTTGCTAAACATAATGTTCATCAGGAAGCTGAAATGTCAAAGTTTTACTTTGATATCATTTTCCAAATTATTGTTTTATGTTTTCAATTGTAGGGGGTACCCGAAGAAAAAGTGAAGATCAACAATCATCTTGATAAGATTAAGTATCAAATGCTACAATTACATGAAAAAGACACATTATGTTCCAAACAATTACAAAGTATGTTGAAATTCAGAATGTAATGTTGTTGTTTTGTATTGTTCTATTTTTGTAAGAGGCTATTGTCCTCACAACAACACTGAGTTATTTTGTACTAATGTGACTTTATGACTGACTATTTTTAGCAACCTTTTGGTTGCCTTTTATTTGTAATTTTTTACTTGCTTGGTTTCAATAAAATAAATAAATAAATTAACACTTAATATTTATAATGTTATTGTGGGGTGATTGATGGTAGTGTGTTTGAGTTTCCTTGCCATATTTATGGTCCCCATTCACCTTGAGAAGGAGCTTAGCTTCATAGTAGCAACACAAGACATAGAGAGCTTGTGGTTTAAGATATTAGTGGTGATGAATTCAATCATTTTTTCTTATCATTATGGGTGGTTTTGGTGTTGATACAAGCCATGGATATCCATATGAACAATGTTACATTGTCATATAAAGTGTTTGATAAGGGTGTGTATTATAGTTTTGAATATAGCCACAAAAGTGTAGCAGTTGCCTTCGTGTTTATCTTCACCATTTTTTGTGAAAAAATTATGTAAAATTTGAATTGAAATTATTTGTTTATTGTTTGTTTATTTATTTTTGAGGGGTTTTGCTTATTTTTTACTAAATATATTTATATCATATATTGTTAATAACTTAATATTTTGAAGGTTAGTTTTTTTAAGATAAATTCATGTTAATATTATTTTCCAATTTTGTATGTTAGATTATATAATTCATATGGTCTCATATTCATCACACACTTTTTCACCACTTTAAATATTAGAAGTATTTTTTCATAATAATAAGGTTAATCTCATTACCTATAATTATTTTTATTTTTGTTCTTCTTCATGGTATTCTATTCTTTAGATTCTTGCTTTCTATTAATTCATTTCAGATTTAATTTTCTCTTTTATATCCTTTAGAATATGTTTTTGATAAAATAAGGTAGAAAAACAAGGGGCCAAACCCTTACAAGCAACAAAAAAGTGATAGAGGCAACCAACACAAAAGGTGCCTTAAAATAGAAACATCACAGTCTGAGACCCAAAAGACATAACAAACCAAAACTATAAGCTAAGATAGAAATAACAGAGAAGCAGAGTATCAAAATAATAGTGAAAACTAAGGAGGCAGGTTCTCTCCTTGATTAAACGTGGATTTAATAAGGTCATCCAAGTTCACAAAGTTCTCCTCATTGCCAACAGTAGCAGCAACACCCAAATCCTGTAGCACAAACATGTTAAGGAAAATAGAATTTTGAAACACAGTAGAAAAGTTCTATTCCAGTTTCTGAATGTGACCCCTCAAGACTACAATTTAAGATCCTAACCCAGCCTCAATTTTTATTTCATCATCAGCTTCCTCCACAAACATCTTTCCTGCTTTGCTATCCTTTTCTAAAAAGTCAGCACTATCCTCAGCAGTAGCCTCTAATTCTTTAGTCTCCTGCTTCCCCTCAATATCCACAAAGATTTCTTAAATATCCATGTCCTTGGCCTCATCATCCTAAGTGGATTCATCTGAGGCACTCTCAGAGTAGTCAATAAGCCTAGCCTTGGGGGTAGGTTTGCCAGTAATGCACCCCAACTACCTAAATCTTGAGGAGAAACTCTCTTTAATAGCCTTAGTAGACGAATGAGACTTAATACCTTGACCCCCGAGGGTCCTACAGGGATTTTTTGGGGTCCCCACAGTAGTCCCCATAGTGCCTGCTTCACCAGCATATGTCTTCCTCTTCTTACACTTCATACTCATAGTAGATCCTGGAGTGTCTATGGGAATCTCCTCGAGAGTATAAAAGGAAACTTCTTTAATCTTAGTAGAGACAGGGGAAGGGAAAGACTCTTCAACAACATCAGTAGCATTCGAGTTAGAAGAAATTTCCACACTATCAATTTGAATGGCCTTGGAAGGATCAAGAGCACGATGGAAATTGTAAAGATAGAAAAATGGCCCTGATGAAGGGGGATAGGATTCTTATCAGGTTTCGTAGCCAATTTAGCTCTAACCCTAAGGATAGAATGCTCAAGGGAAGAAAGCAGATAAAAATGAAAGCTAATGTGAGCACTTCACCTAAAATGGGTCAGAAGAGGAAGATGATAGTTGTAAAACCTGGTGAAGCACCCTTCGAGAGTGAAATACTTCATGAAGATAAAACACATGCCATCCCAAGGTTTGGGCAACTTGGCTCGATCAAATCCCCCTAGTAGGGTACAAGTTCCTTGCCTTCTCCAATAAAGAGCTTCTGACTAGAAAGGTCCACAATTTTGGTTTTTTATTGCAGTTTAATCCCTTGAGTAGACATGCCAATAGCCATAGCAATCACATTCTCTAAAATCTCAAAGCTAATTCCCCCCATAGAGACTCACCAGTTTAGCCATGACCTAGCAAATTGTTTAGAAAGGTTCTCATCATACCCATTGAGCCTCTCCAAATAGGGAATAATCCCACCCTCTTTGCAATAGTGCTAGACCACTAAGTTGTCTTTGAACTCGCAACAAGAAATGGGTTCCGTTTGTATTCTATCACCACCCATGTTGGACTTACAGAATAGACTAGAGAAACCCCAAATTTTCACCGTCGTATTAGCAGTAACTTCAATCCCTTGATCACGGATATTGATAATGGTGATGAAACAACACATAATTAGGAACATCATGAAAAGATGACACTTACTCATCCCATGCTTAAACATAATTTCACAATGATCTCCATAATGATGAAGTAGTCTGCTTGCCTTATCAAAGAGGCCTAATAAATCAGAAATGATAATAAAAAAAGTATAAAAGGACCCATACTCTAAGATACACGTTAACACCCTCTGAAAGGACTAATGAAGTGAGATGTCTTTCCAATATATCTGACTCATCCTTAACACATCACTTCCTTTTGAATGAGATCCCTAATATTTAAAGGGATGTGATCAATTTGGCACCGACATCGCCAATTTGAATATTGTTGGCCAAGAGTGGCATAGGCATTGGCAACACCATTACCCTCACGATAAATATGTGAGATGTCTACCTTGGTAAAATTTTGCAGGAGAATTTTTATATCCATAATAATATCTTTTAGCTTAATACCAACAATCGATACCTTGTTAACTGCATCAATAACCAATTTAGATTCCCCCTGGATACTCAAATTATTGATATCAAGGGATATAGCCAATTTAATCTCCCATAGGAGAGCAGTTGCTTTAGCATAATTATTGCTCTGACAACCCATTCCACCAGCATAGACAACATCATCCACCCTTTTTCATCTCTTATAATCCCTCCCCCACTAGCTTTACCATCAGCCTTAGAGGCCCCATCAAAGTTAAGTTTCAACCAGTTAGGCTTTGGGGGATTCCATCTACTATTGAGTCTTTGTAATATTTTGGAATTATTATGAATAGGAATAAGATTTAGGATCTTCCAATTAGCCACAATTTGTTCCTCTTCATGAGTTAGAGGTTTCTCCGTAGTGTGAATGTGGGCATTAGTGACACTTTCTAATAGAGTCTTACCAAAAGTATGAAAAACCTGGGAGGCATCTCTAACAGTATCCCTAAAAATTCTATGGTTGCGCTCTTTCCATAAAGTCCAGCTCAGATAGGGTAGAGTTTGTTTCCATAACTCTAGAAGCCAGGGATGAGAAAAGGGAGAATACCAGCTATTAATGACCTCCTTAAGGTCAGAGTTATAGACCCAATGAATGCCAAAATTATTTAGGATTATGTCCCAAAGTTCCCAGGCAAAATCACTGTGTATGAAAAGATGAGAAGCACTTTCCTCCTTTGAGTAGCTTAAATAACATCTATTGACCAGGGTAAACCCTCTCTTTTGTAATTGTCTTGGGTTAAAGTTTTGTTATGAGTAGTAGCCCACCAAAACATGTTGATTTTTGGTAAAAGTTTATGATTCCAAACTTGTTTCCATATCTCCTTTCTATGAACCTCAGGGACCATCAAATGATAAGCAGACTTGACTGAGAACCAAACATTCTTATCTGGCCACCAATATGTTATTGTACTCCCCATATCTTCTTTATATTATATTTTTTCAATCTTATGAACCAATCTTGAAGTTTTAATATTTTTATCTATACATGAATTTGAGGTAAGGTATTTTTATATTCTATTTTCTCATTAATTAGTTCATTTATATAAATTCCAAATTCTAAATTTTTTATTGAAATTTTTGTTTTCAATATATATAAATATTTTTTCTAAAAATATTTTTTTTAAAATATTAAAAAAAATCTTATTTATATTATAATATTTTTATGGAAATAGAAAATATTTATTAAAAAATTAAAAAAAATATATATTTTCATCAATTATAATTGAATATATTTTTTTGAAAAAATCTCATTTTTAAAATTTTTCTTCCATTTGGGAGCCTTTAATTACGTTATTACGTGTTTGGGCTTATACCATTACAAATCATTGTAGTCATCATTCGTGTGATGTTTTGTTTAAGTTTTGCCCAAAATTTTATTTTTATTTATAAATATTGATTTTATTTAAAAACATAATCAATACAATAATTTGTGATATGATTTTGAGGTCATACGCGTCAACTTTGATGAAAATATCTCTCACAATTTAATTGAATTATGATTATAAATATAAGTCATGTAACACATCACATCACATAAAGGAATAGGAATAAGAGCTGCATTACAATTAGAGTACTTGCTTTTTTGTGATTTTTTGACTTTTGATAGTCACGTGGATGTCATTGACTGTCACACAAATGTCAATGATGGTCACACAAGCGTCAAAATAAAACTTGATAATTAAACCATTAGGGTTTAAATTGTGACAGTCATGTTGACATCATTGACAGTTACATAGACGCCATTGACAATGGTATAGACATCAAAATAAATCTTTTTTTAAATAATGATCGAGGTTTAAATTATGGTTACATGGATGTCATGATGTTCACATAGACGTCAATGATGATCGCATGAATGTTAAAATAAATCTCAACAAGTAAACCACTAGGGTTCAAACTATGATGATTGTATAGATGTTAATGACGGTCATGTGGACATCAATGATGGTTGCATTGACGTCAAAATAAATCTAAAGAAATTAACTATTGGAGTTTAAATTTGATGACTGCATAAATGTCAATGATGGTTGCATGGATGTCAAATCATGGTTGTATGGATGCCATTTTGAGCCTTTTAAAATAGTCATTGGCATTCAAATAGAGGCAAAATCAATAGTTAGTATGCAATCGTACATCATTGGTTGCCTCTAATATGTTTCCTACAATTATGACATATGTCATTATGGTGTTAGCTCTAGGTTTCATTGAAAATTTTGATTGAATTTTCCATGTTGATTACACACTTTTTAACTGTCCCTATATGAATCAATGCACTTTATCGAATCTTGATCTGAGGGGTGTACCACCATTGGTTGTTCATTGGTCTCTCATTGAGAAGGTAACACTTATCACCTTCTCACTCATTCTATGCTCCATTAAAGTCTTAACTCAACTCACACCATTTGATCAATCTCAGGTGAGAAAACATGTATCATTGATCTCAAATACATGCTCAAGCTTTATTTTTATGGTCAGGGCTTGACTTTTCAACCTAGATTGTGCACCATTAGATCTTATCATCTGAGAAAACTCACACCATCTGATCATGATATATGGGGTTGAGTAAGGTTAGTTCCTATGCTTAGTTTCCCATTTTGATCTCACTCTGTTGGATTAAATTTTCCCAAGTAAACACGGGTCATCAAAACTGTAGACAAGCACAATATTTAAGTCAGCTTTGATAATAATATAAAACTTAAGTAAAGTCTTCGACTGATGTCTTAATTCATGTTAATAAATATGAATAATTTTAAAGCTAAAGTCTTTAGGTAGGTTTAAGACATATTAAGGTGACCTCATGAATTAAAAGGGAGTTGGCATAAAGATTTTGGACCAAGGGTTGGAAACATAGTAAAAAGGACTCCACGAATACTAAAAGGTAAGTCATAAGGCTTTAGCCTAGGGTTTAAAACTTTAGGATAAACCTTAATGACTTGTCTAGGATATACAAAAGGGACCCTACATTAGTTGGACTATGCTAAGATAAAATAGAAAAAGGGGCTCAGGACCTAAAGGGACCCAACACATAATTTTTAGACTAATGCTTGGTTGTGTCAAAAAACACAACTAAGCTTTAGTATAAAAATTAAGTTAAGTCCATGTCATAAATAATTATTTCTATCAAATTTAAATTTGATTCAAAAGGGACCTAGGTTAATTGGAATTAGGGTTTTAATATGACTTAAGATAGACCAAAGGCTAATAAAAGATTAATTTAACATTGAAGCACAAAACCCTAAGCATGTTCATTACCAAATGAGCTCCATTAAACTTGCAACCTAAAACATAGATATCTAATATTATCACTTTTAGATAAGATCAAACCAGATCCCTAAAAAAATAAGTCAACTAGACTATGGTGTGGATGATCTTTAAATAAAGATGATGTGCAAACATGCTAATGACACTCTGATCAAGTGAATTTTCAGTTTTAAGGTACAAATTTACATGATATTTTTTCTATTAATATTATTCTAGAATAGAAAAAATTGATCATATTATTATAAGATATTATATTATAAATTGTTATATGGTATTAATATGTATTATTATTGTAATATTATATTTTATTTTTATTGTAATATATATTAATGTTTATATGATATGTTTGAAACTATTTAATAATATTATTATACTATAATGGCATAATATAGTATATTTTAATATATAATATAGTATATTATAATATGTAAATATAAATTTTAATATTAAATTAAATTATTCTAATTGATAATATACTATAATATTAATAATATCATCGGATTATCTGTTTACTATTTTGTGCTTGTGTAATGTAAAAGCTTAGATGAAGTAATATATTCTATGGAAAATATTTTCCTTGATTTGAAAAAGATTAGATACTTGTTATTGACATGTTTATTTCCATTATTTTAGCCTTTTTTCTCATACTCAAACAAATAATCAAATATGTGTTTTTGTAAAATTCTGGTAAAAGACTGATTGTTGACCTTTTATACTTTGGCAAGATGGCATTGGTGTTATGTTTTTATAGACTATCTTTATAATTTTTTTGGACTTATTCTATCAATAATTTTGTCTAGTATCTCTCTTAGGACATATGTAATTTGTCATTTCAAAATTATTTATTTCAGAGTTATTTGTTTTGGACTTATTCTATCAAACTTTTTGTTGTAGAATTTTTTGCCTTGGCATAATTGTTTTGGACATTTTGTTCAATAGATTTGGGTCTTCAACACATTTTTCAAGCATTTTGTCTGATGAAGTAGACCCTTCAAAATTTTTGTCATGGGCACTTTACCCTACTAAGTAGACCCTTCATATTTTTTGCAGTTTCCCTTCAGCCTTTTTTGTGGCCTTTTTCCCAAATGACCCTTCAAACTTTTTGCCGTGAGCATTTTAGCCGACAAACATATCCTTTAGACTTTTTACTATAGGCCTTTTTCCCAATGAAATAGGTCTTCAAGATAATTCCTTAAACATTTTTTTTGAAACAATTCCCTGATGATATAAATACTACACACAATTTACCTGATATATTTTACCTAGAACAATCTTGTCGATACACTTTCACTGATAAAATTTCCCTTCAGCCCTTTTGAACCTACCCTTAAGGCTTTTTGAAACCCACCCTTTGGGACTTCTATCCTAGATATTTAGCCTATGAAGTAGACCCTTTGAACCTAATGCAATTACCCTTCAGGCTTTTTGTCAAAGGTTAATTTATTTGGACTTTGTGTTTCGGACATTCTATCTGATGAAATTAGGGTCTTCAAAACATTTCCCCTAGATAAAATCCCTGAAACAATATGCTACTACCAATTGACACCCCTGAGTAGAGGGCATTTTATTATAAACTTAATCTAAGATTTTAACCTAGGCCCTATGTTTTCATAAACTATATTTATAATTGTTTCAGAGTTATTCTATCGATTATTTTGTCTAGTATCTCTTTTGAGACTTATGCACTTTGTTGTTTCCAAGTTTTTTTTTGGACTTATTGTATCAGACATTTTATTGCTATATTATTTACCTCAACAAAATTATTTCACACATTTTGTTTGATATAATTAGGTCTTTAGTACATTTGTTTTGGATATTTTGTATGATGAAGTAGACCCTTTAAACTTTTTGTCATGGGCACTTTACCCTATGAATTAGACACTTTGAATTTTTTGTAGTTGCCCTTCAACATTTTTTTCTACCTTTTTCCCACCATAATTGCCCTTGGGCCCTTTTTCAAATGACCCTTTAGAATTTTTACCATGGGCATTTTGCTCGACAAACATACAATTCAAACTTTTTATTGCGAGAATTTTGACGATGAAATAGGTCTTCAAGATAATTATCTCAAACATTTTATCCAAAATAATTCCCTAATGATATAAATACTATGCACAATTTGCCTAATACATTTCCCTATGACAATCTTGATGATACACTTTCACTGACATAATTGCCCTTTGGAATTTTTGAACCTACCCTTCGGGTTTTGTGCAACCTACCTTTTGAGACTTGTGTCCTAAAGATTTAGCCTACAATGTAGACCCTCGGACCTAATGCACTTACCCTTCAAGCTTTTTGTCAAAGGCTAATTCTTTAAGAATTTGTGTTTCAGACATTTTGTCTGATGAAATTAGGGTCTTCAAAACATTTTCCTTAGATAAAAGCTTTGAAACAATACCCTACTACCAAGTGCCACCCTTGAGTAGAAGGAATTATATTATGATCTTAGTCTAAGATTTTAACCTAGGATTTGTGTTTTCATAGACTATCTTTATAATTATTTCAAACTTATTCTATCAGGTATTTTGTCTAGTATCTCATTTGTGACTTATGTAATTTATCATTTCAGATTTATTTGTTTTGGACTTATTCTATTAGAATTTTTGTTGTGGGTTTTTTACCTTGACATAATTGTTTTAGAATTTTTATCCAATAGAATTGGGTCTTCGACACATTTTTTTTGAACATTTTATGCAACGAAGTAGACCCTTTAGACCTTTTGTCATGAGAACTTTGCCCTATGAAGTAGACCCTTTGGATTTTTTGCAGTTTCCCTTTGGCCTTTTTTGTGGCCTTTTTCCCACCAAAATTGCCCTTCGACCCTTTTTCAAATGACCCTTTATACTTTTTACCACAACCATTTTTCCTGATGAACATACCCTTTAGATTTGTTACATCCAGGTGGAGATAGAGACTATATGGTATTAATATATATTATTATCATGATATTTGAATGATATAAATGCATCCAAGTGGAGATAGTGACTATGTGAAAACCAATAAAAGAGTTTGGTTTTCAATCTATAGTACATCCATGTTTAGGATTTGCATTGAAAGGCACATCAAGGTATAAATATAATAGTCAAATCAACCAAGGACATACCACCACTTGCAATAGATATAGACATGGCTCTGTTAGGTCCACAACTTAGACTAAAGTTCTTGGACTAAGGTTTTTTGTGTTTATTTGTAAATTTAGTTGTCTTTTTTGATGGGATTTAATGAAATTAAATTCTAATATGGAAAAAGTAATTACATTTTAAGATTTATAAGATTTTTTTTTAAGGTAATATATTTTTGAAGATCAAAAAGAAATAGTTCAGTGTACTTATAAATTTCTATATGAAATTATTGCAACTATTAATAACATTTTCAAAATGCATTATCTTTTGGTAAAATAACATTATGTAAAGTGAAAGACTAATTTGATACTTGTATCTCACTCAAAATACTTGATTGTTGTCACCATCTCTTTTTTTAAGACAAACTATTACAAAATAGTAATGTAATACTTATTTTAAATATATAAATTCTAATAATATTTAGTATACTCATATTATTTTAGTATTGTAAGACATTGTATTATATGTTATATGATATTAATTTGTTCTCAATATCTTATTATATTATTAATGTATTTTATTATTGTCATGATATTATGTTATATGTTATTATTTTAAAGTTATATTATTAATTTTGAAAATTTAATTTTTTCCACATTGCAAAATAAAGAATTATTAGTTGTTCTTAAAATGGTTATTCATAGGTACCATTTGTGCATAGAACACATGTAAATCCTATTAGATGGAGAGCATATTATTTTAAATATTATTTTTATTAATATTATTCCAGAATAGAAAAAATTGAGAATATTATTTTAATATGTTATATTATATATTGTTATATGGTATTAATATATATTATTATCGTAATATTATATTATTATTTTATTGTAATCTATATTAATGTGTATATGATATATTTGAAACTTAATATTTAATAATATTAGTATACTATAATAGCATAATATAGTATATTTTAATATATAATATACTATATTATAATATGTAAATATAAATTTTAATATTAAACAAATTTTTTCTAATTGATAATATACTATTAATATTAATAATACTAATGAATTATGATCGTGTTTTATTATTATATAGATAAAAATGTGAAGTATAATAGTAAGATACATTGTCATAACATTGTAATTAAAAATATAATATATAATATTTTTAGATAATTCATTAAATGACAAAAGACCTTAACTATCGAATAGTATTGCTAACAAATCAAAGCTAAACTATAAGTTATAAAAAAAATGCCTTTGACTCAATAAATAATTTTATTGACCAATTATTAAATATAATTAGTATAGTATCAAAAATATGTTTTGAAAAATAATTTAAAAATGACTATCGATTATTTAAAATGGTAAAAGATCTATGGCTCACATTCATTTGTATCGAAGGAGGTCAATGATGTGAGAAAGGTCAATAGGTTAATACAGCTCAAAATAAGCATGCGACTAACAACCACCCTAACTTGATAAGCCTGAAACTAAAACTGAGGGCCAATAAACAAGATCAACCCCAAGACACTTTGAGGATGATTCAAGTGAATGAGAATTAATATTGAAGGTTCAAACATCGACATTAGAAACAATATATCAATATGATTGGAATGCCATATGAAAAATTAAAAATAGAGGGTGGCCATTTATTCTTGTTATGGCTTTCATATAATTTACAAAGTGAAATTCAGAATTGGTCAGCAAGAAGCAAAATAATCATTAACTTATAAAAAAATTTCTTACAACCAAAAGAAATATACAATGCAATTTCATTTGAAATAGACACAATGCATATTCATTATGAACCTTTATGAAAAAGATGTCAGGTATCGATTCAAACAAATTTGTCTCATGCACCTATGGATATAGTAGACAAAGAAATGTGCTTGCAAAATTTAAATGCAATAGATAAATCCAATCACATCTCCTAAAATAAGTGCAGAAGAAATTGGCATCCTGATCCTATCACCATGTACAAAATAAATAATGATTCAAAAAGAATACAAATAAATACTTGAAAAAAGAAGAGGAAAAAAATTGTGTTTATTAAAAAAACAAGTTCATGAATAAATGACAATGCCAAATATTGTAGAATAAAACAATGACAAAATTACTGAAATGGACAATGATAAAGTTCCAATGGTTATAGGAATATGAAAAAGAAAACATGTGAGTGAAAAATAGGTGCCATTTAAATGTGATACAAAGCAACATATATCATTGAATTGTTTAAAAAAATATATGCAAAAAAATAAATAATGAACATGCACTACAAATAGAAAATGAAAAGATGGAAAAAACAATCAAAGTATACTCATGAGAAATTAAAGACAAGCCTACTATTGCTTGTTCAGTTTGTGAATATTTACAATTTAAAAAAGACATAGTTAACATTAACAAGGATATCACTAACATTTGGTTTTCAATTACTATTAATTTTGAATTTAAACAAAATAATATAGGACAAAAACTATGTAAACAATGCAAAAACTCAATTAAAAATGAAAATATGCAGTTGTTCACTTGTCCTTTTCAAATAGGAAGAAACAAACCAATAGAGGCAGTTCGGAAACTAGGCTCACTAGAAGAAAAATTAGTTTCTATGCACATCATTTTTGCACAAATTAGATAACTTGGATATTACTTCGAATAAGTATAAATGTGCATGTTGATTTTAACCATATTCAAAAGGCATTTCCTCAAAAACCTTTAAATGAAGTTCAAATAATTACAATTAAAGTAAAGCATTAATTGGAATATGAAAATGCATATGTAAGATGGAACATTAGGTCAATATGTGTGATGGATGCAATGTCTAAGCTATGTAAAATGCCATTATATATGCAAGAAAGAGTTGCAATTGAAAAAGGCTGGTATGCCACACTTGAAAATGAAATTAGGCAATCAACAAAGGACATTGACAATGTAGAAGACATTGACAAAAGAAGATAAAACAACAACTAACATTTGGTCTTCAATTACTATTGATTTTGAATTTGAACAAAAGAAGATAAAACAACAACTATGTAAACAATGCAAAAACTCAATTGAAAATGAAAAGATGCTTATGTTTGCTTGTCCTTTTCGAATAATAAGAAACAAACCAATAGAGGTAGTTCAAAAACTAAGCTCACTAGAAGAAAGATTAGTTTCTATGTGCATTAATTTTGTACAAATAAGACAACTTGGATATAAAAGAGCACAAATAGTATTGCTTAGAATAATTATAAATGTGCATGTTGATATTGATCATATTCAAAAGGCATTGCCTCAAAAACCTATAAATAAAGATCAAACAATTATAATTAAAGTAAAGCGTAAATTATAATATGAAAATGCATATGTAAGAGGGAACATTAGGCCAATATGTGTGATGGATGCATTGGTTGAGCTATGCAAAATACCATTGTACATGCAAGAAAGAGTTTCAATTGAAAAAGACTAGTATGCCACACTTGAAAATGAAATCAGGTAATTAACAAAGGACATTGATAATGTAGAAGATAATGATAATAATATAATTTAAAATGATAGAGAGCCAATCACAGATTCAAATATACATGGATTTGAAACTACACATTCAATAAAAGATTTAGAAATAAATATTATCAAAATTGCACCATCTAAAGGCTTAAAACTATTAGGTATTTTCCAAGACAAGTTTTAAGAAGAAATGAACTTGCCAACTTTATACTATGGTTGTAGCCCACCTGATAATATTACAAAAATAGTTTCATACCAAAAAATAGCAAAATGGGAGCTTTACTGAAAGAAATGTAATTTCAAGATTTTAGCATAACAAATATTTGTAGAAATATCCAAAATTAGTTAAAATCAAGTTATAAGTTACAAGCAAGCTAATTTTCATTAAACATAGTTTCTTATGTGGAATTGGTTTTTTTTTTTTAGCTTTTGTATTCGTTTGTCAACCATACTGATTTCATTTGGTCTCTATTTGTATTTTCTTTTTGTTACATATGCCAGTTGCTTTTTGCATTGTTGCCTTCAAAATTCCTATGGTAGACCCTGTAAAACATGGTGACAGTTAATAGTGACTGAAAACTATGTAATAATTTTCCACTATACCATTTCATAGTCAAAGTATAAATCATGATAATATGTTTTTTTTAAAGACCATTTTTTGTCAATATATAAATATATTAGGCTTTTTCTAATGCTAGAATAATTTTTTTATTGGATCGGTATATAGAGTTATACATACCTGTTCTGAGAAAGATGGGGGGGGCATGGTGTGGCTTGATGATGCATGACTGCTAGCATGTGAAAGTAAGTAACCTATTGTAGTTTGATTTTTTTTAATATCACTATTTGGAGAGGTTAAAATATAAATTTATTTAAATGTCTAGATTTTTTATAATTAATTGGTTCTATTTCAAAAATATTGTATTCTAAACAATTTCCATACCTTCGGCTTCAGTTGATATAGTGATATTCTTAATCACATTACTCTTGTCCACTGTGAAACCACCTTACATTATCAATCTTGACAAAATCTCAACTATGATTTCTTTCTCAACCATGTATTTAACATGTGTTATTTGTCTAATTAAAGGGAGCAATTGGTCAATGACATTGTCTCTAGAAATGCATTGGATATTGCTATTGTTGGTAGTGTTTATATTGTAGAGAAGCTGGTGGGAATATAGATATTCACATTCACTTGTGTAGTTTTGGCAATATGCTATTGTTGCATGGGCAGGCTTGATGCATTCTATTATAAGATTGTAGCTTTTGCATATAGGTTCAAAGGGGCTAGAATATGCTTGGGCAATTGTCAAAGTACCATGTACCTTTTTTGAAACCAAAAAAGACAAAATGTTATGTTAGTTTTCTTTAGAAGTGGAATAAAAAAATGGATAAATTCACATTTGGTATTTACCTCAATAGTTGTATCTACTAACATTTACAACCATTGTAGGGCTCTTTTAGCATGTATAGAGGTTTTGAATGTTGATTGGGTGATACATAAGTTCATATCTTTTGCATCAGCTTATTTTACAAGGTTTTTGACAAGATAAATTATAAGTTCCTTTCTTCGTATCTTGTTTTTGATTTCATTGTATTCATCTTCGAGTGTATGGAAGAGGTAGACCTAAAAATTGTCAATGGAAATAGAAAATTAGTCATTTGATACCAACATGTAATAACTTTCCTTGGCATAACATAATTTCAATAAATGTAATTGAATTTACTTTGGCTTTATCACTCTTTAAATTTATATACGTTATTTCTACAATAAACTAATTGCCAAATTTGTTGTGGATGTACAAAGAGCCACTACATTGCCGGTTGCATAGTAGTCCACAATGGCTAGAAGTTGTTGAATTGTTGAATTGGGGATGAACGTATGCTTTGGATAATCTGGGTCTATAATTTCTATTACAGTAGTCTTATTTGATATTAAAATAAAGTCACAGTCACCATGATCATAAACACTTTTTGGAGCTATAGAAATGTTTGTAATACATATGTCTTTATGTGGTAAGAGTTTTTATTCATGGATACGGATTAGCGAATTTGATATATTGAGGGTTATTGTCATCTCTCATTTGTTGTTTGTTAAATCAACTCACAAAAGTTCTCTTATTTTTTTTTATAATGTATTATTCTATATGTCACAAGGACATCACCTTCAAATATTTCTCTGCATTTGTGGTTTTTGATATTGTCAATTATGACTTGCATATGGCTTGAGTTTCTTGGTCTGCATTTTTTTTAACGATTATTGTCATTTTCTAAATAATAGTAGAATTTAAGAAATAGAAAATTTGTAACTGCATATCTTTTGACTTGTCCTTGTGATTCTATTTCTATAGGTTCCATTTCAATCTATTACTCCATTTGTGTTGAATTGAATGACCAATAAAAAATAATTAGCAATAAACTTATTTTTTTTTGTGCAATACAGTTGTATATTTAAATTTAAAAAATGCATATAATAAAAATAAAAATAGAAAATGATTTTTGAAAAAAAGTATTGCATACCTTTTATTTTGAAATTTCTTTCCAATTTGGTTGTATTCATTTTGCATTTGTCAGATTTGAAATTTGATTTGTAAAATAGAATCATATAATTCCTTGCTTATTTTACATTATGAAAAGCAAGTAAAATTGCATTGTGGTCAGTCCAATATGCATGGATGAGATTAGAATCTATTTTTATTTAATCAATATTTGTCCAGCAATAGTCTATGATAGTTCCCACATTTGTAGTTGGCATATTTGCTATAAGAAACAAATTGTGGTTTTCCATAGATTGGCATAGTTGGAGTTGGGAACTTTTTTTTGGGTCATGTCAATATTGAAGTCACCAATTAAAATGATATTCATATTGTCATTTACAATTGAAGTAACGTTTTCTATGAATGTTAACAAATCTATAAGAGGAGCTTTTGGTGCTAAGTAGATATTTGATATGAGGATGTATATGTCTAAATAGATAATGTCAATTGTAATTATTTTTAGATTTGACATATTAAATGTTTCAATGGTTTGCTTGAAAATTCCTTTTTTACAACATGTCATGGTACCATGAATATTAATTGTACTAAAGCACTCAAATTTGTTTATTAGCATTATTTTGTTTCATACTTTATTTTTTTGAGTTTCTTGTAAGCATAATACATGCGCAACCATGAGTTGATTATCATGTGCTATGTTTTTTAAGTACAACTGCAAGCTACTTATGTTCAAAGAACATATATTGAAATATTCTGAGGTTTTATATCTAAAGTCATATAAGAATGTCCATTATGAAAATTTCTAAAATCTTTGCATTTCTCCTTGTACTTCATCAGATACTAGAATTTTTTTCTTATCTAATTTGTTTATAAGGTAAAAATGTTTCATGCTTTTGACTTGGGATAGTGCAGTATAGACAAGGCCATGGTAGTTCACTTGATGAGGGTGAAAAGTTAAAGCACTCATTATTGATCCTTGTGATCTATGAATTGTTCTTGCACATGCTATTTGAATAGGAAATAATTCTTGCATAAGTATTTTTTATTTATGCTTATTTTTTTTGCAATTCTTGCTATAGGAGTCCATTGTTTGTCAATGTGTTTAGTGTACAAGTGTTTCATTTTTTTCTTTGAAATTTTTTGGCAATTAAATCATATAATTGTACCCATAGAATATTACTAATATCATTTTTGTAATGTTTGAAAATACCATATTAACCATTGACTAAGCCATCATATATATTTTAATTTTTGCCAATTAGTTCTACTAGACTTTATTTTTCAAGGATTATTTTATTTGGTAATATGGGTTTTTTACTATTTACAAATTCTTTATCAATTTCATTAGGTTGGATATGGTCAATTGCATTTAGAACATTTGTTTCTCCTTGAAAAATTGTAAGAATTTTCTCATTGTGAAGTTGAACATTGTTTTTATGAAACAAATACGGAAACATTGGATCAACTAGACAAGGTCTATAGTGATGGTGATTTAAGTATTCGATGTCATTTTTTGTTTTCCTACATGTTCTTATATGATTTAAGATTGAAATAAATTTTCCATCTCATTGTCTCATAACCTCTTCTAGTTTAATGTATTTGACATTATTGGTCTAAAATTCATATGGTATTATTTCACCATGTACTTTTGAATTTTAAAATATCCAATTGTCTTGGATAGGTTGCGTTTGGTAAAAGTCACCAAAAAAAAATATGCTTATTTTTCTAAAAGGAATTATAGGTGTATGCATAATTTGATGAAGCCTCTTGTCTATGTTATAAAGCATATGGGTTCCTATTACAGATACCTCATCAATAAGCATTATGTGTAGTTGTTCATATATTTTAGTCATTGTATCCAAAGTATTTGAATCCAATGGGAACATTGTAGACATTATGTGGGGTGATTGGAACATAGAGTGGGTAGTTGCACCATTTACATTATATGTAGCTTTGTCAGTAAATGCAACAATAATAACTTTTAGTTTAAGAGGATAAATATCAAGTTGTTTATTGTAAAAGCAACATATTGCTTGGTATATTACATTTGCTATACACATTTTTTCTATTCCTTCATCACCTTTTAAGAAGAAATATAATGGCTCCTTTGGAGATAATATTTTGCTCATTATGATATATTTTACAATATGTTGTTGTTGATGATTCAACTATTTTTGTGAGTTGAAATAGTCTTCTTTGCTTATGAGGAATGGTTTTTTGCTTATTTCAAGCATGTTTCTTCTTTCAGTATCTATTATTTTTTAATTTTTGATATGCTTTATGTTAGCATTGATATCATATTTTTCAATTATCACAAAGCATTTTTTAATTTCATTTTCATTGTCGATGTCAAATATTATATTATGTTTTCCTTGGACATTTACAATGACAATGTCTATGTTTCCCCACTTTAACTGTAATTGTGCATTGAAATTGCGCTCCATATTTTCTATATTTTATTTATATATAGCATAAGCCAATGACTACGTTTGAAAATTTTGTTTCAATGACTCTTCAGGTTCTCGATATGGTATAAGTAACATTATTTTTTCTCTATAATAGTTTTCAATATTGATCTGTTCATTGTATCTAACATAGCATATTATTTGTGTTTTTTTCATCTTTTGATATTTTTATATATTCTCATATGGTATGCTACATATTCTGCTAGGCATATATACTCTAAAGATTCAGGCCTTCCATTGTATTTGTCAGTGACAAAAGCACATATTATGTTTTTAGAAGCATTATGTTCTTGTGCTAATATTTTTGGGATTTTTAAAATGCATGTTCTATTTGAAAATGTTGATATGTTTATAAAGGTTATTTTTCTTGAAGCATAATGTAGTGGTAAAGATAGGACAATATGTACAACCTGACGACTAGACATTTGTTGATAATTAAGAAGAGTGTTACCAAGTTTTCATATGAATTCAAATTTGTTTTCATTTGTTTTTTATAGTTCATCACATACTTTGCAAAAATCACCTGTCAGTGTTCGATATAGCTTAATCATGTATGATGTGAAATATGTTGCTGCAGAATATACAGTCAATAATAAATTGTGTATCTATGTTTGCATACCAAAGGTTGGGAACATGAATTGTAAAAGCATTTGTCCACATGTCCACTAGTTCTCTTTTTAACATTATAATAAGACAAGCAAATACTGATTGTAATAATGACAAATATCTCTCCTTAGTCAAAATTTTATTTGTTAAAAACATTTCAAATGTTATGCTTCTATCATATTTTCTATTTTGAAGTTCTTTTAAAAGAGCTTTGGCACAATTTTTAGTTTCATCATCATCATTTTCTAAAGGCTGTAGTATAATTGTCCTATCCATTGGAGGCAATGAAAAATTGAATCTACAGTATGATTTCTTGTATTTTTTAAAAGTGTGTGTATGATGATGTTATGCATTTTTGTCCAAATAATTGACAAAGAAGTAGTCTAAAATTTGGCCAAATAATTGCTTATTTTACATCATTATTTTCTTGAATGCATTTACCCTTTGATTAAAATAATGACAAAAAATTATTGGGTTTCTTCTTATTATTGTATCAATATCATTTTTAAATATGTTTTCATTATGGTGTGGTGGATTTTTTCATAATATTTGCTAATGCTTTGCATAATGGCCTCTAAAATTGTTTGCCACTTGTTCAAGTAAAAAAAAAAGTAGGTGGTCCTATTTGTCCTATCATTTCAAAGATATTTTTCTTTGTATTTTATAAATAGTCAGGCAATATGTGAATGCTTTTTAAAGATTCAAAAGATATTGGATATTTTAACATTTTTTCTATGTTTGATTTGCTCTTAACATCTTTTACATATTTTTTTTCCCTTTCAATTCACCTTTCCATATGCATATCCATGCATACCTACAAACTTGTTGTACGATAATTTTAATTGCTTTAAAAAAAAGGTTTGTAATATGAGTTGCAATATCATTGTTTTCATGTAAAAGTTCTCATTTTTCTATTTTTTGGTATGAAAATATTTTTTTAATATTATTAGGTAGCTGCAGCCATAGTATAAAGTTATGAAGTTAATTTATTTTGAAACTTGTCTTGGAAAATACCTAATGGTGCAATTTTGATAATATTAGTTTCTAAATCTTTTATTGAATGTGTATTTTCAAATCCATGTATAACTGATTTTGTGATTGGCTCTGTGTCATTTTCAATTGCATTATTGTCAATGTCTTCTACATTGTCAATGTCTTTTGTTGATTGCCTGATTTCATTTTCAAGTGTGGCATACCAGTCTTTTTTAATTGCAACTCTTTCTTGCATATATAATGGAATTTTACATAGCTTAGACATTGCATCCATCACACATATTGGCCTAATGTTCCATCTTACATATGCATTTTCATATTCCAATTAATGCTTTACTTTAATTGTAATTATTTGAACTTCATTTAAAGGTTTTTGAGGAAATGCCTTTTGAATATGGTCAAAATCAACATGCACATTTATACTTATTCGAAGTAATCCTATTTGTGTTATTTTATATCCAAGTTATCTAATTTGTGAAAAAATGATGTGCATAGAAACTAATTTTTCTTCTAGTGAGCCTAGTTTCTGAACTGCCTCTATTGGTTTGTTTCTTCTTATTTGAAAAGGACAAGTGAACATATGCATATTTTCATTTTTAATTGAGTTTTTGCATTTTTTACATAGTTTTTGTCCTATATTATTTTGTTTAAATTCAAAATCAATAGTAATTGAAAACCAAATGTTAGTGATATCCTTGTTAATGTTAACTATGTCTTTTTTAAATTGTAAATATTCACAAACTGAACAAGCAATAGTAGGCTTGTCTTTAATTTCTCATGAGTATACTTTGATTGCCTTTTCCATCTTTTCATTTTCTATTTGTAGTGCATGTTCATTATTTATTTTTTTGCATATATTTTTTTAAACAATTCAATGATATATGTTGCTTTGTATCACATTTAAATGGCACCTATTTTTCACTCACATGTTTTCTTTTTCATATTCTTATTGCCAATGGAACTTTATCACTGTTTATTTCAAAAAATTTGCCATTTTTTTATACAATATTTGGCATTATCATTTGTTCACAAAATTGTTTTTTAACAAACGTAATGTTTTTCCTCTTCTTTTTCTAGGTATTTGTTTGTATTCATTCTTAATCATTGTTTCTTTTGTACATGGTGATAGGATCGGGATGCCAATTTCTTTTGCACTTGTTTTAGGAGACATGTGATTGGATTTATCTATTGCATTTAAATTTTGCAACCACTTTTCTTAATTTACTATATCCATAGGTGTATGTGACAAATTTCATTAAATTGATACCTGACGTAATTTTTGGAAAGGTTCATAACGAACCTGCATTGTGTCTAATTCAAATGAATTTATGTTGTATATTTCTTTTAGCTATAAGCAATTTTTGTATATGTTAATGATTGTTTTGCTTCTTGCTAACCAGTTCCAAATTTTACTTTGTAAAATATTTGAAAGCCATAACAAGCATAAATGGCCACCCTCTATTTTTCCTTTTTCATATGGCATTCCAATCATATTGATATATTCTTTGCAATTCGAGATGTTTCTATTTTCATTTTTTGATAATTCTAGTTGGCATAACTACAACCAATGCATTGCATATTTGTCCATTGTGAAAACTGCATTACAAAATATTTGTGCCATATAATGTCTAAGATATTGGACATAAAATTCATTTTCTATTAATAAGCTTCTTGCATTGAATACAATTTTGCCACAACTACTATTAGCAAATTGTGATGTTAGATAAAGGCCATAATTGTCCATTTCATATGAAATAACATCCCATTCACATTAAAGATTTGCACATATATTTGACAATTTCAATTGTTTAATTTTACTAGTTTCAGTAGTTTCAACATTTGTTCTTTTGCACAACAAAGGCTCATAGTGGGCACAAGTAGGATTGTTGTCATGAAATAATATTGAATATTATGGTATTAATGATTCTTTGTTAAAGTGTAAATACTTTATTTTTTATATCAATGACCATAAGCAAATTGATATGTTCAACCATTTAGATATCCATTGGATACAAAATGTATCACCCCATAGGCCAATTTTGGTTACATTTGTATTGTTCTTTGTAGAAATCCTCATTCTACGTAAATAGGTTTATTTATCACATATTCCATGCAAATATTAAAGCACATCAAAATGCATTTCATGTTTGTATGACTGTATTGCATCTACATTTCTATTGTTTAGGCATACTATGAAATAATCAATCATTCCATTTCATAATTCATTTGATGTGTAATAAAAATTTAGTAAAACTTGAATTGCATCAAAAAGACAGTCACCTAAATTATATTTAAATGAATTAATTTAGAAAAGGTGACTATGCTTTTGCCCATCATCAATTTTCAAAAACAACATTTGTAGTTGTTGTTTATATGTTTCAACATCTATTAACATTTCATTTGATCTAGTTTCTGGTTTCCCTTTTTCAATTTTCATGGTTTCCCTCTTACATAAAAGTATAATTGCATTCGTGATGATAAAAATGGCATTTTCATTCACCAAATATCAATATTTTAATTCACAAATAGTTAAAGCTAAATTCAATCTTTCTCTACAATTAATTGAATTCTATATAAAACTTTTTATGTAGTATTAAACCATTTGGTCTAATTGAATGATTTCAAATAGCTAAAAATAAAAATAAAAAACTACAATACCCTAGCAGAGAGGTGAATTTAATTGTTTAAAATACTCTAAAATCAAAGAAAAAATTCAAGTACCTTTTCCAATAAGTAAATAATGAAGGTAATCACAAAAGAAGCTAAATTGCATTTTGTTTTTTTAAAATAAGTAAATTTCTTACAAAAAAGTCTATAACATTTCACTTTTTTTTCAATTGTATTTATTCTAAATACTTTAAAAAACAAATGCAAGTACCTTTTCAAATATGTCAATTGAGAAGGTAAATATAGTATCTGCAATATACAAATCATTTGGAACTCATTGTTATTTTTTAAAAGACAACACATAATATCACATTCAATAAAGACTACACATGGGCCAAATGTATTTGTCAATTGATATAATAATAAGTAAAAGAAGATAAGCAATAATGATAGTTAACAAGTACATGTTATATATATATATATACAAATCTATCAAATATTTGTATTGTCCAAAAGATAAACATTTGTAATATGACAATCTATATAATAGTAATTAATATTTGCAATAGAAAAAAATAAATAACAAACAACAAAAACTAATTTCATATCTAAAGTAAATATCAAATTTGAGAAATAATTTATAATGCTATAAATGTATATATATCACTCCTTCTAGCTAAAAATGTGAATTTCCATTATGTCTTCAACGATAATGATTTTAATAAAAAAAATAACTTTTAATTCCTAAACTAATAATAATCACAAGTAAGCATCCATGTGCTAAGATACTTTAAGATGAAGTATTAGCACTTAGCTTATAAAATATTTGGTTAATAACATAAGAGATCTTACAAACAATGAAACCTTTGAAATATATTGTTCGATTCAGTTACTATTTGCTGACTCCTAACTATTGGCCATAGACTAGAGTGAACCCTCCTAAAGGACAAAAAAATTGTTTTGTTTAAGTTCTACTTTATTGCATGCAAGAAATCTCTTTATTTTGGGGACATTTGGCTGACTCGAATCAGTTACATCCTTCTTATATGAGTCTTTATTTGATTATTTATTTGAGTATGAGAAAAAAGGATAAAATAATGGAAATAAAGATGTCAACAACAAGTATTTGATCTTTTTCAATTGAAAGAAAATAATTTCCATAGAATATATTACTTCATCTAAGCTTTTGAATTAGACAAGTACAAAATAGACTATCTGAGAACTCTCATACTTATGCATCTAAAAACCCCACAAATCAGAATCAGACAGTGCATGTTTGTTCACCCAAATAAAATCTCATGGTGTGTGATTCAAGTTGAAAAGTCAAGCCACAATCAAATGTTATAACCCAAGCAAGTTATAGATGGTCAACAGTAGGTGATGAAACATACATAATCCAATTAATGGAGTGATTTGACTCAAGACGTCAATGAAGCCTCAGGTCACAAATTAAAGCTCAATCATTTTCTAGACATCAATTGTAGACATTTGCTTACCTAGGATTGATTTGATGGTACATGTTGAGTCAACACTTCAATGAGGTTCTAAGACTAATGAGAGGGTGACAAGTGTCACCTTATCAATAAAAGAATATTAAATAGCCAATGATAGTGTATCTCATAGATTATGATCCAACATAGCATGTTTTTCCCATGGATGATTAATGGTGCATGTTGAACGTTAAAAATCAAAAGATCTTATGGATAAATGCAGAAATGACAACTGACACAACTACATGCCACAAATTAAATTGCAAAAACCTATTGAAGATCAATTCTATGCATCAAAGCACACATATCCAAATTGATTATTTATGGAGAAAGAGGCACAATTCATTGATCAGGGTCAATGATACGTATTCATCTAGAGCAAATTGATTCAACAATGTAGATAGATGAGGACTTTTCAACAAAGCAAAAGTATCCAATAGCATTTGATCCTTCAGATCTAGATCAATGGACTATGGTGATTCGTGTAGAAATAATCAGATGGTGCAAGATATTAAGGATTTTTAAAAGACAATGGTCATATTTTTAAAACATTGACTAATAAGGTACCACAAAAATGCCATGATAATGCCATGCAAGCAGAATATGCCAAATTAAACATTTTATAGTCCCAAGAAATGTAAAGGTTGAGGTCTAAGTCATGAAGCTCATATAACTTATAAATTTTTCTATCATTAATTCACTATATAAACCTTTAAAAATCCCTAAACATACACATAAACCTTGATGTTTGACCCCATATTCTCTACAATCAAGCTACAAAAATTGAATTATCATCTATGTAAGGGTAATTTATTCTAGGATCAAGTTACAGACCACTAGTATGTAATTTAATGGAATTTGCATCCATGGCAGTGTATACACCCTAAATTGGTCAAAAAACTACACATATCATGTCTTTTCACAATCCTTTTCATAAGAGACTATGAATGGAGAATATGATCCTTGTTCACATTGGCCATGTCTTTTATCTTGTTTATCTTAGTCTTGTTTTTTGCCTTGAGTCACTTTTTTGTCTGTAACTAGTCATCTATAGCCTTCTAAAAGGTCATTCCAACTCAGCCAGACTCTATCCCCTAGGCCAATCCTATCTCTCAAGGCCTGAGCTTGTAGGATAAAAGTGCTAGGTTTAAACTATAGTGCTAGACCTTAGGGTCTCTTGATTTTGGTGCTCTTGTATTTTTGCATTTTGAGTCTCGAAAGTCATTTCTCTTCACTCAAGAGGTCCAAAACCCTTCTTATCCCCCTTTTTAAGTTTTATTGATTTTTTGGATGTCGGCTAATGAGAATAAAACTCCTAATTTCAAAATAAAGAGTCTCTTATATAAAGGACTTCACAAGACATTTTATATCTAGAACTTACTACTTTGGCATAATACATAATTAACAATTAGTTAATAGTATAGCTCAACATTCTGCATCATAAATATATTTGCATGCTTTATCAAGGAAGGGGCTAGGTGAAAGTTCATTCTTGCATCTATTGTGCACATTGATTATGCACGTTTCCTAAGGGAGAACTACATTTGGTCTCAGACCCTAGTTTGAGGGTTAATGTAGGCAATGATCAGGATATCATGGGTTCTAGATCATGTGATCATACTTCCCCTAACCCATTTTTCCCCCTTTTTTCTTTTGATGTAGTTGTTGTTTCATGTGTGTAGATAAACTTAGGATCTAAAGATTAAAATAGATCTATAACAAGCTCCATCGACATTCAATATATAAAATTTCATAGGCAGGCTTACATAGGGACAATGAACAAAACCCATAAAACTCAGATCTATGTGATCAATTTGGACAATGGAAGGAGTGGACAATAGCATCAAACCCCAAAGTTTCTTGTTTTTGGCACTCCTATCTTTTCAATGAATGAAACCCAGATCCAAGTTCTTGACATCTTCCTAGTCTTGCATAGTAGTTTTCAAGATTTGAAATCACTATCTCAGTCTATTTTTCTAGACAAGTTACTTTTTATTCCTCTGTAATTAATTTAATAAAATTGATATAAATCTATGTTTTACTGTATTTGATTAGATTTTTCCCCTTACTCTAGACCCTTTATTTTTCAGGAACTAGACCGTAGTTTCCAAAAAATAATAAAACATTTGGTGAACCTGATTTAATTCAAACAAAATTATAACCCTAGGTACCCTTAGGGTTTTTCCTTCATATTTTTGTGCAAAAATTCAATTTCAAATTTTTGATTTTTAGATATTTTTTAATGCATTTATTTTATTCAAATTTAATTTAGAATTTAAATTATTACAATAATTTTTAGAAATTCTAAAACCCCAACCTAAAACCCTAGATTTCCAAACTAGGTCCTCAAACCCCAAGCCTTCCTTACAATTTTTAGATAAAATTTTTGCAAATTATTTGGAGTGTCAAAAATATTTTCAAAATCTCTATGTCAGTAGTTATTCTTGTAAAAATTCAAAATTCAAATTTCTGATTTTTGTATTAATTTTTGTGCATTTATTTTATTCAAATTTATATTAGAATTTAAATTATTACAATAATTTTCAAAAATTGTAAAACCCTAACCCAAAACCCTAGATTTCCAAACTAGGTCCTTAAACCCCAAGCCTTCCTTACAATTTCTAGATAAAAACTTTGAAAATTTTGTAAATTATTTGGAGTGTCACAAATATTTTAAAAATTTATATGTTAGTAGTTATTCTTGCATTTATTTGCTTAATAGTAATTTTACATACTCTCTTTGGTGAAAGCAATAAAATGGCCATGAAGGCACTTCTTCCCTCTCATCTCATAGATCAATTTCTAAATTTTCTCATAATTATGATAATGAATGGATAAATTTTCAAAATTGGACATTAGCTAAAAATGTGGAAAAGGATTTCATTTACAATGAAGCTAAGTACTATTGTTGTAATGAGGAATATGATGATACATATGAAAGTGATAATGAAGAAAAAGTAGGTGCATCTTCTTCTCTCATACCTATCTCTTTTCTTCTCTCTTCTAAATAAAATACTTTTGATAAATGGGAAAGTTACTTTTCACCTCATTCTCCTATGCACAATGCACCAAATGAACAAATTAGTCATGTATTTTCAAGTGAATCTCTCATTGGTGATAACACTCTTCCATTTGAACCTAATCTCTCTCTCTCTCTCTCTCTCTCTCTCTCTCTCTCTCTCTCTCTCTCTCTCTCTCTCTCTCTCTCTCTTGCTACTTCTATGTTAAAATTAAAATAATATAAATGCAATATAATCAAATTTCCAATGCATAGTTAAAATGATACATCTCATGTTGTTAACTCTATTTTTTCATCTAAAATAATGGCAAAAGAATATTTAAATGATATCTCTCTTACTTTTACTTCTCATAATGCAAATGAAAATAATGCATGCACTCCATTCAAGGATAACATAGATGCACATAATATTCCAATTTCACATGATAATTTATTGCATATTAGAAAAGAATTAACATCTTATCTTACCCCTCTCCTTAATGATGATGGAAGTGATAATGAGTATGATAGTGAACATGCAAATGAATATGAAAATGAGAGTGAATATGAAATAAAATCTGATTATGATAATGCATGTAATAATTATGACTATTATGTACATAGTGAAGAAAAAAATGCATCTCATGCTTCTAACTCTTCTCTCACTCCTCTCAAACGTAATGCACTACAAAGTGTTGTTTCTATGTCTATGTATGATTCTATTTCAAATGACACACATGTTAATGATAACATTACACCCTTTACTCAATTAGAATGTGATTCACTAAATAATAAAAATACCAATGAATCTCTCAATTCACCCCCTACTATAGTAGCACCTATTTTTGACACTTCACCCAAAGAGAATGGTAGCCCAAATCCACCTACTATGGTCTAAGTTACCATTCCTCTAAAGGTTCAAGTGAGCACACTCCCTCTCTATGATCTAATTTCTAAATGTAGCATTCCCATGGCTAATATAAATGATCAAATTCAACTATTAAATGAACCACTTCAAGATAATAATATACCATCCCAGGAGATTATTTCTTTGATGCATGAAGTTAGTGAATTACAACACTAAGTACATCTCCTTACTTTGGAAAATAAGGCTTATAAGTCTTGGAAGGATGCCAATGAATTACATGGTAACCCTCTTCCAAAGGCATTTGTAAAAGCTTCATTGCCTAAGCATTTCCAGATACCATCATTGCCTCATTTTGATGGAACTAGAGATCCATTTGTATACCTTCAATCCCTTCAAAAGGCTTTTCCATCTCATGTGAGTATTTTGATTCTACTCAAGTTGTTCCAGCAAACACTAGTGGGTAATGCACAAAATTGGTTCTTTCATCTACTCCCTATTGGTTCCTTACATACATATGATGATTTAGAGGAGGTTTTTCTTAGATATTACATAGCAAACATGGGCCCTCCTATTACATATGAGAAACTTGCCACATTACATCATAATACTTCATAGCCATTTAGTAATTATATCTTATGATTCAAGACTCACATGTTAAGATTGATTTATAAAGCAAAAAATTTAAAGATTCAACATATATTTATTAAGGGGCTTTGCCAACCCCTCATAGAGCACATATTATATTAGATAGAGTCCTCTTTTTAGCACTTATGTTATATAGTTTTAGCCTTGGAAGAGAAATTATGATTGATTGAGTCAAATTCAGTTGATCGGATTACTCTAGATTTCACATCATTACCTCCATCTATAACTCCTATCACATAACATCCACCATGTCCAAAACAAGATAGGAGACCATAGCTATAAAAGCAACCAATGAAGAATAGAGAATTAATTTCTAGAGCACCACCTATAGTATGTACTATAGATAATAGTAGTAGGGCACCACTACAGTTTGATTCAGAGCAAGGTAACCCATATTTCATATTATCAACACTACTAAATAGGAGGTTAATCACATTGCCTTCTACTCATCGACGAGATCCAAATCTCTTACATAAACAACCACATCAGCCCTTTTACAACTATTATCATATCCATGGACACAGAGATAATGATTGTTATGGACTCAGACATTGCATTAATAGATGTGTTACTAATGGAATCATAACATTCACATAGAGGGAACCAAGATATCCTCTATCTTAGAACCATAGACCTCATTCCTCCACAATTGAGTCATCCCAGGACATTCCTTCATAGGAATCATCGATCACTCATCTTAAGAGTAATGTCATTTCTAGGATAGATCCTCATAGGAGATCTCCTATCCCACCTACACAGAAGGTTTGGAGACTAGTATAGTGAGAGTAGCCTATATCTAGCAGTGTAGTCCAAGGAGTACATAATGCAGTTCTATATATATATCCAACACAGTCACAAGCACCACAACAGAGTACTACTCCAGAGAGATATTCACCATGGCAAAGTTTTTAGGGACCCATTTCATGTAGCAACCCACTACGATTGAGATTGGATAAAACTCCATCACAGGTTACAATTCTATCTTGATAGATTGCTCAATCATACACATCAAAATAGAGGACACAAGGTGTTATTTCATGTAGCAATCCACTATGATTGTGGATAGATGAGCCTACTTCACAAAACATAGTTTTAGTTGCACATCTATTAAGATTGCATCTTGCAGAGTCTCCACATACAACTTTAGTTAGTGCACCATAGATAACATCAGATAAAGGGCATGTTCTTACATATCATGAGAAGTACGGGCACTTTTTTAGTTGGCCACTAGGGTTTTTGATAGTGATATAACACACTGTAAACACCTAAAATTGGCCACTAATAACCTCCAACCAGGCTTTTGACCAATTTCTACCTAAAACACACAATTTGGCCAAAAAACACTAAAACATGCTAAATGATGTGAAATTGACATATTCAAGTGCTAATTTTAGCTAGGGTATCCCTAAATAGGGTAATGTAATTTATGGTCTAGCTAACTTTGATAAGATCATTTCAAGTCAAAAAGCTAATTTTCTACCTAGGTACTCTGGATTGATCTTTCCTATCAAATATTTTTCACAAGACATATGCCTTTGTTATTCTATGTTGATAACATCCTAAATGGGAATATGGTTCCTATGCATCTGACATCACCTTCCAATTCCAATCCAGTGAAATTTTGGACCAATAACAAGGCATTCTGATCAATTTGAGTAATTTGTACACAAAGTGCTTAAACATGATTAAGAGCTAATTAAACCAAATTAGAGCCTAATCAAGAAATCCATGGAAACTTGTTGAGTAATTTGTTTTGGAAATGAATATTGAATATCTTCATCATCAGGTGACCTCATTTCTTGGGAAGACATCCCTAGGCCATACATGCCACAAATATCAGGATTCATGCCCTCCATGCCTCATCAATGCCTTCCATGATTCCCTCTATGCCTCTTAATTGCTCCTCTATCCCAAATATTGATGAGCCTATTTATCAAATTTAATTACATAATTGGATTAATCCTTAGCCACACATCTCAATCCTAAGATGGATGGTTCAGGTTGATTTTAGTCATTCTCAAAAATATATAAATAGAGAGGCCATGAACATCATTTCTAAGCTATTTTGGTGTAAATTTATTATGCTCAAATATATTCAAAGTCTTGATAATGAAAAGTTATAATGTACAAATGGTTCTAAAAGCTTCAATCAATTAGTGTCACCATACCAAATTGATTCCAAGCCAAGCCAAGCCAAAGCCACAAGGTGCCAAGAGAAGAGGAGATAGCCAAGCCTCCTTTGATGAAGAATTCATGAGCACAAGCTGAGAAAACCACTAAAACAAACATTTTGGAGCATCAAAGGAAGGTAAAAGAGGGTTTCTTTTGCATTTTAGTTATGTGTTTTATTCACGTTTGTTAACTAAGCTCTCCATAGTGTCTAGTCCTAGAGATGTTATGCCAGTTAGTGTGTTTCTTTCATATTGTTTTCATTTTAGAACTAATATAATACTAACCATACTCTCTTGAGTCAAATTCTTAGTTCACACACACAGTCATACTGGTATTAGTTCATAGCTCCACTTAGTGAGAAATGATGGAGCTAAAGGACTAGATAGCCTTTGTATTCTCGAGCCACCTACTCAGAGGGATTGGACACACAGTCCAAACATTAATTAACACATACATCATAAGTTCATAGCTTCACTTAGTGGGCAATGATAGAACCAAAGGGCCAACCTTTGTATTTTTGATCCACTCTTAGGGAATTGAGCACAAATTGATACGCACATAGTGATATCTTACATCCCCTTCTACTAACAACTATCATTCTTAGTTTCAAATATCCATACCTAGCCAAACAAAATTATCTAGATCCCAACCTTACCAATATCCTATTTTACCAACCCTAAGCTAATTCACTTTATCAAATCAATTTACCAATTACACAACATCAAAGTCTTGTACTCACCTATGATTCAAAATCAAAACTAGCATCACACTTAAACATATCAATAATACTCAAATCACATCCCAAACAACATTTTACCAAACATATGCAACCTCAACATCAATACTAACTCAACTATATATAAATTAACCATTTGCAACAAATATACCAATATACTCCAAATTCCATAACACATTACATATAAGTCAGAATCAAAAAAAATATCCATATATATAATGAAGTTTTTAATACATATGCACTGGTATGAAATATAAGTAATCATGAATGGGCATCAATCCATCACTCTCAATCTCACTCTCTCCACCAGTGCTAGTCTCATAATTCACTCTAGCACTTGATGACCCCACACCTCCCTGAGCTATCACATGCCTCTTGCAATGACTCTCTTGATCCAATAACCAACCATGCTCCTCATGCAAGTCCACATATCACCTTTGAAGGTCTGTATACTCATCCATGATAGGTCTGTATACTCATCCATGATCCTCATGCTAATGGATCTAAAATCAGGTGGAGGCATCCTATTCCTATCTATCTTAGCTCTCAATTCATCTCTTTCTTGCCATCGTAACGTATGAAATTGTTGCTATAACAACCCTATTAAATAGATGGGCATGAACATTAGTTTTAGATGTCACTCACACTATCAATCCATCCATCACATCATTAGGTACATATCATGTGAGCTCTTAGAGTGTCGACTCAATGATGGTCTCTTAGTACTCATCATCTCCACTTCCTACCCCAGCCTATGCTTCATCCTGAGCACCTCCCACTCCACTTGCACACAAAGTATGACACTATGTTAGCTATATACTTTAAAATCAAATTACAAGCACAAATTTTTACATAATTTAAATGAAATTTCTACTTACCTCTTATCATCTAGATTGGCTCAAGATCCTCATACTCTAGAGCATCCCCTCCATCAATAGGGTACAAGAAATCCCACTAATGCCTCATCCACCATGAAGTATACACATCCATACAACCAACATCATCCACATCAATAATATCTATAGCCATATCCTACACATCCAAAGGTAATGGTGCTAGCTTAGCCTTAGTAGGTCTCACATAAGCTCTTACCCTCACTGGTGCCTGTGTACTCCTCACCTACACCCTTACTACCAGGGGCACATCCTATGGTTCCCAAAACTATCTAGTAATGCAATCATACTGATAGTTCTCATATAATCCAACCCAATGGTCATGTATCCAACAACTGACCCTTATATATCACAACTACATTCCATCCTCAACCCACCCAATAAATCCTTTGTAAGGCCTCCATATAATGTCATCAACCACCAATCTATCTATCACCCACCTATAATGATCCACCCCAAGGGATCAGATAGCCAATGTACTCATCTACTACTCTCCAAATGGTTATGGAGGTGCTTACGTCTCCCTTGGTAATCCTATTGGTTGCACAACCACTATGTGCTCATAAGCCCAATAATGCAATAATGTCACTATGCTCAAACTACCTCTACATGCCTCCTATGTAAACTTGTAGAGATCCCTATATAGGTGGGTAATCATAGTCCTACCCCATAAAAATACAATTCCATATACCTCCACATTACGCATAATCCTATGCATCTTATATGCAATCGATACTCCACTCCCAACCACAACAATAAATGATGCCAACAAAATAACCAACCACTTTCATAAGTATGGAACACTAGATTGCATAATAAATGATAGTAGTACGTCACTGTCACTCCCTCTATGATGTATACTTGAGGGCACACTAGTAAAATACAAGGATTCATAATCAATAACATTAGTATCCATGTCATCCTGCAACATCACATGCCATCCACTAATTGGTAAATGCAAAATGTGATACACATCCTCTAGAGTCATAGTAATCTCCCCTATAGAAAGCCCAAAAGTACATGTATCTACATTCCACCTCTCACATAAGGAAATAATCATATACCTATCCCACTACATTATGCCTAGGTCATACACATGACCCAACCCTACCCTATCCATGATAGCTCTCTCATCAATAGATAATGGTAACAACCATGATGTCTCCATCACCTTACCCCTATAGAACTCGCTCATCCATACCTTGACATGAAAAACACTAGAAATAACACATATGTTAGTCCATAATGCCAAATCACTAGCCAAGAAAAAACAATAGCAACTAACAAAGTAACATCTTAGAAAATATTGCCTATAGGACAAAAGTCCTGGGTATAGGACAACAATGCTAGACATGAGCATTACAACTTGGACACAAGCACTGAATGCAGGACAGGATCACTAGAACTAGTAATTTTTTTCCTAAGCTACTTTAAAGGTCTCAAAATAACCAAAATAGGCTTAAAAATAGATAAAAACCAAGCATTTGGGTTACTTACCAGGGTCACATTACCACCAGCCTGAACATGGGCTACCAACTACTCGAATCAGGTCATGGCAGGTGCTCATCCCCTCAACATCTCTCTCACTCTAGAGCTTAAGATCTCAACCTATTTAAAACACAAATGATCCTAGAATCAATCCAATTATTATATTATCCAACACTTTCAATCAAAGCAAAGTACCATTTTGTCCATAACTTGAACCCCATAACTCCATTTTTCAAACCATTTTCTTCCACAAAATCATGACAATGGTACCTTCAACATCAATCAAATTTTGCTCTATTACTACTATAACATGAGCATATCTATATTTCTCTTATACTCAAACACACACCTTGGTCCTCACTAATCAAAACTTGTTCCACTTTCAACAACTTAGTTTGATCTATTAAACAACCTCTCAAGCTATTCACAACAAGCCAACCTTGTATCTACTTATGCCACTAGTCATCACTTTTGGCTCAACATCTTCTATCACTAATTTCATCCCTCTCTCTAAAAGTGGGGCATCATTCCTAATATTATTATTTCTACACTTATTCAGCATGCCCATCCACTCTCATAGGTGGAAACACCATGATTTGTACACATCTAATAGTTAGATTACCAGATTCAACTCAACTTGATCGAGATATACAATAATTCAAATTATATTGGTTACTTAGTATTACTCAAGACATTCAAATGGATATACCTTTAGTTTATAGATACATAGACTATTTATATATAGTGGTTCAAATCATATGGATCCATAATGATTTCATCTTACAAGTACACAAACTATTCAGATATAGTGGTTCATATCATATGGATCCATAATGATTTCAAATTATAGGTACACAAACTACTCAGATATAATGGTTTAGATTATATGGATTCATAATGACTTTGATACATATACAAAATCAGATACCAGATTTGGGGGCATGCACATATTACACATCTCAAACATACAACTTCATACAACATGACATAATTATAGAATCAGATATCGACTATAGGCATAGTGCAAAGAAAAGTGTTTTGGTCTCCAGTTTTGCACATAAGACATGGCAGGATATATCATTTCACATGTGGTTAGAAAAATTACTAGATTATACAGACACATCACTCACATACCAAATTTAGGGGCATGGCACAAATGTTCATGTTATTCATCACTCAAGATTATACATATGGAATGGTAAGACATGCCATTCTCTTCTTACATATTGACCAAAGTTTTAGATTACACCCATATGTACCTAGGTTATCACCAAGTTGGATCGTATGGCCATCTACAATAGTTGGTCCATTACTTTACTTAGATCCAGACTACATGAGTTTGTATGGGATAGAAGACAAACATTGGTTTTGGGCCTCCGAGTATTTATTAGTTCTAGTTCTGATATTCGGAGTGGGGGCATAATAGATTTTATTCTTCATAGCATACAAATTTTATACACACATTCTAGGTTAAATGAGTTTATGTTGGACAGAGGGTAGGTATTAGTTTTTGGCTTTCGAACATTCCTCATTTTTAGCTAGATTCAACATAGGGGGAAAGCATTGCCCTTACTCTCCATGTTATATGGATTTCACTTTTAGGTTTAATATAGGAGGCATCTAATTTAGGGATTCCTTCTTTTTCTAGGCACTATTTGGCTCTCCATCCACTTCCCTGGCTAGGAAGTGAGTTGAACCCTTACAACACATTTATCTCCATGCAGGTAAGGTATGCATTTTCTTCTTATTTATTTTACTCTAATACTTCATTTAATTTCATCACTAAAATAAAAGAGGGGTAAATTTATACATCCTAAATTGGTAAAAAAACCACACATATCATGTCTTTTGATAGTCCTTTTCACATGAGACTCCAATTAGAGAATATGAGCCTTGTTCACATTGGCCATATCTTTTACCTTATTTATCTTAGTCTTGTTTCTTGCCTTGAGTCACCTTTTTATCCATAATGAGTCATCTATAGCCTTCCAAAAGGTCATTCTAGCTTAGCCGGACTTTATCCCCTAGGCTAATCCTATCCCTCAGGTCCTGAGCCTGTAGGATAAGACTGCTGGGATTGGAATATAGTGTTGGACCCTAAGGTGTCCTAATTTTGGTGCTCCTGTCCTTTTGCATTTGAGTCCCAAAAATCATTTATCTTCACTCAAGAGGTCTTAAACCCTTCTTAGCCCCTCTCTTAAATTTTATTGGTCTTTTGGATGTCGGCTAATGTGAATAAAACTCTAAAATTCAAAATAAAGAGTCTTCTATTTAAAGGACTTCACAAGGCATTTTATATCTAGCACTTACTACTTTGACACAGCACATAATTAAAAATTAGTCAATAATATAGCTTAGCATTTTGCATCACACATAGATTTACATGCTTGATCAAGGAAGGGCCTAGGCAAAGTTCATTCTTGCATCTATCGTGCATGTTGATTATGCATGTTCCTTAAGGGAGAACTACATTTGATCTGAGACCCTAGTTTGAGGGTTAATATAGTTAACAATCAGGATAACAAGGGTTATAGATTAGGCGATCATACTTCCCTTAAACCAAAATTTCCCCCTTTTACTTTTGAGGTATTTGTTATTTTGTGTATAGATAAACCTATGGTTTGAAGATTAAAATATCTCTATATCAAGATCCATTGACATTCAACATCTAAAATTTCATAGGTAGGCTTACATAGGGACAATGAACAAAACCAAAAAGACTCATATCTCTGTGATCAATTTGGATAAAAAAGGTAGGAGTAGATAATAACACCATACCTTGAAGTATTCTTTTTTGGTGCTCTTGTCCTGTGATCGAACAAAACCCAAATCAAAGTTCTTGACATCTTCTCAGTCCTACATAATAGTTTTCAAGCTTTGAAACATCTATCTCAATCTATTTTTATAGATAAGTTACTTATTTTACCTATGTAATTAATTTAATCAAATTGATATAAATCTGTAGTGTACTATATTTTATTAGATTTTTCCCCTTACTCCAGACACTTTATCTTTTAAGAACTAGACCCTAGTTTCCCAAAAATAATAAAATAGGCAGCTTTCAAAAGCTTTTCTAGGGAAGATGTGGAGCTTTACCCAACATGATATAGAAACAAGGAGCTTAGTCACCTAATGTCAAAATTCAAGGGATAACATGAAAAATTTGACCAACATCTTGATGAAAAATCAAATCCCTAGTTTTAAAACCATTAGCCTGGCTCATCTGAAACACAATCATGGGACTACTTGTAGACAAAATTAAAAACCTAAACACACCAAATGTTTTCTAGATACAATGCAATGTTCTCAAGATCAAGCATAGAGCAGGGAGTTGAGTAGAGTTCTGGATTGAATGAAGGATCTAATGATAAGGAGAAGATCATAGTGCTTACAAATATTTTGAAACACTTTAAGCTAGCCTAAAGTGCATTTTGTTAATATTTAAGGAATAGGTTTAGGAGTAGGTTTAATGGTGTTTGAGCAATGCCAATATCATCTTATTTAAATTTTGTGCCCTTATGATTTTTTTGCTTTCACATATAAGTTTTAAAATTTGGTCTAATAGAGTAAGACATTCATGTGAATGTAAAAATTAGGCCACAACAAAAAAACATTGGAGTTAAAATTATGATGATCACATGGACATCAATGACAGTTATGTATAAATCATTAGCAGTCATATGGGCATGAAAATCAATCTAGGTAATTAAACCATTAGGGTTTAAATTATCATGCTCATGTGAATGTCAATGACAGTCATATCAACATCATTAATAGGCATGTAGGCATCAAAATAAATCTTTGTCAATTAACCATTGGAGTTCAAATTTGAAAATTTCATAGATGTTAAATTGGAGCCTTGTCAAATAGCCATTGGCATTCAAATGAATCCAAATTCAATCATCACTATGAAATCATACTTCAAGATTAATTAAACAAGAGCATATATGAATAGTGTTAGTGGGTCCCAAAGATCAACATACCATTTTCTGTTTCTTTAGCTAAAATAAATAGTATTATTGGGTTCAAAAATATTTTTAGCTTACTACATAGCTACAACTTTGAAGTATAAAGATGGTGGCCCTATAGATCAGAAGCCCCTTAAAGTAATGGACACCATTGGAAAAACCCCTACTCTCAATTCTAGAGAGTGAAGAAATATGCTTGAAGGAAAGTGAGGTTGGAGGATGCCTAGGATCATATTTCACTTTCACAAGATGGCAGCATAATTGAAGTAGATTGGATTCTTCATCAGTAACATTGAACCACCCTTAGGAGTTGGTAAAGCAACTGAGCTCTATCAATGGTAATGCCAAATTGAGGGCTTTGAGGGATGTGAAGAATCAGATAATAGGAAACAAAACCAAAAATATAATTATATTAAAGTGGGTACAATCCAAGATAAAAACAAAATAAATATGGTTTATTTTTCATCTTAGTAAAGATTCTAGTATGCATCAATTTCTCCTTTTCTTGTTCATAAAATGAAAATTTAGGGAGCTCTCTAAGTAGTTTTAAGTATCAAAACCTAAAAGTGAGCATCACTTGTAAAAAAATAAGAGTGTACTTGTATATGTGCTAATAGCTCCTCAACAATCGCAACAACACTCTCCTGCCTCCACAGGATCCATGAATTTATATCTCATGACCTAATAAAATCTTTTAAAAGAATTGTTAGGGTTTTTGTTTATTAACAAGGCCTACAATTTATAGAGCTCAAGTTTAAATTTAGAATTAGGTCAAGTTTTTCGTTGTAATTATCACTTCTTTAATGGTTTTACATGCTTGAAAACTGGGCCAGATTGTGTTTTGGGTGTAGCTCACAGAGCTCTAGTTTAGAGACCTGACTAAAAGTAGGGTTCTAAGTTTTTTTTCGATTGGATGTGGTTAACCATAAATTTCTTTTGAATATTTTCCCTGCAACCTCCCCACTAGATGAAAATCTATAAATAGTCCCTACAGAGGGCATGGAATCTTGAAAAAGTATTTTGCTATTTTGAATACTATGATGGCATAAGAAAAAGACTCTGATAGCATAACATAATTTTACATATGTAGAAATGGTATTTTCATGCAAATAAAAATATTTGATTGAAACCCAAGGTTATTTTCAAATGCATTTAGATATGTTATTAGCTATTAATTGAATTAATAAAGTTTTCATTTTATTCTTTAGATTATAATATCCAATATTTCAAAAATCTATGAAGAATTTTATATAGTCAATGAAAAATTAAAATTTATTTACAAAAAATGTTGAAAAAAACCTATAACAACACTATCCAGTGGCAGGTTATAGCAATAACACATTGAAGAAATGGTGTCCATGTGAATAAGCCATTAAAAATAGAGGGTCCCTTAGTCAGTCCCTATTTTGTTGAAGATGGCTGTAAAAATATTTTATAGGTAGCATAGTTGACACAATAGTTCTCTATACCAGCCACCACTGTTACCACTATGTAAGCAAGTTATTGTAGTTGCAGGTAAGAACAATAGTGCATTACAAGTGGCACAACATATGTTACCAAAAGGTACTAACAAAAATGTAAACATATGTTTCCAAAAAAGCTTATGAAATACACATATGCAATCTGTAGACCTAAGCAAATTGGATTCATAAGAAATGGAGAAGATTTGGTTGGATAAAATCTATACAATCTACACACCACATACTTTTAAAGGAGAAAATAATAAAATATAACTACTTTCCACAAAACATAGGTAAATTGTAATTTTCGAATGCTTAGCCTATTTTAATTGGGCCGAAAGAAACCATTGACCAAAGTAAACGCATATGGTAAAAAGTATAGTACCATGCCTTTATGGTAGGTACTAATAATGATGAAAGATGGAGGTGATGCAGTGGAGGATCATTGGGTTTATCTTTCAATCATTTCAATTATTACTTATTAAAAGGTATATAATATCAGATATAGAATTCCACTTATATATTTATTTTTCTTTATTTTTATTTTCAAAATTATCAATTTTAATAGGAGAAATAACAAGAACCAAATGAAAAAAGTGTCGTGAAGTAGTTTTAGTACCTCCTACTAGGTGCAATAAGTTTATAACTAATTGTTTCTTCATTTTAAGAATGACCATAATAATCATGTAGATCATGAACAAAAGTATATAATTGTTATTGAATAATGTGAACAATAGAAAAGTATATTATTATAAAAAATCATGGAATCTAAACATGAAAATTTATGTTACGCTTATAAGAAGTTAAGCTTCTAGAAGAAATTACAGAAATCTATATAAATATATTTGGAAAAAAATGTAATTTCAATGACTCAAAAGAAATAAAAAATGAAGTATAATTCCTTCTAACATGCATAATATTATATATTGGTGTGATCACATGTTTTTTAATTATAAAAAGATAAGAAAAAAATAATAAATAGACAAATAAAAACATGTCTCCTAAGAAATATGTTTAGGTAGGGAAAATCAATATTTTACATTTAAATTTAAAAAAATGAAGGAAACAAACTATAACATTAGAAATAAGAGAGATTTTTTTTTTATGGATGTGACAAGTGGTCAATTTTGAACTTGTCACAGCTCATCTAAGGGCTCCAAACTCGTCATAGAAGTCCATAAAAAATGGCCATAAAAAAACTTAAAATACATAAATAGTGTGACAATTAAGAAGTGCATAGTCATTATTAAAATGAAAAAAGAAGGGTGAGATTTAAAAACCCCCATCAATCAATCCTAGGCTCTAGCCCATCCCTGTGATTGCCAACTAGAGTCTGGGTACCGGTCACTACCTACGTGGTGAGTCAATGATAGGCGAGTGGTGAGTGTGAGTTGTGACACAATGTTACTACTGAGTGAAAGACAAAATGAACAACTACCCACTCCCAGTCCCAAAAAATTCCATTAATGGCA